>WAAE01002425.1:0-33043 GCA_013400495.1 Nicator chloris | reverse complement strand
AAAAAAAAAAATTACTTTTCCTTTTTGTGCAGCAGGAATATTGGTTATATATGTTATATATGTGGTTATATATATGTAATATATGTTAAGCAATTATCTGTTAAGATACCTTAATTTTTATGCTATTATACACTTCCCTAAGCACTTATGTTGCTTACAGCCAAAGGCAGACTTCAGATGTGAACCTCTTAGCCTTTTCCACATGACAGGAAGATCCAGATACACTTGGTTTTAGCTTCCTTGTCTGTGAAACTAAACAGCTCTGAATCCTCTGAATATTTTAAATCATATTATCACCTTGAGGCAAGCATAAACCTGTTACTACTATTCTTATCCAGGTGAGAGCACTCACAGGCATTTTGCTTACCAGTTGCTCCACCCTGAAGGGATGCCACTTTCAGAGCCAGGGAAGACGACTGCATTTAATTCATTCCCCACCTCATACATCTAGGCAATAAAACACAGAGGCCTCCCCACTCAAGAGTTTGGTAACCAAACACTTGGATTTGATCCTACTAAATTTGCAGCTCTCAAAAGCCAGCACAGTATTCATAGCAAAAGTGATCTTAGGAATACTAAATGCTCAAAGTAACATTTTTGACTTCTAAAGGTTCACTACACTGTCCTTTCCTCCTAGGATGCTGATTCAGCCCAGGACTACAGCAAATTGTGATATTTTTCCAAGGTACAGGAGAGGTAAAAAACCCTCTGGATCTCTAAAAATAGAGCCCATGCATCCTCCTAAATACATTTTTAAAATACATCAAACTTGTTTATGTGTAAGGTTAATGCTTCAAGGAATTACTCCAAAGTAATTGACATCGAATTATAACTGCACTGATCAGCACAACAGAGTCAATTTAAGGCTCAGAAATGTCATCTTCAATCCTAAAATTTCCAGGCCAGTTTCTGGCTTTTTTTTTTTTTTTTAGTTATTTTTAGGCCATCCCCTCCCTCCAATTACTGTTTCCCTAAATTTCACTCTATATTATTATGTCTACATGTTTATCTAGCTACTGTTCCATGTTAAATTACTTGCCTTCTTTAAAAAGTTTAGGAAATGATTTATGTGAGCTTCTGGTGGTTTCTCTATGGACACAGACACCTTCTGCATCACCATCAGTTTCATGTTCAGAAAAATTTCACCTGAATCTTACTCTAGCTAAAGCAGTGCAGTTTTACAACAAACTTTCCACCACACTAAGGGAGAGTTTTGCCCTCATACATACTCGGAGAGGCTACTGTGAAAAGTTTAGCATCAGTGTCCTACAAACACCACGTGACACTGCACTGCTCTGGTATCCACCAACCCAGACATGGAGAGCAAGGGCACAGGATCTGTGAATACCCCAGGATTTAGTCTCATTTCCAGGACCAGTCTACTTCTTTCTAGGTGAAAAAATCCCCCACTGCTAACAGCTGTAAGAATCATTTGGAGATATCAGGATATTCAGTGTAACACATCTCAGGAGTTTCAGGGAAGCAGAAGCTGAAGTTACCCATTCACAGAGGAACACCGCATCTTGCTCTTTGTGCTTTACAGCTAATGTAACAAAAGGTACACATATAAAAGATATACTATACAAATATTTAGGATTTCAACTACTCAGATCATATGCAACAACTTCATATTATTTCTTTTTCATTTACAAAGACTATAAACTTATTTGCCACAACAGTTCAAACCTGGTGTGATTTCACTTGCATTGCACACTCCATTTCTTTTCTTTATGGTGAAACACACTCTGTCACCTGCAGCTCCTGACATGCTGTGCAAGGTCCAAATTAGTTCCTCACTAGAACTCTTCTACTGAATCACTACTGGGTCATCTTCATAAAGGACACAGTAATGAATATATGTTTAATCGTAAAATAATGAACAGCTATCCTTAAACGCTTAGCCACATCCACAGTGGAACTGACATTCCCTGACCTTCTCCAATTTAACTGTTTAACACTTTATTAACATAATATTCCTTCCTACTTGCTTAGATCTTAAAGGACATTTCAAGTGCTGCATGCCAAGATTTAAGAAGTCTTAAGTCAACTTTGAATTTCCCCAAGTGTACAAGTATAGATGAACCAGGAACACACAGCATGTTTTGCTATACCCAAGGTATAAAGCTCATTAAACAACATTCCTGCAATTTAACTATTTCTTCCCCCAAAACAGGGTATCATCCACTAGTGTCTGAGTAACAATAGTTTTGTTAACACTGTGTTGAAAGCTTAACTTGTCAAGTGCCTTTGACCTGTGAAGTGCCTTGAAACTGCAGGTGATCGTACTAGTTAGGTCTATCACAGAGCTGTTATTTTACGCTGCAATGCAAAACTAGACATTTTGGTCCAAAATTCTTGTAAAATTTTCCTATACCAGGCATAACACTGCTTATCATTAAAGTTTTTAATAATTGCAAAACAGCCAAGAAAATAGTACTTGGAACAAAAGGAAAAAAGAGGAAGAAAAAGGGAAGTCATGAGGATTTCTCATACATAAGCTTCAGCTGCTGTTCAGGGCTTTCAATTACTTTGTTGGCAGTCTCTCCTACCCTCCATTCTTAAGAGATTGATGGAATCGTAGTATTTTGGGTTTTTTCCTAACTATTAAATCTTACCCCTAAACTGCCCATTGAAAACCTCAGAAGAAAATACAACCCACAAAAAATCACTTGAGGTTTGTTAAGAGTTCAGCAGCAATCTTCTTCCCTGACTGTACCATCACTAAACATTTTCCATGATCTTTAAGCTTTTGCTGACTAACTCTTCAGGGTTTGCAATGTTTCACAGAATAAAAACATTTGCTACATTGGGCCTACCAAAATCAAGCATCAATTACTTCTGCCAGAAGAAATTACCACAGTGGGACAGAGCACAGCAAGAGAGCTGCTTGTGCCCTCTCACATGACCTAATGTAAGCACTTGGATGACTTGGAAAAGAAGGGCAAACAAGGCTGGGCTCAGATGAGGACTTCATGGGAAACAAACAAATCAAACAAAGCTGTAAGACTGGAACAGAGAAGGCAAAGGATACAGCAGTTTTAAGAAATGTTACACGGTATGGCACATATTAGAAGCAGAACAGAGGATTTTCAAGTCTCAACAATTTTCTTTTATCATAGCAATTGATGAGAACTAAAATGTATCTACCACTATCCCAATTAAAGCTACACCTGGTTTTCTTTAATCAAATTATAAAAATTGAAACTCTTCTGAGATTCTGTCCACAGAAGAGTAGGTACTGCAACAGAATTTATTTCCATATCCTTTCTGAAAAAATGTGGAAAATATTAAAAGTCACAAGATCAGGCACTCCAAAGTTCATAACTAAACATTCAACTATTTAATTAACTGGCCAAGTGCTCTAAGAAGTTGCTGCTTTAATCACTGTCCTGTCTAGAATGTGTGTCCCAAAGGATGAATATGCTGTGGGAATTAATTGAAGTTTTATAAATACTATTTGTTGGCAATAAATGAGATGTAGTTCTTGATCTCAATAACACAAAATGAGCAAATGCTGCCCAGAACAGGAACCTCTTGTCCTCTGTTACTCAAACTTCTAAGTGATGGCAGGCACATCATTTAAACCAAGTATTTCACCAGGCAACATTAATCAACCTCTGGTTCTCCACTTGACTTAGCAGAAATCTGAAGTCAGAAGCGCAGAAAACTTGTACTACATATGAGATCAAGGTGCTGATGCTTTGAACATAGATATAGATATATACAGATGATAAAGATATAAATATAGACATAGATACAGATATAGATGATAGATATCCTGGAGGAGGGACACTGGTAAGACAAGAATTGGAATCTAGCTTTAAAACTACAAAACAAAACCAGCCATTTCTTCCCTTAATACATTTTCATCCTGTCCTCTTCCAGCTTTCCTTTTTCTTCCTTTTCCTAGGGTTTTCCTTTGCTTCTATCAGACTGACTTTCTCCTTCCTTCATTCTATTCAATTTTGTATGTGTTTCAGTTCAGCTACAAATTAACTCACAGAGGTAAAATAACCTCACCTTACGTAAGGAGAGTACAAATTACTAGTATTTACTATCAGGAGGAATAAGCATGATTGGAAAATCAACAATTGTGGTTTTGAAGTAGGATCTCTGATAGTACTTTCATGGAAAAGTCTCACAAAACCAAAGCTATAATGCAGATTTAAAAGCATCTGAGTTCCAATGTGGAGCTAACAGCCCTCTGATCATACCCACAAAATCATTAGTTCAAAGGAGAGATTGAAAACAATAATGTTTTGTCACGACAATATCCTTTTCAGGTTCAATTACTGTTGTTTTTTTTATTTGTGTTTCAGGGTACTATTTCAGGTCTAATGCTTTCTGCTTGATAATTGAAAACTGAAACAAGATTCAAATATCAGACAAAACTAAGAACTACAACTTTACTGCAAAGAACCACCACTGAAAAAACACAGTTCATCACTGATTCCTCCTGTTTTCTCTTCCCTCAAAATACATAAGAAAATCAGAAAGCAACTCAGATGATTTCAGTCATATTATTCAAAGATTTAAATAATACAGTTCAGTATTTAAGGATAGAAATATTGATAGAAATATATCAGAAGGGTACTGGAAAAACATATGCAACTAGGAAGTGTGATAGGTCATCTTACATATATATGTAGAGAACAAATGCTTTAAAAATTCCAAATCAGAAGAGAAAATCACATAGGGAAGTAAAAGCAAATTTTTTGACTCGCCTTATACTTTTTTGATTTATAGCATTGTAGCACTGAACTTAAATCAATCTAAATTTTCAAAGAAAACCTAAACTCTTAAAAAAACATGAGTTAGCACAACTGAAAACAGATATTCAGGCTGGGAGGTACAGTTTGTATAGCACAAGTTACCATTGAACAAGGAAGGCAACACTTCTGTTATAAGTAGGAAAAATCCTCTCCCTGCTGAAGATAACCTCAACCTCCACAAAATCAGATGAAATTAGAAATTAAAAAAAAAAGAAAAAAACCCAAACATTCCTTTAGCTTTGTTTTGTGGAATGGGTCAGGATTTGTTTTCTTGCACACACTCAAGTAGTCTTTGGCAAACTGTAAGAAAATACCCTCTGTTACCATTAACTTAAAATTTTCAACAGAAAAGCAAGTCTTAAATACTTGAGAGACTATTTTTTGTCTCATTTTTGTATCCTGTCAAAGATAGCGAGTTCCTACTCCATCATAGCATCACATAGGTAAATGTGTTGCAATAAAGACTAAAGCAGATAAAAACACCAACCTTTTACTTCCATCCTCAATAGTTTTATCACAGGAAAACACGTGAGAACATTATGCATACTGAAGGAAAAGTTTCAATCTTCACTGCATTCCAGATTAAAGAAATTTTTTTCAGAGGGGAGATGTTAAACACCTCTAATCTCAGACTTAGACGGCAGAAAAAGTAGTTTCTTAGAAATTACTTTCCAAACAAACTAGTGAATGAAAAAGAACTATAAAATCCTGCCCTATCCAGTTTGGAGGAAAAGAAAGAAAAAAGCCACATCAAGAATAGCATGAGAAGCAGTAGTACAATCAGAGTCCTGTCAGAAAATTGGAGGAACTGAGCAATTGATACAGATGATTTTTAGAAGATGCTCAAGTTTTAAGTAACTTTATCATATTACAGAGGCTATTTCTCAATATATCTTTTGACTAAGTCATGTATTCAAGACACCCTCTAATAACATTAAAAAAAAAAACCCACCAGAAAGCAAGCTACACTTCCACTCAGTGAAACAGTAATAGAAAGTGAAATACAATAATTAACCTACGAAATAACTTGTAACGCTTACAGAATTTCAACGGATGTGGTTTGAGGGGTGGAGAAGGGAAAGATTGTTTCAATACCTTGTCTTCCCTCATCATTGGTAAACAAACCAGCATCACTGCTGCTCAGACTGCTGGATTCACTGTAATAAGAGAAAGAAAAAACAGATCAAAAGAACAATTGATCTTTCAGTCGTAAAATTTTAAGGAGACAAGGCTGTGCTCAGATTGATCTTAAGCCCAACGGAGATCGGAGAGAAAATAGAATGATTTTTTTTAATCAAACTGCAAATATCCCAGTTCCATTAACTACAAAGCGTATTATTTTTGGCACATAAAACCATAGGAATCTAATGGTACCCTGACAGTAAGCCAGATGTGACTGCAACGAGGTGCTGACACAATTGATGCATTTTATTATCTGCTTCCATCAAATGCTCACTGCTCCCTTCTTATGCTGTGCAATTCAGCTTGATCCTGGAACACCAGTGCTCAATAAAATAGGAAAAGTCTCAATCAAAAGCAGCCTAAGCCTTCCTTCATCACATGAAATATAGGAGTCTGAAAATCGAATTACCTTTCTGAACATCATTTGCAAATATCTTGGAAAAAATCCTGCTTAAGGTTTCATGACGTACTACTTGGGGAGAACAAAAAAAGTTTATAACAAAGGTAGCCAATTAAATCAAAATAAAGGTCACCTTGAAGACAATAAGTATGATTCATGATCATAACATCAACAACAACAAAAAACCAAGGTACACTTTACTTTTCTATGACTTTCAGCACGGCCTTAAAATAAGAATGTGTGTATACAACATGCACACACATCTCTAAATTCAAAGACATAAGTAGGTATTTAGTTCTTTGCTGTATGCACATTGTTACATACAATAATCCACGTGTCTCCACATAGTAAATCAGACTGGTCTTTTAATAACACAGATTGCACTTTGTTGAGTTTCACATAAAAGGACTTTTCTCTAAACCCTTTATTTCACTTTTTATCAAGAGAGTAGCTATGTTAAGAGGTAATATTCTCACCAAAATTTTATCACATTTTACTTTGAGATGTAGAACAATTTGAAAAAAAACAACCAAACACTTCAGTTCAGCACACAAATTCAAATACATTTTATAAATGCTATAGCTACTCTTGGTGTGCCCATACAAGCCACTCACAAGAACTTTTGTCTATTTACCTTTGTACACTTATTCATATAACAATTTGCATGCTGCCCTATACTTGAAACTGTTTTCAATTATTTTTATTTTTTAATAATAAATTATTTTTATTTTTCTATCAAATAACTAGTACACTTGAGAAAATTATTTCTGTTTAAATTCTAATTTCTCACAAAAGCACGTCTCGGGTTTTTTTAATATATGAATACATAAATTATTCATATCTGAATGATATAAAATTAATCTAATTTGTATTTCATTATAAGCATATATATGTTTTCAGTATCTTCCTTTGGGAGGCCTCCCAACAGGATTTGAAACACAATATAGTAGCAGGTGACACAAAGCAGTGATTGGGTTTTTTAAAACATAGACCTATATATCAATATAGGTATAGACATAGCTCTGTGTTTGAAGATTAAGTTGTTTTAATCTTTGCTGCACCTTACATTTATCCAAATTCCTGATGCATAAGCAATGCTTACACTGTATCTTATACAACATATAATACACATAATATAATCAGAAGAGACTTAGGCACTTGCACAATTGCCCTAAGCAGAAGAAAGGTGCATGCAGTGAGAACGGAACCATCTTTTGTGAGGGAGACCAAGACTTGAACTTTCTAATATTACAAGTCCTCCTAATTCCCTTTTAGCAAGCATCTCATCCTCACTTTAATTGTAACACAGATGGCTTTACTGTCTGTAGATTTCATTGTGCACAATTTTACATCATCCATTTCAAAGGAAAAAATTTCCCTTCTTCATAGATTCTTCTTGTTCATTTATTGTTTAATTGCATGTTTTAAAATAAAGTCAGGAAATCCTTTCAACCCTGATATTTCAGCCACTTTCCCTACCAAAATTTCCAATTTTGAGAACAGTCTCCTTTCCTTTTTAAAATAAGATATTTCAATTGTGAAATAATTCTCACTGAAGGACTAGTCAGCACATGAAAACATAATCAACCACTTGAAATCTTTGAAAAAATAAAAAAAAAAATTTAAATTTCAAACTAACACTGGCATATCCATGGCAGCCACAGTATCCACTCTCCTCAGGCCACAGTCCCATTGGGCAAGGATTACAGTTGAGATAATTGCTACATGGCAGTCAATTCATCGAATAAACTCAAAACCTCTGGAATGAATACATTAAAATCTAAGTACATGGAAGCTGCTATGATGGAATATATTTGCAGTTTTAACATAATTTTGCAGTATATGCTGCTAATTCCTTTGCTTCGTAATGAGAATTCCACTCCCACCAAGACTTCCATGAAAAAGGAAAACCCACAGACTCCTTTTAGTCCTATAAAACAGTGTGGGAAAGCAAAAGTTTGGAAGGAACAGCTAAGCTATCCAAAAAGCTTTCGCATCTTTGTTTCTACACTTATGAAAACAAAGAAGAAATACTTGTCATTTGCAGTTCCCATGACTAACCAGCTGCCTGGTGCCTCGGTTTTAAACCAGACATGCGAGCTCTGTGCTGTCCCCAGGACCTGACCAGCTCCTGTTTTCCCCCTGGCCACAGCGGGTGGTGCCTCCGAGCTTCACTGCTGCTTCTCTTTCAAAACAGGCAACTGAGACGTCACCTCAAGCACAAACTAGTGCCAAGCTTGTGGGAATTAAATAGCAGTGAGAACTTCACACACTGCTGAATTTGGCTGAAACTGACCAAAAGCTGTGCATTGAGGATAAGGACGGATAAGCTTTTATCACAAACATCTGACTTCCAATTGCTTACAATAATCCTCCCAGGAATTCATCTCTGGGATCATTTAGATGCTGACATTTGAGGAGTTTCAAGACTCCTCCTCCAACTTCTGAATCATGCACTTAATACCTGATAATTGCTGTTTGGTGTTTGAACACTCACATACAGAGACAAAAGACTGCAAAAGGAGAGTCACTTAACATTTTTAATGTGCACTTCAAAAACACATTATTTTCAAATAATGTCATGTATGCACTGAAAACTTCTGACTGGTTTTAGAGCCAAGCAATTTACCTCCCATTAAAAATTATCAGCTTTCTTTTGTTTTTAAAAAACAAACTTTAAAAAAGTTAGTCCTTTTCTTAAGAATTACTGAAGGATTGCACTGAATACTACCGTACACATTATTGCATACAGAACAAAAGCAACATTGTATACTTTTTATTCTTCCTCTTCCAGCAAGTGTTGCTGAAGTGCAAGTGTTACACAAGATGCTTTATTAGCTCTTTTTATCTTGTACAATCCCATCTTCCCTTTTAAAATCTAAGCTTTCACTTTCAGAACATACTCTTCTTAAGAATTTGCTGGTTCTTTCAAATTCTTCTAGCTAAACGATCCCTAATAAAGGCACTATTGCATGCAAGTGAAGTTAGATTAGAACAAGTTAAAATTATGTACATACAAAATATTCTGATACAGTATCACCTGAGAGCCTTACACACTGCAGATTTCTAACCACAGTATGAAATGCAAGTTTTCTAATTCAGTAATTTCAAAGCTTTCTGGTACAGCTGACCATTGAAAGCAATTCAATAGAATGACAGACCATCACTCTACCATGTGCATGAGCAGAAAACCCTATGAAGATAACGGTTTTAAAGACCATTTACTGGGGCCATAGACAAGCATTTGGAGTATGACTTGAGCAAAAGCAGCATTTGGGTTAACAAAACATCAAGCATTTTGAAGAGGAAGATCCACTTTCTTTTAAGAAAGAAGATTCAGACTGACCTGATTAGCTCTGTTCTGGGAGTCTACAAGAGAATATCCTTATTCATCACTTCTCTCCACCCAAAAATTAGCTATAGAACTTTTGAGTTGAAGAACTGTTACCTTTGTAGCATAACAGAAAGTCTTTTATAAATAAAAAAATGCAACAAGACTATGGAGATACGAAAAGCTATCCAATGGTTCCTAGTCTGAAGGAAATTTTTAAACATCTGTCTTTAGGTCCCAGACTTGGAGGAACAGACTCCAAGGATCGTCAAAGAAAAGGGAAGTTTTCTAAAGGCTTCCTGACAGCACAGACTCCTAACTTGCATGTCAAACAGAAATGTCTAAAGTTACACTGGCTGCCCTGAAGGATGAGTTCTGCTCTAGTAATTAATACATAAGGAAAAATGTTTAAGGCTTGGGATTTATTCAGCTCTTCCAGCTTGTTCTTGTTCACAGGTGAGGGACAGAGTACGTAACAAAAAGACTTAGGACTTTTCTGACTAATGCTCGAGTTAGTCACTTAATGCTACGGTTATTGCAGTAACCAGTCTGACTGCTCTGGTCAAAACCACTCTCTGCATCTTGATTCTACCTATCCAGTAAGGAAAAAGCTGAACAGTTCATAGATAAAATGCCTAGAGAAAAAACAGGGACACCAGTGCTGTCAAGGAATTGATCAAAATTATATCTTTCAAGATGTGTCTCTCTTGCTGACACTTCTGCATTCAGAACCTGGCATGTGGAATAAACAAAACCAGGCTTACCAGGCCGTGCAGTTAACATCCCCTGTGTATGGTGGAAAAATGACTTGCACCTTAGTGTGTTGTCAAAATAGTACTTTGGAAACAATTACCACTGTAGTATGACTGCTGTCTGGAATGGATGGATGAGGTGTACTGCCAAAGGGTCATCATTCCTCCATTTTTCTAATGGTTAGCTCAGGTGTTTCTGAACTCTAAATTGGTTTTTGCATTTCGTAAATGATGTATATCCTTGGCAACCTGCAGACTTTTCATGCCCATGACACACCAGAACATACTGTCTAAATGGTGACTCTAAACACTGACAACCTTTTTGACAAAGAGAGATAACAATCAAAGCACCAATGTCTAGAAATTGGAAAAACATTAAATTCTTATCTGACAACTGTTACTGATTGAAATATCCAGAAAAACCCGTGTTATTTATACGTGTATTTTGTCATTCTTAATCTTGAAACAATTAGAACATATTATTTCATAAAACTGTTTTCTTGGTTATTCCTCTGCTATGTCACTTTCTATTTTATGCTGAATTCCTTAACCTGAGCAGCTAATACACAAAAAATAGTAGAGAGAAAAAAATTAAGAGTAATTTGTTAAAACAGATACTATTGATGCTAGAATTTTAACTCTGGAATCAACAAAAAATCTGAAGATTCCCAATACAAGCAATAGTAGTAAAAGCAAACAAATATTATCCAAAGTTTCCATAAAAAGAAAAAGAAAGAATAACCTGTCACTCATGTTCTCATCTGAGCCTTTTTGCTCCTCATATTCCATTTTGTCCTTATTTGCTTGATTCACTTCTTCATTTTCTATAACTACTCCTTCATCTGAGATTTCTGGACCTTGTCGAGCTGCAGATACTTTTCTTTTTTTCACTTTGCTCTTGGAAAACTCTTGGTGCTGGTATGATTTATTGTTATTGTCCATTTCTTGATCTCTGCTGTTATCCTGCTGTTGAGTTATTGTCAGTGCATTAGAGACTTCTGATGGCAGATCTATTGCCATGCGTTTTACCTTTCTCCTCCTGCGCAAAGTTCTGTTTCCCAAACTGTCCACGGCCAAATCTGGTTCGTGCCACAGAGGTCTTTTGCCTCTAATGTTATTTAAGTTTGAGGAAGGCCTACGTTTAGCAACCAACAGCTGGTCATCAGAATCACTGTGGTCTTTCTTGGTAGCATGATTCTCCCTGTAGTCTTTGTTTGATTCCTCTAAACTGGAATCGGAGCCTTCACTTAGGCAGTGGCCAGTCTCCCAGGGATGATGGGTGGTAAATGAACGTCTTTTCCGTCCCCTCCTTTTCCTTGCCTGTCTCTTCAGAAGACAAGACACGCTTCGAGAATGATCTCCGGTATCAGCAAAACCTCCTCTGGCTTGCTCTGAACTTTCTTCCAGTGCCGAGACCAGATCATGAACCAGCTCCTCCATAGTCTTGCTGAAATGCCTAAAGATTTCAAAGGAAAAAAAAAAAAAAACACAGAAAAAAATAACAAATGAATTGAAAGTGTTAAGCATAAACTACAAGAACTTCATTTGGCAAAATCATTTTAGTCACTTTAGGCAAGGTAGAATAATCTTTATAGAATGGCCATTGATTCTTTCTGCCAAGAGACAAAACGTTGCCAACCAGTCCTACAAAATTTGCAGCACATCAGCATAAGTTCCTTTCAAAAGGTATCTTCCCAAACTTCTGTCTTGGAAAGAAGAGGCAGCCAGGGGGTTCCCCCGTTTGTTTCTGGCCTCACTGTTATTGTTTGGTTTTAATTAATCTCATCACACCATGGGATTCACCATGGCAAGAGCATCAACAAAGAGCATTCACTCCAACTGCAGGTAAGGAGCATATTTTAAATTTATGAATGGGAAGTGGAATACAGAATATTCTCCTTGATGTACATTAATGTGTTCTGCTTAAGACTTTCATTATGATAAAATATTTTTAAGGATGATTATCTCTTAATACTGCCTAAATGCCAAAATGAAGTTAAGACAGCAATTCTTGGATAATGACTTTTTTCCTAATAGCAACTAACTCTGTCTTTCCAAATGGCTGATATCTGTTCGATTTTTTTTAAAATATCGATTCAGTGAAGTTATATTAGGCTGAGAGAATACCCAACTACAGATAATTCTAGAGAATTAAATGCAAAGTTTCCTACCACATGTAGACACATGCATCCATAGAATCTCCTAAGGAAAAAAATCCCTAAACACACAGTGTCAAATAAGGCCTTACCCTTTAAAATGTTTTGCTCCTTCCTCTTCAAATTTCTCTAGCATTTAACACGTCTTTAACTCGGTATGCTTCAGTAAGTCCACCCATGCATTACATGAATGTAATTACAAAAACATTAAATGATTGCTGCTGAACTCTAATCCTTCTCTGAAGGCTGTGAACCTTCTCCATAAACACAGCAATCAGACTCTCATATCAAAACATCAGAAGACCCCTTTCCTTGAGGTAAAGCAAAGAATAATTTTCATGGTTGCTACTACATTGCACAAACTGATACATGTGGAAGACCTTGTACATCCAGTAAATTACGTAGAGGACATTTAAAAACAAGACTCTTCACTTGGTTTTACAATATAAATGGCTGGTGGAACCTATAATAACAAGTTTTCAACACATAGTCAGTGGTGCTGTAGATGTGGAGAAAACCTAGACAGATCACAGACAGCTTCCCTCTGCCACTTAGCACAAACTCCAACATCAAAGGTACCTAATAGTGATGGCTGAAGGAGCAGTCTTTTGGATAGAGGAAATTAATAGAGGAAATTAATTAATAGAGGAAATGAAGAACATGTTTAAGAAGAAATTCAAATGCTCATGAAATATCTTACCTAAAGAAGTTATATAGTCTCCTTTTAAACCATTTTCAGAAATACTTTAGACATTTCAGTTACAAGAACAATAAAAGCACAGAAAGTGGTAGAAATATAAGCTTATTTTGAATTCTTGAAACTGCTGTGTCACTTGCATTTACTTCCCATACCTCTTTTTCTTGCCCTGATATAACCTCTAGTCATATTACTCCCTCTTAATGTTTTCTTTGGCTCTTCGTACAGCAGAATTATATCATCTTGTAAATGGTGAGACAGCTCTAGAAAAGTGCTACCTTAAGCCATGTGGTTCACAAGATGCTTAAACAGATGCATTAGCCCATGTTTCTCCATGGCTACAGCTGCAGTGGGAGGGCACTCGCCCCTTTAGCCCTCCTGTCAAACCCCCATGAGAACAGGCATCCCCAGAGGCACACGTATCAGAAATGAGATGCCCTTGAGATGTAAGGGGCTTTCTGCACTCATTTCACAGAAGTCATAACACTTGAACAGACAAACTGCAGCACATTTGGGTTAATTTGAGACACCAATTTCCTCAAACACCTGCCCAGCCCTTCCTGCCACACACTTCTGCATTTATGGCAAACTGATAGAAGCGGAGGTGCAAAATGTGAACTTGTAGGCTTAAACCCAGATTTAGCTCTCCAAATGAACAGCTAACCTGCTGTTCTGCTAACAGAAGAATATGTTTCTGCTAACCTGACAGAATATGAACTGGCTTATATAAATCTCTTACAGCCCATTCTCTTAGTGATCCTGCAGTACAAAGCAAAAGGGAAAGAGAAGATAGGGACACTAATGCCTTCCACCATAGTTTATGATTAATTCCTTCAATTCAGTATCCCTAATCTGTATGGGTAACTATATCACTAAAATCAATGTAGGTCCTAGAGTGGACATACCAATTTACTCTATATAATGGCACGAGTGCAGTAGTAAAATTGCCTTAGTTCCAAAATACTTCAAGACCAAACACAAGATATCCAGCTCTGATTTTTATACCTGAATGAAACTTGCCCTGAATTCCTCCAAAAAAACCTGCAATACAGATGGTGCCAGACCAAAAGACAAAACTGAAGAAAAGTGAACATCTTCAAACGCTTTTGAAGTAAAGGGATAGCAAGATTCTTAAATGACTCTGAGCAGTAAAAGGACTTAATTTCCAGCAGACTATGACTTTGAATATTACGCACTCCTGCAATTAATCTTTTCTACTGAATATCAAGTCTCTTCATTGCAACTCCTGATTTAAGATTTGTACAGGGCAGTGACCTTATATGCCCTAAAAATTGCAGCCACGGTCCAATGTGTAATATAACTATGTCATAACTGCATCACCTCCTATGTAGATCAGACAAATTAATATTTTATTTATTTCAACATGCTTCCTTAGGATGATTACAAGAATTACTTGATCAGTTTGGGACAGTGCAAGCTCCCTTGCAATAGACTGAGAATGCAAACACAAACCACTTCAGCTTTCTATTCACTTTTTACTTTCAACGTGCCAGTTGTCCACATGAAAACTCCTTCTCCTGAAAATACAAAAAATCTCTTTTGCTTAACTTTATTGGTGCTCTCATTTCTCCTGCTATAATTGAAGAAAAAAACCCCAAAGGTAGCAGCAGCCAGACAGATTTGATATTAACTGTTTTATCCCCAAAATTCAGGAGCATATTTCTATTATAGCATTATTTATCAGAAAAATTCCATTTTGAAACTTTCTCTATTGTTCGCAACCAGCTGTCAAGCTTGTATTCCAAACCTATGAGGCAATTTTAATCATCGCTGCAGATGGAACTGTAACAAAAATATTTGCATTTGAAACAAGTTGAAAAATAACTACAAGAAGTATTAAGGACATTACCAGTGAGTATTAGCAGCGTTCTGTAAGATAAGAAATTTCAAAGGTTATAACAACGAATGTAGAACAACATATTGAGGTACATAAAATATTAAGATGAGCCACAGTTTAGCACGAGTCACATAAGGCTATAAAAATGCTGTTACAGCAACAGCCCTCAGCTAGCAATAAACTGTAATGTCCTCACTAGGAGAGGATCCTACTTTACTACAAGAAAAATCTAGCTTGTCTATACTGACCTTTACATTTATCTGAGGCAATTTTAATGTGGTTCACCAAAGGCTGACCCATTTCCCCTCTAACCCTTACCAGAACCAAGCATGTAAGTCCTGTTTGCAGGAAACAGCATAACTGCTTTCACCTGCTCCAAAACAGATCACACAGCTTCTGTTCAGTATTAATATTCAAACTGAAAATCCTAATGGAAATAATGGACACTCACTTTTACAGTGGAAAATTAAGTATCATTTGTGTTCACCTCTCACCTAAAGCACATAACAGTGTAGAGCTCTGACTGCTCACAAAATATTTAACAAACACGCACTGATAGAAAAGTTAATTTAGCTGCACAACTCTTAAGGAGAAGCATTATCTCTTGCCAAACTAACACTGCATTTACATTTAGTTTCTATTTCTAGATCTTTTCCCATTAAACAGGACTGGGGCTTCTTGCAGCTAAATTTACGCTTCATCATATTCCAAAAAGAACCATGAGTTTTGCTTCTTTCACAAGCCACCTTGATCACAAGCTAAAAGCAGAAGAAAAATCAAATAGTTCCTTCAACATCGGGATTATAAAACCTGACTTCCTATAATCTTTTCCCATATGGATTCTCTGATGTCTCGTAACACAGCTGTACCCACAGAGTACCTTTATCTTCAGACAGGTACTAATTTGAATCCCATTTCTCCAGCTCAGAAGTTATTTTCACAAAGCCTTAGAAGCACTCGTTTTGAGAGCTCTGCTTTATTAATGAGTGTGACAAATTTGGATTGAAGAGGGGCAAGTATTCGGGAGAGAGCAGCACATGATAAATCTCACTGCCTTACTTGAATCTGCCTTACAGATTCAAAAAGAACTATCATGGTTCTTGGGACACACAAAGGGGCAAGCAAAACAAAGCAACACAATTAAGTTCAAATTATTAAAAACTTGGCAAGAAACTACGGTAGATTAGGAAATCACTGATAAAACTCTGTTACATAGAATCTTATGTTTCCCTTCTTCCCAGGTAATAAGATGAGGAAATGGCCTCAAGCTGCACCACGGGAGGTTTAAAAAAATTTTTTTATTAGGAAAACTTTCTTCATTAGGAAGAAAAAAATTAGGAAAGAATGGTCAGGTATTGAACCAAACTGCCCAGGGAAGTGGTGGAAGCACTGGTGAAAGTGTTCAAAAAATGTGTGGATGTGGCACCTGGGGGCATGGTTTAATGGTGAACATGGCACTGCCGGGGTAACAGTCAGACTCTGCCTCAGAGGTCTTTCCAAACTTAACAATTCTATGAGCAGAAACTGAAGTTGTGCCTAGACTATTTGAACTCTCTGTCACTGAAAAGCCATCACTAAGAGGTGGACGAAACATCCAATTTCACATCCACACCCAGTTATGTCCTTTGGCACTATCTGCTGGACCACCAGGTACACAAAGCCACACCACGAGGCATCCCTTCCATCCCATATCAACCATCACTGCAGAGCATAAGAGCTACCTACCAAAAAAGCTCAATACTTTCCAACTTCTGAGGACCCTCATTCCTGTAAAGACTAAGAGCCAACACATTGGCAACACATACAAAGTACATCTGACCTGCAGACCAAAGAAACTTAATAAAAATGTGATTTTCATATAACTGTATCAGAATAGACATTTACAGAAATCATATGAGATAGGATAGACAGTTAAAAAAGATGAAGACTCTTGAGACAAACCAGGATACTATGCTGGAGCACATCTATGTATTATGGAAAGAGAAAACCAACACCCAGGTACCAGGCTTTTTTTCATCTTCAAGGTATGGCAACTCCCCTTTTCCTGTAATCTGTTATGTATGTAAACAAGTTTCACTGAATAATAAAACTATAGGAGAATCTTGAAAATAAAAATGAAAATTTATGGAAGTGACTGTTCCTCAATTAAAGACAGTTACCAGACTTGCTGGAAATGTCTACAAACTTCTATATCAAATATGCAGCTCCTATATATTTGAATGCATACATTCACTATCAACATTTCATTCCTCCAATCACATACCAGACATTAATTCTTGGTACCAACTCTGTATTTGAGAAACTTCTTTAGAACCTTCTGGAGTTTCCTTACCCTTGTGCACTAGCACCAGCTCGGGTCTGATGTGCTCAAAAGCAGCTCTGCAGAGAGGGACCTGGGGGTCCTGCTGGACAACAAATTGTCCGAGCCACCTTGTGACCAAGAAGTCCAAAGGTATCCTGGGGTGCATCAGGAAGAGCATTGCCAGCAGGTCGAGGGACATGATCCTGCCCCTCTGCTCAGCCCTGATGAGGCCTGGAATGCCGTGCTCAGCTCTGGCCTCCTCACCCTAAGATAGACATGGAGCAGACTCAGTGGAGGGCTATGAAGATGATTAAGGGACCGGAGCTTCTCCCTTCTGGGAAAGGCTGAGGGAGCTGGGCCTGTTCAGCCTCGAGAAGAGAGGACCAAGACGGGGCCTCGTCAATGTCTGTCAGTATCTGAAGCAAAAGTGCCAAGAGGATGGAGCCAGGCTCTTGTTGATGGTTCCAAGCAATCAGACAAAAGACAATGGGCAGAAAATGATGAACTTGTAACGTGAGGTTACTTGAGGTCACGGGAGTCCCTGCTGGGGTTACTTGACATCATTTGGGGATCCTTGACCAAGAAGCCCCAGTTAGCACAGATGCTGCCTTTGGACTTTGTTGTTCATAACGTCCAACCAGGATGGTAGAGACAGCAGCCAGGAGAGCTGAACACAGGTAGACCCATCATACGTGGGCCAAGGTCTCTAATGCCCCAGAGGTTTGGACTTCTCAGCTGGAGGAAAAGCATGGGCGACCTTGGCTATCAGCAGCCATGGACAAGGACCTCTAGTGACTAATGGACTAATAGGAACTGTCATTGTCTGCTTTATTCTCTGTATTTACTTGCCACACCTGGTGCAGGGACCAGACATGGAAAAGTTGAGAGGGTGTGTTTCAAACGTTCCTGTTGTTAGAAAGGATTAAGTTAATAATAACTAGGGTTTGTAAAGACAAATTGAGAAATAAGAAGAGGAGGGATTGAGAGAAAAGCTAATGTCTTTACAAATAATTTGCAGGTGAAGGTGTGGGTGTTAACATCTTTGAAATGGGTCTTAATGTTTCTACTAACTCTGGGCAGCAGGTTTGCTGCAGAGCCCAGACAACTCAGCTCCTATAAGAGACAAGGCTTGGCACAAGCCTGAGTTTCTGAACTTTGGGGTAAAACAGTAGGTTCAAGGGTGGAATATGTGGCAGGCAGTTTGGGAACGCTGTGCCTTCCTAGTACCTCGGCCAACGGGGAAAGGAAGAGGGCAAGGTGCCCCTGGGAGTTTAGGATAAAAGGAAGCTGCGGCCTCTTAAACCTCGAGAGAGAAAATGCCACAGGTGTGTGCCCCAGTGGATTCTGTCCCTTTATTTGAATAAAGTTGCAGGACTCTGCTGTCTTCTTTTTGGACATAAACTTCCGGCATTTGTAGATTTTCCTGACTTGAGGAAGAACCTCCTTACTGTGCAGGTGACCACACACTGGAACAGGCTGACCAGAGAGAGTGTGGAATCTCCCTCACCGGGGATATCCAAGAACCACCTGGATGCACTCCTGTGCCCTGTGCTCTGGGATGAGCCTGCTTGAGCAGGGAAGTTGGACCAGATGACCCACTGTGGTTCCTTCAAGCCTGACCATTTCTGTAATTCTGTCCTTTACTATAAAAAGTATTTCAGCAATTATGCAATTTTATCACCTATTATACAGCTGATCCCCCTAAAAATTAGGACCAGGCTAACTTGCAATAAGCACATCTGACTTTTCTAAAACTGCTGCTTATCTAAGAAGGCACAACAATAAATACTATCAGTCTACTCATATTTAACACTGAAAAAGTGTTCAGTACAGAGCAATGGCATACAGTCAGAAAGATGCTGACATGAACTACATTTAACAAGGCTCTAACACAAATGAATTGGTCAGCCAGAAATGAGATTTGGAGCAATTTATCATGAGAGGGAGCAATTCTTGCAATCCCATTGCTGCCATTTACTGATATGCTTGCCCTTTTCAGAAGTATGACTTCATTAATTAATTGTCAAGGTGCAGAACCACATGACCTGTCAAATCATGGTAATACGTTAAAGCACCACAATCATCATCAAAAGAATCAGAGTGCCCAGCAAGTATCCAAACTGCAAACTATTCTTAAATTGTCACATGAACTCACAATTTATATGAAAAACATTCTCCTTTGGAGGAGCTTTACCACCTAAAGTGAAAAATTTTACTCTGTGGCTGTTCTGAACCTACTCACCTCTTTAGGATCTTAACGTTTTTAGAAAGCACAAGTTCTTAATTTTCTACATCAAGTATTAGACACTGTAAAAAGTATTTTCCTGCATCCCACTCAAACAGGCCTCCTTTAACAGACAGCTTCTGAAATAACTTGTGTAGAAGGATAAGAGAGCAGCTCTGAGGAGTGGTCAGATTTTTAATGGACAACACTTCAATATTTTCCTCTGTATTGAATTTCTCCGAGCAGTGTACTAGCAGAAGCAAAATCATTACTGTCTGATGACAATAACAGAAAAATAGGCCTACACCTCATGTTGCTGAGGACTACTCTAGTAGCCTCTGGAATTACTTTATGTAGACACAAAATAGTAAAATTTAAAGACAAATGACAGGTCAAATAAATAGTGAAGACTTTGACAGAACACATACATGTTTGGAATGTCTTGGGCAATGTTTCTACTGTATGCAGCATTAATACTCAAAAACACTTGTGCCGCTAGAGTATACCTCATTCTCTGAAATATTCTGAATTACAGAAAGAAGCTATATTTACATCAGGCAAATTTGGATGCCTAGCAACACCAAAAAATTTGTTCTAGCAAATAATTATCAGCTGGGCAAACAAAATCTCTCTTTGAAAGTCTTCTCATTTAGAAATACATAGAGGAAAAATACCCACCGGGAAAAAAAATGGTGGTATCAGCAAAAATGGAGGAGTAATGAAGCACTAAACCTTTCCATTTCTCTTCCTCCCCATCCCCAGAAAAGAAACAAAGAAAAAGATCAAAGGAAATCTATTTCAGATCTATTTCAAATCTATTTCAGCTGGGAGATCTACCAGCAGGTATCTGTATGTGAAACATACCTCTAGAGGATGTTTAGCAGTCTTTGAAAAAAACCCCACAAACAAAACCCCATCACAATCCTCCTTGCTTCCATTCATAACTGAAATGTAAGAAGCTACACACACCAGTTGATATCAAACATATTACAAGATACCCAACATTTCAGGAAGAAAATGAAAGGCTTCTCAGCTGGTTGCTTGGAACATCTTGCTTCCATCAACTCTCTCCACTACCAGTCTTTATATCTCCATGGCCTACTAACAGAACTGACCTTTTCTATTCTGTCACTCAGCCTCCTTTCCTTACAGTGCTATAACAAAAATAATATGGCCTTTGAGGTCACTACGCTAGCACAAGGAATTACATTAAACAGTGAATCTGTGAACTTTTTTTTACAGGAGAGCTACCTATACTTTCCCTCCTCCATGGCTACAGCAGCACTTGTTGATTCTTGGTTTGCAGCAGGAAAGCTTTAGAGCAGGAAACACACACACCGCACTGGATGCTCAGCTGCACACGCTGCAAGGGCTTTAGGCCTTAGAGAGTCTACCACTACTGGAAAAACACAAACAGACAGGAAAACCTAACTAAGCCTGGGAACTAAAGTTTTGATTTATGTTTCGCCCGCTATCCTTTTTTCACCAAGGCGTGGAAGTTTCATCCTCCAGCCCACTGCTCGCTCATAAACGCGTCCAGCCGCCGAGACACGACAGTGGCACTTCTCGGACCTCCAGCACCCCGTCCCTCGGGGGCCTGGGGCGGGCTCCATCACCTTCCCCCCAGCGAAAGCGGCAGCAGCGGGGAGGCCTGGCCGGAGCAGGGCACCACTCGCCCCCACGCCCTACGCGTGGCGCGGAGGTGTCCGGCCCCGCTCCCGCAGACAGCGGCCCCGCGGCCGGGCAGGGGCGGCGGACACGTGTGTCCCCCCGGGCTTACCAGCTCTTCCTGGCCGCCTGAGCTCGGGTCGGGGTAGGTTCAGCGACCCGGAACATGAACCCGGCGCCTCCCCGGGCCGCTCCCCGAGGAGGCTGGCGCCGCTTCGCAGAGACTGGGCGAGGGGAGGCGGGCGGGGGCCGAGGGCAGGAGGGCTCGGGCCGGGCGGGGAGGGCGCGGGCGGCCGGCGCTGCTCCTCAGTCCCCCATGATGAGAGCCCGGAAGCAGCCGCGGCACCGGAGGAAGCCGGACGCGACCACTTCACCTCTTCCCTTCCCTCGCCCGGCGCTACTCAGGAACGCCGCGTCCCCTCCGGCACCTTCGCCTCGGGTTCAGTACCGCTTCGCGGAGCCCCCGCTGCCCCCGAAGCGCTGCCCGTGCCGGGCTACGGGGCCGCCGCGAGCAGCGACACCCCCGCGTTCGAGCGCACTGGGACGGTCCCGTTGCCATGGCGGCAGCGTCTTGAGGGCGGGCGAAGGGAGGAAGCATGGCCGCCCTAGCCCGGCTTCAGGAGAGGCTGGAGGTACTCCGGGAGGAGTATTTCCTCGCGAACAGGTACTTGGGCCGTGCCAGGGGTAGGGCGGCATACACCGCCTTATGCTGGGCTGGGGCGGACGGGCGGGCTCCGCTCTCCGCCGGCAACGAGATGGACGCAGCCTCCCTGAAAACTGTCCTCTTGTGGGTTCCTCAGTACAAGGGAGACACGGAGCTCCTGGAGAAGGTCCAGTGGAAGGCTATGAAGGTGATTAAGGAACTGGAGCATTCCTCTTACGAGGAAAGGCTGAGGGAATTGGGCCTGTTCAGCCTCGAAAAGAAACGAGTGAAAGAGAACCTCATCCGTGTCCCTAAGTGTCTGAAGGGCGGGTGTGACGAGGATGGGCCAGGCTCTTCCCGGTGATGCCGAGCAATAAGAGAAATGGCAATGTGTAGAAGCTGGATGCAGTGCAAGTTCAATCATATGAGTAAGAATTTTACTGTGCAGTGACCGAACACTGGAACAGATTGTCCTGAGAGAGTGTGGAGTGTCCCTCACTGGAAATATTCAAGAACCGTCGTGGCCACAATCCTGTGCCCTGTGCTCTGGGACCACCCTGCTTGAGCAGGGAGGCTGGACCAGCTGTGGTTCCTTCCAACCTGACGCACTCTGTGATTATACGATTCTGTGAAACTCTTTCGCTCTAAAATCCCTCCCGAGAACACCAACCCACCGCCTTGTTCCCCAATATTTCTACAGCGATCTGAGGAGATCTGGTGCCCACAGCGCAGCGTCTCTAAGGGGCCCGTTTATACACTGAAAATACTGAGTGTCCGGCTCTTCCCCCGCCCCCCTGCTAATTTTGAAGGGAAAGGAGCCTCTGGAAACTCCTGAAACGCGCTTGAGCCTCTGAAGTTTCGCCCTCTCCCGCCTCGGGAGCCGACCTCCTCTCCCCGGCCCCGCCTCTGGAGCCTCCCGCCTCTGCCCCGCCCTAGAGGCGCTGTTATTGCCTGAGCGAGCATCCCTCAAGATGCGGCACGCCAGCCCTGAATCCCTGCTCTCGTGGCTCACATACATCTGTGGCTGTGCCTCAATGTTTGTCCACTTGCAAGGACACTAATCTTTTTTTTTTTTTTTAAAGTTAGTGAAAGAGATCAGATCAGATCTGTTGCCCTTGTCCTTACCAATTTGGGGTGGTTTGTGCTGAGTTTTCTGACTCCCAGAACGGTGGTGGCCAACTTTTTCTAGGCCAGATTTTAGGAAATTACAAGTTGTAAGACTTAAATATTGCTGAGATTTGTCCTATAAATCCTTTTATTCATCTGCACTGTTGCTGTATGTGTAATGCAAAAACTCAAGCATAAAAAACCCCAAACATATTTAGCATAGTTGTGTTTTTTTTCTTCCTTAATGAATGAATCATTTATTTTCGAATCTAATTACAACATCATTAGCATGAATAACAGAGCTCCTGAACATCACTAAAAGTTAGAGAGATCAAGTCCTGCCTGCATATAAAGGGTTGTGTTTTTCTGTTCTTTGCCTGAACTTTTGCTCATACTCTTGTGGCTGTACACACAGCAGTTCACTAAACAAACATCAGTTACAGGAGACTATGCTTGTATTTCACATATTTCAGGTTCGAAAGAGCAGTCTGAGCCAGACTTGGAAATCCATTGGAGGGCAGCATGCTTGATGTTTGGGGATTTGTTTTTTGGCAGAGCTCTCCAAAAATGAATTGTTTCCCTTTTAAGAATGGGCTATGATCTGTCAGTTTCAGGAAATTCGGATTGGCAGCTGAGAATGCAAATGAGAGGATTTGAAGAGTCCAGTGTTGCAACGTCTTAATAATGTTTTTTCTGATCTTAATAACATTGCTGTTGTGCTTTATGCAGGAATTTATATGAGAGGTATGAGGTGTCCTAAACTGGCTTTTTAGGGAAAGCACCTTTCTAGGGAAGAACTTGCCCAATGATGCCACAATGCAAGAAGTCCATAAGCCTACATTTTGAGAAATACCCTTAGCATGAGGATTAGAATATACAAAATCCATTAATTCATTCTCTTAACTGTTACTCAATTTTATCACTCTACTCATTCAAGAACCTGCTTTAATTTAATGTAGTGTCTGTGTCAGGTGCTTGAGTAAGCCTTTTTAACTTTCAGTACAGCCTTTGAGAAGTATCTGTGACTCTCAAGAGCTTAATTCAAGCAGTATGACAACTGTGCAATCTGATCAAAAGGGCAGATACCTGCTTGAGAAACACCTCAAAACACTTCTGCTGGCAAGGGCAGCTGGAAGGGTTTGTGAAACTATCCTGTGAGAAAAACAAGTCTGTTGTTGGTTTGCTTCAATAAACTTTACAAGGACTTCTACGCCATCCTGGCCAGGCAAGACTGAATGCCAACTAGAAAAAACACTATCAGGGAGTAAGAGAGGAGAAGGTTTCTGCTCTTCCAGAAGTCTTGTCATTGCCAAGTGGGTAGGACTGGGTTTGGAGTTGGCACCTCTGACACAACCAGCCCCACATCCCCTTCATTTCCAGGCTGTGATTGTGGCTGCCTGTCCAGGGCCAAATCTCTCAAATCACCCTTTTGATCAAAATCATTTTCCTCTAAGTAAAAGTATTCTGAAGGTGTAGGTTTCCTGTGAAGGCTAGGAAACTGCACAGGAAAGGAACAAGAAAACTCTCTTCAGTTTTGAAAACTATTCATTTTGTGGTTTTAGGTAAAAAAGCCTGTTTCCCAGAGTTTTCAGGCACTGAGAATGTCTGATGCACATCAGACAGTGAAAATTTGTGGTCATTTAATGTGATTTGAAAGCACATGCTGCACCAGATATGAGTGGAGCTAATGTTTCTTGATCTCTGCTAGTAAATCTGCATTTAATTTCATTTTCAGAAATATTATGAGGATAATCCTAATTTATCAGATAAATGATAATCTTGTTGGTATTTACTGAGGGAACTAATGTTGACATGAAACTTTTTTAGGACAGCTAATTAAGAAAACTAACTAATAGTAACCTAATTGTTATTTGGTGTCAGATATAACAAAGTAAAGAATTTGGTATGTTCCTAATAAAAGAGAGAAAGAATAAAAATCCATGGAAATTTAATTTTAAGTTCAAAGACTTGACAGTTACTGACATTTTGAAACAAACAAAAGAAGAATAAAAGCTAGAGGAGATCTCATAGCTGAGTTCTACCCCTCAGCATTGAAACTCATAATGGTAATGATCTCTTCCTGAACTCTCTGAAAAGTCTCCTCCAGACTAACAATATATTTCTTTAATCTCTTTTAGATTCATGGTTTTCCTTACATGAATTTAGCTTTGTCACAAACACTGTAGATTCACAATTTTCTACAGTTACATGATTTTTGTTGTAACTCAGGCCTAATTATCATTAAAGCATTATCCACATATTTCACCTACAATGCAAGAGGTCCATGTGACATGCTGACATCTATCTAAGTATTGTATGGGAATAAGAAATCCCCACTCCCAAAACTTATATCCTCTACGAGCTGCAATATTCTTTGTTACTTTCATACTATGCGACTAATGTAAATTATATTTTTCTGCACTACCACTGAATTATGTAGAATTAAAAGTGAAAAACCTGGTGAAAAGGATCCCAAGCTGCAACAATAAAACATATTTAGAATAATATTTTTACTTTGGTTCCACCTTACCATGCTGAGAAGTATTACTTTTGTATTTTCAGAGCTATAAATGAAGACAAAAAAATAAAGTACAAAGCTGCTGTCAAGATCCAGCGCTGGTTTCGAGCATGCAGAGTCCGAGCCTATCTGAGGTAGTATATGAAGCCTGTCTTAATCCATGTTTCAGTGTTGAATTTTTCCTCAAAATTTCTCATGGTGTAACCAACTCGATTTTAGTAAAATTGGAGCATTAAAAAAAAAAAGCAATAACTGCTATCCACTTTTTCAACAGAATTAAATATATGCTGTGGCATTGTAAGATATAAGAATTTTTGACTTTCAGAACTGTATACAATTAAAAATGCATTATGCTAGAAAGCATGGAAATTATCTTCAGAATAGATGCACAGTATTGTTTAAGAAATCTTGTTATGACTGGAATAAAAAGAAACAGTTAGATGTCCCTTGGATATGCTGTTCAGAGACTTTTCATAGAGAATCATAGAATATCCTGAGTTGGAACACCGCACAAGTATCTTCAAAGTCCAACTTCTGGCCCTGCACAGGACAATCCCAAGAGTCACACCATGTGTGTGAGAGCAGTGTCCAAATGCTTCTTGAACTCTGGCCGGCTTGGGCTGTGACCACTTCTCTGGGAAGCCTGGTCCAGTGCTCAACCACCCTCTGAGTGCAAAACTTTTTCTGATATCCAACATAAATCTTCCCAACACAGCTTCAGACCACTCCCTCAGGTCTTGTCACTGGTCAACAGAGAGAAGAGATCAGTGCCTGCCTCTCTGCTTCCCCTTGTGAGGAAGGTGTAGGCTGCACTGAAGTCTCTCCTCAGTCTCCTTTAGGCTGAACAGACCAAGTGACCTCAGCCAGTCCTCCTGTGTCTTCCCCTCAAGGCCCTTCACCAGCTTTGTTCTGGGAAATGCTGTATCGACACTGGACTAGGTCTTGGAGGTAGATTCCAACCTTAGTGATCCTATGATTCTATAACATTGTTACAAATTTCCTGGAAACTGTAGTTGGTCCATTCTCCCAGTAAGCCCTCTTCCATTGTTTATGTCATAAGCCCAACTGGCCAAACTCATCTCCTCAAACTTCTATATACTCATAAAACAGGGTGGTTGAGGAAGATGGATTGTTACATCTTCTGGTTTGACCTCTTGCCTGTTGCAAGTAATTGTACATCATCCAGACCTACTGTATAAAACCTAAAGAACTATTAGCTTAAATAACATTTACGACTTAATGGCCAATATTTCCTTCGTAGGAAGATAGGCTGCAGTCATTGCGTGCACTTAGAAGAAATGTACTTAAGCTGCAGCACAGGAGGTTCAGATGAGATATTAGAAAAAAAATTCAATAAAAGAGTGATTAGGCATTGGAAGGAGTTGCCTAGGAAGATGGTGGAGTCACATCTCCTGGAGTTCAAGGTGTGTCTGGATATGGCACTTAGGAATATGATATAGGGGTGATTATGGTGCTGCTGGGTGTACAGTTGGACTAGATCATCTTGAAGGTTTCTTGTAGCCTTGATTGATTCTATAATTCTGTGGTTGTCTCTCACTTAGGAGCACAGGCTCAATGTAGCCAATTCTCAATGTTCTGAATTGCCCAAAGTCTACCCTTCACTGAGTGGAGTGCAAGGCTTATAAGTTTGATGTCCATAGTGAGTTGGTATAAATGATCCCCTGTACAGCTTTTTCTAGGCAGTTCCAAAGTAATGATTCTATTGTTTTCTGCCAAAATTTATGTGACATCAATTATGAAATTTTTAGTAGCAACATATATGTCTACATATAAATAAATTAAAAAATTAAGGACAAAGTAAATATTCACAATTAAGCTAGTTGTAATTTTATAAAAGCAAAAAGGTGTCTACAAGTGAAAAAAGTATGTAAAAATTCAAGTATCAGTAGGTTTTGTCAAATAGTTTAAAATGGTACAGCTGTGAAAATGTTGCATGTGACAGAAAAAAATCTGAACTGATCAGATCTGTTGGTTAAAACCATGAAAATAAAACAATTTATTATGCAAATTAAATTTGTAAGGCTTTTTCATTAAACTTTTCTAATAGTAAACAGGTAAGTTTGCAGCAACCCATGTTTTCCAAAACCAAAAATATGTGTGTATGAGTAAATCTATGTATATAATGGTCTATATGTGTGTGTGTGTGTATATGTATATACATATGTATATACATATGCATGTATATACATGTATATACATATACATGTATAAAGTATGCTTGTAGTGGTCATTTGTATAATGCATAATACACTGTATGGTATTTGTATTATTATGAAAAGTGAGTAGGTCTGCAATCTGAAATCTAATTCTTTTGTTAATGTTTCATTTTAGACATCTGAGCAAAATGGCAACTTTGATACAGAAGTGGTGGAGAGGTTATCTAAGAAGAAAAAACTTCAGAGAAATAGTGGAGGTAGAAAAGAACTTTTTAAAATTTTGTTTGGTTATTTGTAGAATATGTATGAATGATTCATTCACTCATCATGAAATTACAAAACCGAAACTCCATCCTTTATACACACAGACACACTCTTAACTTTACTGTAATGAAAAGCACCATTAATTTCAGCGAGCCTACTCATAACAGTTAAGTTAAGTCAGTGTTTAAGTGTTTGCAGTTCTGGAGTGTTGGTCCCCAAACCAGCAATGAGATCTGCTCATGCAGATGTCTGCCCACATGATGCTAATTGCAGAATTGGAACTTTACAAGATGCTTTTTTTTTTTTCCAGCAGAACTTTTTATTTTGAAAATAAAATAAACCAATGTCTCTACACGTTGCTATGTTATGTTTTAGTGGTTTAAATTTCTTACTTAATGAACCTTGAAGTATTTGAGGTTTTGCCTTAAGGCACACAGCAGATCACAGTCAATCTAATTCCCATGATGGACCTGAAGAGAGTGGAAGTGTGTGATAGCACACAAGCTAAAACCTCTGTTAACAGGTTTAGGGGACTAAGAAGGAAAAAAAATTTCACATAAAATATGTGGTTTACTTCACTAATTTATCAATTTATGTTAGTTTTACAATAGCATTAAACTTGTTAGTAATTTATTCTTGATTAGTTTTGTTAAATTGCTGTTTTTAAGTCAAAACAGACAATTCAAGAAGTAAAAAAGAGCTGTAATAAACTATACATTACAGACCAAAGTTCATACTCCCTACTAAACTATGTGTTCAAGTAGCAGGACTCGTGTACCTGAAAGATCATTTTTACCCCAAGCCTATCAGTAATCTATGTAAAGATTTTCTCTCTTCCAACTTACTAACTGTCTTAACTAATAAATGAAGAGCCATCCTTTCAGTCTGTGGTTGTCATTCATCTAATGGTAACTCTTGAATACAGAGCAGATAGCTGCATGGTTGCATTGGGTTCTGTTTTGAAAAAAGTAGGACTTCAGCTGAATATTGTTTTTGAATTTAAGAAAGGTTTGTTTAATCCAGGAAAGCTTCTGTAGAAGACAGACATGATAATCTATCTTAAAATTTGTTAATGAAAAGAAAGGATCCGTGCAGTCACTGGGACAAGGGAAGGAAGAAATCAACAGATTTCCTGTAATCACAAACCTGAGAGAGCTAGCATCAAAAACTCCCCTCAGCTTTCTGTTCTTGAATATAATTCTGGAAAGTAAAGTAAAAAAGTCTTTAATCAATAAAACCTTGTGCATATTTAATTCTTCAAATAGACATAACTGAAAAACTTGCCAAATCTGAAGTCTGTGGAACAATGTAGGACAAAAAATTCTGCAATTTAATGCACACATTCTAAATCAGATCATGAGCTCATCCAATTTCTGGATTGCAGTACTTATCCAGTGCTAGCCAGGGCTCTAGAGGAAGAGAATCTCATTAGAAAGCTTACAAATTTTACAGCAATCAGCACAGGAAATTATCTTTTTCCTTCAAACACTACATTTTGTTCTTGCCATCTCTTTGATTAGAGAAGACTAAATGGGACAGCTTGATTGGAAGCCAGCCTGAGTACCACACAAGTATCAGATAAAAAGGTACATTCTACTCCCTTTGGACTGTGGTATTCAGTATGTTTTGGGGTGGACTTAAATATAAAGTGTGAGTTAATACCTAATAGTTGTTGTTTTATTATCTTTACTCAATTAATGGCTGAACTTGGAATGTATAAAAAGCAAAATCTCAGCAGCTTAAGATAACTTTCAAGTTAAAGGATCAGACAATGTTTCCAATGAACTCTTGCTAATTGTTGTAATGAATCCTGACTATGAAACACGATGCATTTGGCATTATAGTTCCTTAAATACACTGGTCACTTTAAAATTTGTCTGCTGATAATGATTGGATCGGTATCTGCTGCCAGCAAACAAGGCAAAGCATATGCACAAAATACCCATGATTGGTTGATAATAAATCATTTTAATGATTATATTCAAAATTGTGAAATGTGAATGGTACTGATGCGGAAAATAACAAAGGCTGAGGCTCATCAGATTGGCTGTCCATATGTGCATCACCACTAGTATTTCATTTGCTTCTCCTCTAGTGCCTCTTCTTTTGATTGTTAAGATATATATTTGGAAAAAAAACCTAAAAAACCCTCTCAACTGTTGATGGCATTTCTGTGTTTAAAGTTATGTGTCTTTCTATACTAAATATAGGTGGTTTGAGATAAAGCTTTGTTTTCTAATTCATCTCAAGCTAAACTTAAGAACTGCTCTCCTACAGTTTTCTTAATAACTTGGTTACATTGATTGTGTTGGATTCTGAAAGTTTGCATGACCTGCAGGAAGATATGAATTTTAGAACCAAGCAAACACCAGAACATGAAACAAACTCTGCATCATTGTTTTTAATACTATTTTCTCAAAGCCAAGGGATCATTTGCTAAAGCAAGGAGAATTGTAACATTTCATTATTACATGAAGCTGGTATGCATGATGGCCATATTTTCTGTTTTCTTTGGAAGGAGATGCAGTTGAGAAAAGTGAATATTTTATGTTATGTAACTTGACACCACCCTAAGTGATTTAGGTTCAAGTCAACAACCAGTTTTAAATAGTTCCAGTCCAATAGGAATTAGCCAAATGCCTATTTGCTCTGCAAAACCCCCCAAAATATACCATGACCCCATTCGCAATTTAGACCATGTGTTGCTTCCTTCTCTCAACCTCCATCTCACTCGCAAACTCAATCAGATTCCTGGTACTCTTTGAGTTTGTCATTTTATATTAACCCTTTAAAGCAAAAGAAGACACCAGTCAGACCACATTTGTAGATGATCCCCAAGCATATTTTAAATACAAAAGGATAAAGAATATATACAGAATATATAAAGAAGATAAGGCTTCAAATATGTTTTGAAAAATCTACATTTAAGGTAAGCTGGTAGGAAGGCCTGTATATTAACATCAGACTTCATGACACAGACAAAGACATCCTGGCTTGGAAGTACAGGTGGCACATGGATGAGGTGGGAAAGTAATTCTTTCCAGACAGTCAACCTGGCAGTGTCATCTTTGAATTGGCACTTAGTGAAAAAATGAGGGGCAATCGAATGGGCGTGGGCTGAACTGCATGAAATTCCACTTAAGCATAAGAAAAGAGTCTTCTGGACAAGTAAGGCGCAGTTCAGGAAAGAATCTTTTGTTTGTTAGGAGACCACGTAAATGTAGACTTGGGTCGAAGCACTAAGTTATGGCTCTGCTTTTGTGAATAGCAATGAACACCTTGGCCATCATTTGTAATAGCAGAACATTCTAATTAGGATTAGAAACCAAGGGCAAATACATTTGCAAAAGAACCTAGACGGTGACACAGCCTTTGGCTTTTGGTACAAGAATAAAGTTGTAAGACAGTTGGATGAGCAATTCTGTATTTGGGAGACTTGTGATTTAGAGCAAGAGTTGAGTAAAAGCAGGAATGTTTAACTTCCTTCTTGTTTTGAGTGACCCTCTTAAGTGGTGGTAGGGTAAGGCCTGGATTCCTCACTCATTAGTGGGATGTGCAGACCTCAGTTGCCGTTGACTGTCTCCGTAAATAGTAGACAGAATTCTTCAATACTTGGCCAAGCTCAGAGTCAAAGTGGTCCCACATTGTCTCTCAGTATGGAAGATATAAAGAGCATTAATGATGTTAGGTTTCCAATTTATGTTCTTCAATGAAATGGGATGTATTCAGACCTAAGTGCTCACAGCCTTCAAATATAAGAAGAATAAACAAAAAGGTGTAAAATTGTTTAGTTTAATCACTGATGGACAGAAATCTGATTCATATTTTTAAGCTTAGGAACATTTTAGCTTCCATTAAAATGTATTTTATCTATTTGGTGGTGTGGTAACTCTTACTCTTTCCAAAGAAAGAAAAGATGAGCTGCAACCCAAAATTTTATCAATTTAGTCAAGCAGTTTAGGGATATGCTTAAGTCAGGCAACCATTATTTCAGTCCATTATTAGCTATCTGCAATTAGTATCACTCAGTAAATACTTACGGAGAATAAAGGGGAGAGAGTCCATTATTTATTCTAATTTGTACATTTGGGGTAGATTTTCCCTTTAATGTATATATATGTATATATCTATGTGTATGCATGCACATCCACATGTAGACACAAAACTTCTTTGAACTTTAACAATTCTGCAATTTTCATTCACATAAGAAATATCTTTTGTACTGTTTCCATTATTAGTAGGTTGTATGATATTAAAGTGAGCATTTAAAATGCACCTTAATTAAACTGCAGGAATTATGCCTTGCTTAATGTAATGAAGAAAGAGAATTTAAAATGAAGTAGCATCATTGTGTTCATTTGTAAATAACATATTGCAGCCAACTGTTTCTTAATTGCCCAGACTGTTGATAAATAATCCAGTCCTGCTGCTCTCCACAGACAATTTGCTTTGGATCAGACTAGGCAATTCAAATAACACTAATTACAGTGAAACCCTTTTATAGTGAATTCCTGTTTGCCATGGGGGAGAAAATCAGTATATCAGGGGAAAGCACTTTTGCCTTTGATTTGTGTCTAAAACATGAGAAACACATAAAAGCTGCATGTTGTGCTAAATAAAGGACATACTCTTGCATTCAAAGTACTTATATTTTACTTTTTATGATACAATTGTGAATTATGTTCATTTTGCATTTGTAATTAGAGGGCGGAACAGATGTGAAAGCTTAGTTTAAAGTGATGTATCCATTAAAATAACCTATGCTGCCAAGTGATTGCTTAGTATAATAGGGGATTCGTTCACTATGAGAGGAATTCTACTTTATTGGAAGGAAACCAGGACTTCAGGAAATGTTTTCTATATCAGGGAATTCACTGTAACATGGTATCATTGTATTTATGATTTTATTATGTTAAAATGAATATTAAATGAAACAAAATTCCCAACGATTACTCGGGAGGGAGCTAAGTACATAACATTTAGTACAGATGG
>WAAE01002423.1:115986-141473 GCA_013400495.1 Nicator chloris | reverse complement strand
CAGCCATGGTGTGCCCACAGACATGCTGTGTGCCCACAGACACGGGCAATGCACCACCTCTCCCCAAGCCCCTCTGTGGAGCCGGATGACCCGCATGGTGCAAAGGCCAGCGCTTCACCCCCAGACGGCTCCCAGGTGCCCCAGCCTGGGGGAGGGATGGGCTCATCCCCAGGGATACTTACTCCTCGTGCCCTTTGCAGAGGAAGAAGAGGGTCCTCCAGGCCTGCACTGTGGCCAGCAGCAGGGAGAGGAGCCCGGTGAAGATGCTAAAGCGGCAAGCAGCCTCAGGCCCCCACTCCTGCACCGTGAAGCGCTGCCGCTCCACCGTCAGGTTGGCGTTCAGCCACATGCCCTCGGTGAAGAGCAGGCACCGGCCGTGGAAGTCGTTGCCATTCTCGGAGAGTGGCACCACCACGATGAAGCTGAAGAGAAAGGCCAGGAAATAGCAGATGCACTGAGCGAAGAGGAAATTGCTGAGCGCCATGTCCGCGGCTCTGCGCAGGCAGAGGGAGGGAAGGAGGGAGGGGTGGAGAGAGGGATGCAGGAGGAGGGATGCAGGTGGGAGGGATGCAGGAGGAGGGATGCAGGAGGGAGAGATGCAGGTGGGAGGGATGCAGGAGGAGAGGAGGGATGTAGGAGGAAGGGATGCAGGAGGAGAGATGCAAGAGTGAGAGACGCAACGGGAGCGACGTGAGGTGGGCCGCGGCGAGGAGGGAGGGATGGAGGGAGGGCGGCAGGCTGCAGCAGTAGGCGGTGGGGAGAGAGGGAGGGAGGATGCGCAGTGCAATGCAATGCAATGCAATGCAGGGCAGTCCGATGCCTTCTCCGGACACGGCTGCTCCCTCTCCCGCAGCCCGAGCTGAGGAATTGCCTTCAGGGCTTGTAGGGAAAAAGGGGAGCAGAGAGAGGAAGAGTTGTTGTGGGGTATCCGTCTTCGGGAAAATCTGACTGCTACTACGCCCTGGCGCCCAGGGGGTTAAATCAGTTCCAGCATCTCCAGCAGGGCTGGGGACCGCCAGTGGGGGATCCCCCTAATGACACAGGACACTGATGTCACCCCTGTTGATGGTCATTACACACACATACACACACAAATACCCCAAACCAGCAGACTAGCTTCATCCTAGCTCCTGGATCCCAGGAAATTTTGGCCCAAGTTTCTAAAAATCTGGCCACCAGCCTCCGACGGTGGCAGTAATAGACAGGGTGCACAGCCACCCCGGCGCCTGCAGACCCAGTGGTTCTGCTCCCAGCCCTGGTGGTCACCCTCCTACCAAGATATTGCAAGGGGAGCAAAGGCTCACCAGAAGTGGAAAAACTTTTCTTGAGCCTTGGTGCCGTTTAGGGGCTGCCTGGGGTTGGGATCAGCTCCGTCATCCCCTGGCTGGCAGGTGGAGCAGGCCTGAAGGAAAATAACCTAAGCAAGCTCCTGCTGGCCAGCAAGCTGAGAACAGACCAGCACAGCAATGGGACATGCATGGCAGGAACAGATGGCATTTTATTCCCACGGGTGAGCATCCACCCTGCTCTGCACTGCCAGTGAGCAGCTCCCTGCCCCACTCTATGCTTGGGAAGATATCAGAGCACCCCCTCCACTGCAGGGCCCAAAACTGCAAGGCCAGGATGCCAGAAAGCAAAAGGCTTTTTCAGACAGAGGAATGTGGTTGAGATAACTCTGGCACAAAAATCCCAATGAAACTGACCTCAAGTTATAGCTTCCCCACAATCCCAATTTCATTTATCCATCTCAGCAGGAATCCTCTCTCCACACACGACACTACAATTAATGTCCAGTTCCAGGTAATTTCCTAATCTAATTTCCTAACCACATCCAGTCTGAGATCAGCTGCAGGTCTCAAATCACTTCTTAATCTCAGGGCTGTTTACGGTCATTTTATCACTGTGCCACTTACCAGGGAGTGTTTAGAGAAGCAGATGAGGGACAGGGACCCCAAATATAGTCCAAATATAGTGCACATGGGAATTCAGGCTGGTGTTTCCATTGGGCAACCAAACAATTATTTTTCTATGCTGTTAGGTTAGAGATACAGTCCTGAGGAAGGCACTGGGGGGATTCTCAGAAAAGACATTAATTCAGCTTCATTGCAAATCATTTGTAATGCATATTGTCTTGAAATCTCACTCTATCTGTTGCAGGGGCAGTATTTCTTGTATAAAAACTTTTGTCAGTATAAATGAAATGTGTCAGGCCAGTTTTCTGATCCTTACTCAGCTCTGATCATCAAAAATTGTATTTCAATTTTTGTAAGATGAATTATAGAGCACTGACCTGACCCTGTGGGGATAGACGTGTCCTCCTAACAGAAAAGATTTTGCCTATATTTCAGTCTATTGGTAAGGAGGAAAGTTTATTGCTCTTAACCTTGCTTCCAAGAAGTGCTTGGTTCCCAAAGGGTTTTGTCCTTCACCTGTAAAGAAATCAGACCTGGACTGAGGTGGAAAACTCTTTTCTTTGAAACGCGACACATCAGATTTGCCAGATAATGTTTTCTGAATGTAACTTGGGAGGTCAGCACCAACATAAAAGCCCAGTTATTGCTTACACTGGAGCCCACAGAAGGGGCCAGCAGATGCCAAGGGCACTTTGCCTCGGGCAAGCCCAGTGCTCAGATCTCACCAGCAGCAACCACGGGGCTCTGCTGCACGAGGGTTCTGCAGAGGTGAGTGAGAGGGTCACTTGTAGAGCAGACAAAATTGTCTTTGCTGATGAACTAACTCAGGCAAGCATTTGCTGGAGAGTTTCAGAAAACACAGCCAGGCATTTACAAGTGTGAGCAGACATGTAAAACAGCTGCACTTAGCAGGCTGACAGCTACAGGAGCACAAGACTCGGTGTTAAGCAGTGACCACACACTGGAGTGAGCAAAAGGGTAGAAATAAAACCTGTCAGCCTTCACTTTGGTAGCTGCCTGGATTTCTCATACTCTTCTGTCATGTAAATCCTAAAAAAAATCTGCTAGGCTGGAACTGGTCTGAGAAACTTGGAGTTTCTTCAGTGGAATAAATTTGATAGGCTTACTTTTCTCAACGTGGTAAAACTGAGTGAGAAAGGAAAGGTGAATGATGATCCATTCATTCTCTTATCACAGGGAATGGAGGGCATTATATACACAGACCAAGCAGAAACTCTGAAACAGAGGAAAAGATGCACATTTTTCTCACTACACATAATTATTCTGTGGCACACATCACAGGATACTGCAGAGGCCAAAAATAAATGCTGGTGCCAAAAGATATTAGATAAACTAATGGTAAAAAGAAGTCCATAAGGACCTGAGAAATGCAGACCTGGGGAAGTAACCTTCAGCTCAGGAAGTCCCTCACAGCAGATTGCTGGGAAGGTGGAGTCACAAAATGATCCCTCTACATCTCCAGAATCCTCTATTCTTCCCTTAACCAAGCACCTGCTCCTGGCAGGCCTTGGAGATGGGATCCCCAGGGAGATAACCCTTTGGTCTGACCTGCTTTGGCCATTTCAGGTTCTCATTACAACAGCTGGCAGCACCAGCCTGGTGCCTCAGCTTTCCCATCCAAGTGTGGAGAGCTGTCCCTCCAAAGCATCCCCCATGCCTCGGCTTCTGTGAATGTCCTTAGGAGGGAATTTCCCCTGGAGCAGACATGTGGAGGAAGCCAGTGGGGCAGTTCTTGCAGCTGCAGAGCATTGAGAGAGGAGATGCATGTGTGATGAGAGGAGGCTGCACATTCCCCCAGCTCTGGGGGTGCCACCACAAGAAGAACAGTTCAGATGTGCTCCCACTGCAGCCCCACCATGAACAACATCACCTTCACCACAGCATCCCTTGTCACCACAGCACACAGAGGCCTCACCTGCTCCAGGGCACCCACCCAGGCCTGCTGCACAGGAATTGGACCATGTTCTGACACGGGGCTGATGAGGCCGTGCTCAGCATCAGGGAGGGTGAAGTTCAAAGCTTGTAAATTTTATTTCTCTGGGGAAAAAAGAAAAGCCACAAAAATAAAACACGACGCATGACCAGCTGCTGTGGCACCTCAGTGATAAGCAGAAAACCAACCAGGATAAATCAAGATTAGATATACCATATTTGCTTGTATTCCCTTCAGCCTCATATCTCCTTCTAGCTGCCTGGCTAATCCTCTGTAGATCAAGTAACACGTATGAGTTGGGCTGATGTGGAATGACTGATGGGGTCTGTGGTTTTGGCTGTGCTGCTCCACGCTCCCTCTCAAGCCATTAATTATGCCATCTGACATGAGCAGTGCTCTCAAGTTGATATTTGTGAGGTATGTGATGAATTTCCTCTCCTCCTGATAGCTCATTAGGACATGTTTTATTATGAGAAAATTTGCTGAGGAATTAATTATTCAGACAAAAAACATTTTTGAGAGCAGTTTTATATTTTTTAATGTTTATCCTACTTTGGATGTATCACTTCTGTGGTCCAAGAAAAATAGCAGCAGCATGTCTAGAAGGAGGCTACCACCTTGCTACCAGATAACCACTGCTTACTTCTGGAGGGAAGCACAGAGTCACAGCAGTACCTGTGCAGAACGATGCCCAGGGAGCAATATGTCTGTGTTCTGGGCAGTCCAGTGGCTGCTTTTGAGACAGTCCTTCAGTCACTCAAATGCAACTTCTCCCTGATTTACTATAGCTCAAACATTTGGCTCATTTTACCAAATGGTTTAGCAAATGCAGTTTGGCCCAGGCTTTGGAGTCTATTTTATTCAGACTCTGTTCTATTTTATTCAGGCTCTCTGGTCTGTTTTATTATTATATTAATCCATTGTTGTTGTTGTTGTTGTTATTATTATTATTATAATTCCAAAAGTCTTGACCTATGGTATTTGTCCTCTGAAACTAATGGAAAGGACCCAGGCCTGCCACATATCATTTTATGATTGTTGATGTAAACAACACTTTTTGGGAGAGGTTTCTCGTGGTAATCACTGTATTTAAGAACGTCTCTGCCGTGAGTTCAGAAGGATTATAGACAAAGTACCAAACTGTCAGCCACCTGTCACATCTGCATTTCTTCATAGCTAACACCACATCATGAATCTCTCAGGGCATCTCATCTGGGAACATGCTGACATTTTGCCTTTTATTTTTTTTTATAGGTATCTCCCTTCTGCTAGGAAAGCTGTCTGGTCTGTGAGGAGGTTATGAGCAGAGAGGGTGCCATGCTGACAGATGTTAATGGAGCAGTTATCAGGAAGCAGCTGAATATCATTAATGTGCCCAGATAGAATAACCTCTCTATTTTGATAGCCAAGGAAAAATAAACATATTCAAACTTATTCATATTCTGAACTGAACAAGTGCAAGCTGTGGCTAAGATATAAATTTAAAAAGAAAATAAAATAATAGTAGTAATAATAATAATAAAAGGATGCTTCAGATTTTCAGAGCGTCATTAACAAAAATCTGAGTGACTTGTGGATGTCAGACTCCACAGCATATTACAGCCTGTAAGAGCTGTAACAGCTGGCAGGAACATGGTCCCAAAAGGGCACATGAGTTGCTCAGCTGCCTCTGCTCTCCTGTATTGAGGATTATAGAGGTAATCACAAGGCTAGGAAAAACTCTAGTAAGGTTCTGATCCCAGGTTCTGCACAAGTGAAGAGTGCATGGGAAAAACAGGTTTCAGGAGTGAATGTGTATTTTCTTCTGGCACCAAGGAGATGTTGGAAAAGCATGGGAGGGTTGGAGACTGCTTAAAATTATAAAAGGAATGAAAGGGAGGGAAAAAAGATGACAATAGAGAGATCAGCAAATTAGGAACCCACAGTGTCCAAGCAATCAAAACCCAGCCTGAGGGTAAATATAACTCTGTCCCACTTCAGATTAAATGGGGTCGTTCCATATGCCATCAATATCTCACATCTGCAGCTTGAGCTGGGACTGCCAAAGACTGCAACATCACCATATCCACAAGTCAAGTGTGTTTAACCAGGGTAACTCTCACTACATGCAGAAGTCTAGGAGCAATTTTAGGGAAGAACTCCAAGCTGTTTTGTCCTGGGGCCTTTACTTGTGATGGAAACTGCAGAAGGGAGGCTGGTCCCAGAGTCTGGTGTAGGGGATGCCCAGCACTTGCAGCACTGCTACTCCACCTCTGAACCTGTTGAAAATGATGTTCAGGTTTTTGGTTTTTTCCTGAAGATTACTGAAACAATTCCTAGCCCTAATATGACTTGGAATATGAATTTCAGCCTTTGTTGATTTGGTTTGCTTTGAAAACCCGTTTTTGTGTGCAGCAACTAATTTGTATCCTAGATCAAGTCATTTCCTCGGGAAATTTTCAAGGTCAATAATTAAGGAATCTGTCACAAAGACAGCAGAAAAGAAGAAAGAAAAATACCTCTCTAAATCACATCATGGTTTTAAATGACCTATTGCAATTAAAAAGGGTTTAGGGTTCAGGGGAAGACATACCACAGAGTATATCTGCTGTTCATCCTAATGAAATGCAGGTTGAATCACATTTTAGAGGGGGGGAAAAGGCATCTTAAACCCTTATCCAAGCAACTGGGTGCTACAAATCAGCATTCCTCAATTAGTTCCACCACTGCTGCACAACTTTATACCAAAGGAGGTTCTGACCCACCTGATTTCACCAATTCCTGTTCTGCTCACAGAGGCTGAGAGCAGCTAATGGGGAGCATGCCAATTAATAACATGGAGTTGCTGCATGTGTGACATATTGTACCATGCGCTGATTTTTAATCTGCTCACGCTAGCATTTGTCATGCAGGGTGAAAGTCTGCTGTGAGAAATAGCCTCTTCATTTTCCCTGACAACTATTAACACCGAGCCAGTCTTCAGTGCTCGTGCCGCAGGCAACTGCTCCTGCCAAAAATAAATGCAAAGACTGAAGAGAGAGACGTTTTGCAAAATAAAACTCCGTCTCAAAAGTGAATAAATCAGGGTAGAAGCACATCCTTAATTCCTGGAGACAAGAGGAACTTCATGGTGACTGTTTACTTCTGATGAGGCAGCAGGCAAAAAACCCAGAACATTAAGATGTGGCTTTGCTACTGTTTGTAGATGGAGCAATGCAGTTGTATGGGGGAAATGAGATTTAAACTGATTCTGGAGACATAGCTAAAGAGTAAAGTACAAGTACACAGTCATGTCACAGCCCACAGTCAGGATCCTAAGCACTGTCAACTTCAGTCCCACCACCAAAACGCTCATCGGGCAGGTAGCTGTGACAGCTGAGAGCCAGCCCCAGTAAAACACAAGATAGAAAGACTTGGTGGGAATCAGATGAGTATAGCCCTCAAACAGCTCTGTCTTGTATTGTGGCTTCATTAGTCACATTGCTCATATGTGAGACAGAGACAGATGTTCCTCAGCTCAGCTTCTCAGCTGAAGGTGCTGGTACCAACCTAAAAACAGCCAGCAGGAGATCTGACCTGGTACATCATCTCTTCCAGCCTACTGAGAAAGAAGGGGAAATAATTTTTTTTAAAAAAATACCTCCAGGTCATCATATTCCTGGCTTGGTACAGTTTGCAATTCAGCAGATGAAACCACATAATCCAGGTGGTTTTGCAGAGATCAATTTCCATATTTCAGCCCAAGACCAAAGTACCTGCCAGCTACCTACACAGGCTGGCCACAGCTTTTGCTGCTCATGGACACTGCACATGGATCATTTGCTGCCACTGGATTTAGCCATTGTTATTTAGTTATTTAGAAAATTGGATAAATCTATTTGTTTTGCAAACAATACACCCGTGGGCTTTCTGAAGGTCAGAGGACTCCTAAATTTCTCATGTCATTAGTGCTTTCTTATCATTATTTCCCTTGTAATGTCACAAGGCATTTGCAAAATGTGGTCCCACTGAGACTATAGAAACATTAAAGATTCAGGTATTTATTCCCCTTCTCATTAGGGTAATTTTGTCTGTAATGTACAAAATGATGTGGTGGACTTTTAATTTAAAGGTCTGTACAGGGAGGAAAACACCCACTGCTTGGGTAAATCCTGAGCACCCCAGAAGTTATTGCATGGCTGAAACACAGCTGGACTAGGGGTCAATATTGCCAAAGGCCTCAGAGGTTCAGCAGGATGCTAGGAAAAAAAAAATAAGAGAAAGAAGAAGAAGAGGAAGAAGAAGAAAAAGAAGAAAAACCAGAAAAAGAAGAAAAAAAGGGTTAAATAAAAATAGAGTAAGCCAATGATGAGTAACTCAGAGATTCACATGAGATCTCAAAATTAACTACTTTGTAGGTTCAAACAGAGGTCCCACCTTATGTGAGGGGCACATGCAATTTACACTGATCAAAGCAGAGCTTTGAATACCTGACACAGGAGATGAAATATAAATATGTGATTTGCAAAGTAAAAAGACAACACCAACAATAATGAGACATCAAAATAGAACTGAATGTCACATTCCTGGGTGCAACCATAATGATACCCTCTCTTGTGACAGAGATGAAAAGGCAAAGAATACAAGACCATTATTGTAACAATTACTTTAATAAGCACGTAAAACTGGGATTTAGTGGGGGCTTTGCTGTTTGTTGTCATATTTGGTATTAATTTTCCTTGTGGTTGTTCAAAGTGATAAATAATGCCTTTTATGAAAATGCACAGTATGAGAAAGGTTTTCAGAGGTGCCCTGTGATGTTTGGATGTTTCACTTGCACTGCCTCTAAACAGGAACAGGCAGAATTTTGAGCATTTGACTGCCTCTACTCTGAACTTGCCATAACTTGGGCCAATTTAACAAATATTTCCATTTGAGAGTCTCCTGCTAGGACCTACTCTCCAGGACAGGTGACATGGCTTGCAGAGCAGAGGCAGCCTGTGTCCAGCCTGCTTGGCAGGGAGCTTCATGAACATCTGCATCCTCTGCTGCTGTGTCCCAATGCTTACCCCTCCAGAATGGGCAACTGACCAACCTCCAAAAATAACCCCTCTAGGAAACTCAGATTGAGAATGGAAAAATACAATGCTTCAAATATCAGTAACCTTGGCCCAAAAGATTTCTTTCCTTTGAAAGCTACCAAGGACCTCACAACCCAGCTTCTGTGGGAATTCCAATCCCTACCTCTCCCCAAAAGTGCATGTCATAGGAGAAGTGACAAAATAGTGAAGGAAACTAAACAAACAGAGCAACTGTTAGTGCCAGAGCTGCAGGAGGTCTAAGTAAATCACTTAACATCAATTTCTGCTGCTGCAAAGGCCAGAAACATCCAGTGATAACTGTGGATTCGTTCTCTCGATGGTTAGATGATATACTTCAGGAGACAGGGGTTGCTCATGGAACACATGTTTTATTCTCAGGGGTCGTGGGTGCCAGCGTTTGCCATCAGCTGCCAGCCCAGCTGCTGGCGTGGTTCTAAGAGAGTGAATTTCTTGTTACAGTATATTTTATCTTATTCTGTGTTGAATATTCTATTTACAGTAACCAACCGGTGTGAGACACAAATCCTATAGAATTTACATACAGCCTATGAGAACTACTAGATTTGAATAAGGCACTACCTCCTTATGCTAATTTCTATAATCCCTTCTTCCTGCTATCCTGCAGACTCCTTTTCTGCCTGGTCACTGGTATTGCTTAACATCCTGTCCCTGGACTGGCATCCCTTCCCATATCAAAAGTGACCGTCATTTCTACCTCACTCACTGGCCCGATGTTCTCTGAACCTACTGCTAGACAATCATATTTATAAGGTTTCCCTGTATCACCTTCCCCAACAACCAACCTCCAAAAATAACCCCTCTAGGAAACTCAGATTGAGAATGGAAAAATACAATGCTTCAAATATCAGTAACCTTGGCCCAAAAGATTTCTCTCCTTTGAAAGCTACCAAGGACCTCACAACCCAGCTTCTGTGGGAATTCCAATCCCTACCTCTCCCCAAAAATGCATGTCATAGGAGAAGTGACAAAATAGTGAAGGAAACTAAACAAACAGAGCAACTGTTAGTGCCAGAGCTGCAGGAGGTCTAAGTAAATCACTTAACATCAATTTCTGCTGCTGCAAAGGCCAGAAACATCCACTGACAACAGCTGGCTGAACTCATTGGGCTGCTCTTTTCCTGCCCAACTCCCAAGTAAATTTTTGTTGTTTCTAAAAATTCTCTGTACTTGCTGTAAGTATGAAATTTGTCTCTTAATTAGGAAGTTTCTTCATTCTGGAGAAAACACTATATAAATGTGAAATATTTTTATTAACATTTAATGGAAAATTGAGTGTGATATTGACACTAGGAAATGGACTGTATTATTTCCATACTGCAATATGCAAATGTAATCATTGTTATTGCAGATTAGGAGACTGAATTTGCTAATGCTTTTTAATAATGCTTCTTATATTTCTCTGACAAAAATACCCATTAAAATACCACTTAAAGAGCATGAAGACTGCAGACATCTGAAATTAATTCTGTTTTCTTTTTAGAAAGCAAGTTTTAAAAATTCAAATCTGTATTTTTCTGTTTTTACAAATAGCCCACCGAATCAATATTTCAGGAGAGTGAATCAATATTTCAGAACACTGTGATGTAAAAAAAAAAAAGTTGGTCTATTAAAATCTTTTTATTAGCGTGTCAATTGCAGTGCACAAAATTTGCACATATGGGTAAAGAAATTGTTTCCTGAAAATGTGCAAATTGCTACTTCACTGAATGTAAATGAAGTGCTAATTGCTCTTTGCAAACAATATTTATGCAAATTATGCCCTACCATTACATTGCAGAGTGGAGTTTACATTTACATTTGATGCATTTTTTTCTCCATCCATTTGACAGTCCCTGGACAACAGGGCTTGGGATATTACTCACTTTCTTTTCAAGACATTTTATGGAGACATGAATGGGTGAAGAATGGGAAAGGACCTGCAGGCAGTAATATATCATGACCTAGAGGGGCAGAAGATTTAAATCTGTTCTGTTATTCTGGTTCATCATTCACTAAGCAAAGTATTTGCAATAAATGATTTATATCAAATTTGCCTTTTATTCTGCTTGCCTTTTGACCTATGATACATCTGAAAATTCTCTACAAAAGTAATTTAAATAAAAATGTCTGCTCTCCAAAACAGGAAATAAAGTAGCTGATGGCGTCAGATCAAACACTGAATTCAAGGAGATATGTTTGATCACGGGGGGTTTATTTATATTAACTTGGTTTTAATAGCCTGTTTCTTTTTTCTTTTTTTTTCCTATTAATATATCTCATTAATTTGGAGAAGTCAACACACCTTGACTATAATTTCCCAGTCATAAGCAAGAAGAGCCTTGAATCAGTTGAAGAATATCTGTTTTGTAATATTCATGAACATCAACTGAAAGTTTTAACTTTGAAACCTTTAAAATATCCTATACCCTTATTAATATTTTATTTCCTGAGGTGAAATTCTCCTACATTTGACATAATTAGTTTTCCCACCACCTTCATAGAATCATAGAACAGTTTAGGTTGGGAAAGATCTCTAAATTCATGAAGTCCAGCCATTAACCCAGCACTGCTAAACCTTTCCTTGGGTTCAGATTAGCCTTTCATAGTTTAGTTTCCTAAAATTTGTCCTCTGCTCTAAAGTCCTCCAATGATCTTAACAATGTTTAAGTCATTAATCATTTTTGTTTCTCACACACACCCAGTCAATTTTCCTCTCAGGAGAGATGGGAAACAGGAATCTTCTTCCTTTTTCAGAGCACTTTCCATGATGGGTTACTTGAATTTCCCTTGAAAATTGTGTCTCTACTGCTGGTAGAGCGAGGCTGCGGAACACAGCTCATTTCAGAGACACATAAAACCTGTTTTCCCAGCCTTAGAGATTGCTTCTCTGTCTCCAGAGCTATGCAGTCCTCTGGTGCATTCCAGGGAAATTCTCAAACATCCCTTAAATTTAGCCCTAGTTCAGCAACCAGAATTTCTTAGGACTTGGACACATAACTGAATTCCTCCGGCTCAGTGAGTTGCCTCACCAAGCTAAGCTGTAGCAGCCACATCTGTCCAAACCCTTGAAATGTTTTAATTGAAATTTTCTTGAGAGTGCTTTAAGCTAATGTGTTTTATATCAAACACATCTCCCTCCCTTTTCCCGGTGTCCTCATTACCGACACTGAATGCAAACTCCTGCCCCATTACCTGCACCTGGGACCCCAGGTAGATGCTCACCTCTTAGGCACTGGCTTGACTTTAATTTTCCCCTGATAGCAACATTCTGCCTTCAGTGAGTCAGTCTCTGTTTATGATCACATTTTTAATTACTCCAGGGAACATATGTTAATACTCATTCATCTTCAGATTGAGGAACGTTGTAAGAGTCAGGAGCCATATGGCTCCCGTCTACAGAGAAGGAAAAGGTGTGTCAAATTCCTCACTCCATTAGCTCCCAACAAGATTAAATTTACATCCAAGGCTGGGCACAGCTTTGGTGCCAGCAAGATGAGTGCTGGAGCCTGCAGCCAGCTCAGCATGGGCATCCCTGCGAGCTGCAAGGTTCTCCAAGCATGGATCAGAGCCACAGGGCACTGCAAGCCCTCTCTGCCACCTCCAGGGCAGAAAGCACCACCTGGATGCCCGTTGGACCTGTTTCAATAAGTTATTAAATTTGAGCATGTCATGTCTCAAACACTCATGAGCTGCTTGAGCAGTCTGTGTAATGGGGTGCCTCAGCCTGTTTTCTGTGGGGATGTCTTTTTGGGGCCAGCAAAGTGGTGTGAGGAGAGAAAATGAGTTGCAGCTTCAGGGAGAGTCACAGGAGTTAATATTCCTCAGGTTTAAAGTCATGGATTAGAGGCTTCAGGGTTAGTTTCCTCCACTCTCTGGGCTTAAAAGACAATTGTTGGGAACAGCAACTTTGTCATTAGTCAGTCGAGGTGCACTGAAATGCAAAATTCCTCCCTAAAGACAAAATCATCACCCTCTCAGCAGGTGAACAACACTGATATAATATTACATCTAGTAACAGTGAGGTAATACCACATGTAATCACATCCCCATCTGTGGTATCCCCTAGGGATACCCCAAATGGCATCAATCTACCCTGGAGATAATTTTCTTATAGTTTTGTATTAAGTTCTATGGATCATGGTTTGTTCTGTGTACCCCTGTTTTTGTTAATGTTAATGGTTTACCCCAGTCCTCGCACCTGCCCCCTCAGTTGTCACTCAACCTAAAAATCCTACCTACATTCCAGAGTGTTCCCTGTCAATATGCCCCAGAGACCAAGCTTCTCTCAAGCCCCACCTTGGAAATCCCCTAAACCTTTGAGGCCCCATTTGTCCATGTGACCCTGAATCCCCCTTGACTTCACCCCATTTGTTAATCCTGTATGTCAGTCCCAGTTGAATCCCCCCTTTGCCAAACTGTTACTGGTTGCCTGCTAGTTACCACCCTCCAAATAAAAGTCTGTGCTTTGCCGCCCTGGGCCATTTTTGGGACCAGGTGCTGAAAGATCTAGACCTGCCTCAGAAGTGTTTTTTCTCTCTCAGTTTTCTTGAGTCACCTGCGTGAAGGCAGCAGGTGTTTATGCACCTGTCTCAATTTACCTACGCCTTCACAGCTTTGTATTACAACCTGCTCCTTGATCTGGGTGGGGCAGGGCTGTAATACCGATCCCGTCATTTTGAAATTGTCTTGCACTTGGTTTTCTTTTGCTGTCGAGGAAGACACAATGCAAGGAGCAATCTGGGTCCAGCCCTTTCTCAGGCACCCAGGACAGAAGTGCTGACAGGATTCCAGTCGAGAGCTGATCACTGGCAAATAAAGAGGTTGTGGAGGTGTCACCAAGGGCATGCTTTGATCTTCAGGTTTTTATTACTGGTGAGGATATGTGAGAAGACAAGGATGTAGTTTGCTCTCAGAACCGAGATTGAATTTCTAGTGTTGGCACTTAGAGGGGAAAAACCCAAACAAATCCTTGGGAACACAGAGCATCTCATCTGGCAACCAGAAGAATACAAAGGCATAATGCTATTTTTAAATCAGATTTTCCGAGAACAACTGCTGTTTAAAATACATGTATAAATAGCAATCCCTAAAGCCTGGCAGTGGCAGTCTCCTCCTGAACCAACAACTTCCAAATAGTTTGTGGAAGACATCAGATGCCCTGATACCTCTCACACTGATGCCAAAAGAATCTCACACACACATTCACAGACAAAGCAGCTATTTGGGATTTGTGCCTCACCACTGAGAGCAAGCTCTGACCCACAGTGCCCAAGCCTGAAGGAAATACATGTCTCTCAAACACATGAATATTTTACTATCCCATGACAAGGCCTCCACTCTCGTCACCCTGGAGCACAGGGGATGCTGCCAGCTCCCTTCCCAGAGCTGGCTGTCAGTCTCCCAGCACGTGCCAGCTCTCAGCATCATCACCCCTCTGCTGCCAGGATGGAGGCAGGAAAGTCTTAAGAGATGGCAAGCATAAAACAGGTCCACCTCAGTGGATATTTGATGACACTTTGCAATTAGGGTTCTTTAATTCAGTCTCTTTGCTCTCTGAGAGCTACATGGGTAAGGATGCTCTCCCTGCATGAATTGCCACCTGCTCCCTGCAGTGCACCAGGAAAGCAGCTTCAAACCAAAGCAGCCTCACCTTCTTTCTTGTCTTACTAAAGTGATTCAGGATTTCAGGTAGTCAATACTTTTTTTTGAAAGAAATCAAGAGAAGGACCTAAATAAGCAATGTTCCAGGGATCCAGGCATGGTGAGGGAGGTGTTGGATGCCCAGCCAGCAGTGGGATTACCTGCTCCACGGGAGGGTCCATGCTGCCTCTGAGGAGGGAGGAATGGGATGCCTGCAAGCTGAGAGCAGTGAGTGAGAAGCTGTTTGAATGAATGAAAACACCCTGCACTTCACTGCTCTTGTGTTAATTCCTGACCACTGGGAGAAGAATTACTTGGCATGGCAAACACCTCCCACCTCCCTGATGGTATTTTTCTAAATGCACACTGTGAGCACTGCAGAGGCTGCTCCCATTGCCTTTCTTTCCCCTGCTATGCTGCAATTTTACTGCTTTGTTTGACTTTGTAACAGAATTTAACAAAAATGTGATGCTGGTAGTGCTGCTTTGCTGATGTGACTCAGGGTCTTCAATCTAGTGATAACTTCTCCAGTGTAGTTTATAATTTGGAGGTCAACCTTGTCAAAACCCAGCACAAAAAATTCCAAGGTATTTTGTAATTAATATAATTTATTCAAATGACACATTAGACCACAGAGTTTTATTTATTCCAGTAAAGTCTGCCTCTTTTCTCCATTTCCATTTCTAAACTGTTTAGAAACGGAGATGTTTTATAACAAGTATATAACCTACTCATCACTGCTGGCAAACATCCACCAAAATCCAAATTTAGTCTTGGAACAAACATACAGATCACCCATTCCCAAAGGATGGTGTAGCTTTATTTAGACCAATTTTTTAGTATTTTACGGGACATTATTTTCCAAAAACCACTGTCTGCCTTGTAACCTTTAAATTTCCAGGCAATGATCACAGGCTAGAAGCCATTTGACCTTTCCCCAGTGTATCTAGTGAAGATTGGGCAGGGTCCCATAGAGTTCCTTTAGGGCAGTTTGTTCCTCTCTCCCAAGCACTTCCAGCAGAGATTTCACTATGACAGGAAAGGGCCACAAGCCTCAGTAAAATATCTTTTCCCAGGGAATTTCCTTGGCCATCAAAACAACTCCACCACGAGGCTGCCTCCCAGCATCCCAAATGTTGTCTTCTCAACTAAATTGTTCAGAGGTCACTTTTTCTCTTCCTTAGAGGGGAGGAAAGTGGAAAGAGAGAAAAATACATGAGCTACAAGGACCGTCAGTGGCTAAGGGCCAACTTGTTGAGATGTGCAATAGAAAATTCGCCTCATAAAATCATATTGGTCATAGAGAGAAACGATAAAACCTTACTAGACTTCCCTTAGCACCTTGCCTCAATGTGGTTTTATTCTGCCCATAACAGCACATGGCTGCACTTCAGGCCCACACACAGAACATTTAAAACAATTTCAGTGATGATTTCTGTTCGCTGAGGTTTGTGTTTTGTAAGTTTTTTAATCTCCACAGTCAACTGCTTGTGGAAGAGACCACATTACTCAAACCACAGGGATGTATTAAATTTAAAATACTCCCAACTGAAACACACGGGGGTTTTTTTTGTTTTATATAAGGTAATCCAGACAAGTTCCAGTCTATTTAGTTGCTTTTCTACTCACTTTTTCTTTGTATAAATCTTCCTTACTCTATAGGATGCAGGGCACAAATATAAAACCTTTCATGCAAAGTGAGACAGCCTCGAAGGTTGTTTCCACCCCAGATATCCCAGCAGTGAGGCAGTAGGGAGACAGAGGAGGGAGGGACATATGAACAAGAGGATGGCATTTCCAGGATGCCTTCCCCATTTTCAGTGACACCTTCAGGGTCTTTGGCTACACACTGTTTCAGAATAGAAATGTCATGAATGAAAGCACATAGGCTTTTCCAACCTGCTCTAATAAGCAGCTAGGAGGTAACTACCTTTGCTAGTCGGGGACTGAGTTCCTAAAGTATCATCCTGTACTCCTGGCAAAGAAACAATTTTGCTGTCATTGTTCCTGCAGCAGAGTTCACAAGAAAAATGTTCACCAAGCTTCCTCGGTGTGAGTTGGATTTTATAGCTTTTAGGATGCTGTCTTCATTTCAAATAAAAAACATTTTAGCTGAAAACACGGAGCTGTTCTTTGTGTCTAGAAAACATAATGCTACGGCATTTTCTTTGACTCTAAATGCACACCTATAAATACCTTTACCAGGCACTCAGCACATGCTATTGTTCCACCCACAGTAGCAGAAACTGCCTCAGATTTGAACCTTGGAAGCCAGGGAAATGTGAAGTGGATATAGAAAAGGAGCATATTTCTCTCCAGCTGACAGCTCAAGGTTATTTCTGAAGTAAATAACATGTTGCTAAAGAGGTTTCTTTCTCTTCTCTGATAATAAAGTTGCAGCATGCTGAATTTGACTGCTTCTCGTTACAGCAGAGCTGAACAGGTCAGAGGGTGGGCAGGTTCAATTTGTTGTTTTGGTGTGCAAGTGCCAAAGAGCTTCTCCTGCAATGCTGAGGGAGTTAAACCTTCAACCTCCACAAGTGCAGAGCACACGGGCCAGGTGTGGAAGGAGGCAGATGAATTCTCCAAGCTTCCCTTCACTCAAAATATCTCCTCATTTCCATGCATTATAAAAGTTGGGGAAAAGGACTGAAGATCAAAATTTCAAAGCTCTGAGAGCCTTTACAGCTTTAAAGCATGAAGAGAAGCACTCAGAGTCAGTGTTATCTCTGCTGCAACACGACAGCTGTGACAGACTCTTCAAGCGTAGCTGAGAGCAGCTGAAGACCCCAGGCCCTGTTTTGAGCATTTGGGCAGCATCTGACTGCCTGACATACATCATTTACTGATGTCCAGAGCCACAGAACAGTTTTTCTTTTGCACCTTACGGGCTTTTCCTGTAAAAGGAGGAATATATAACCCTTCAAGTTGTGGTGTCATATCACCCCCTTCACAGCAAAGAGTGCCAGGAAGGAACTAAAGGTGAATATTTATCTCTGAGATCAGTCAGTAGAGGCACAGAGTGACAAGAGAACATTGCACATGCAGAAAGGCATCTTTTAAACAAGTTTGTATTGTCATTTTTCTCCTTTCCCGTAGATTTTTTAGTTACTAATGAAAAAGAAAATTAAAATTAACCTGATCGACTGACTTTTCCATCTAGGTCTGAGTCCCAGCCCTCCAAGTGGGTGGACAATAGTTCAAAAGCACAGATGGGCTGCTTCAATGGTTCACTGACTTGGGAAGGGGTGGTCCTGCAGTGTCCACCCCAGGACTTCTTTCCTCCCACTCTCCTGCTCCCTGAGCTGCCCTGGTCCACGGAGGATCTCTTGCTGATCTCACACAACCAGAAGAAAATTAAGCTGGTTAATCTGTAGATATACATCAATATTTGGGGGTTTCTAGATGAGTGGATCGAGCGGGCTCTGGGTCTGCCAGCAGCAGCAACAGCAACAACAACAGCAAGCCAGTTCAACCCTGTTGGTAACCCACACAGAAAAGATTCTCCATTAGGTTGGCTAACAGACACAGGAGTGGAAGGTGAGAAAAGCAGGTCCACAAGGACTTAAACCATTGGCTAAAGGTGAATTTCCCCCTTTTGGCAGGCAGCTCCCTCTTCCACCACACACCAACAGCCTGGCCCTGGGATGTGACTCACTCAACGAAGCCTTGTGCCAAGCCCAGCCTGGAAGGGGGCTGGAGCCCTGCAGTGGGATAACTGCATCCGATTTCCCCACCAGAGGAAAGGGGCTGAATTGCCCTCTTCTGGAAAAGCAATGAGATTTTCTGTGTAATGCAGGGCTGATGTCTCATCTGGGAGTTGCCATCTGAGGGAAGAGGGTCAGAGAACAGTGCAGCCATGAGACCACCACAGCCCTGCACTGTGGGTGCTGCTCCAGCCCTGGCCAGGGGCCAGAGGCACCAAGACAGGCTTCTGACATCTGGGCTTCCCTCCCTGCCACTCCCAGCCCTTAGCTCCAACACTGGAGGGGGTGAAGGACTTTGCTGTTAGAAAAAGGTCAAATCAGCAATGGCTATTAAATTTATGGATAACAATGAAATGGAGAAAGGCAGGATCACTGGAGGTCAGAGATGTGGAATGAGCAATTCCTTACTGAGTTTCTTTAGAACATTCCTAGGCTGCATGGAAAAAACAATTAAGTGGTCTACTTGCAGTATCTAATGTTTTAAGTTTGCTTTAATAGTCCTTTAGATCATTATGATCAGTGCTGCCAGTGCATAAATATCCCCATCTCTTCAACATTTTCTTCTTGACAGGTTAGTTTTCTACCCACAGAGATATTGATGAGACACTTTTGTGCTCCAGATATGTGCATTTTTCTGCATTTTCAAATAGGAACCACCATTATCTTTTTGCAAGCTGAATATTTTTTATACATCATTTACTAGTGACTAATGTGTGCTTCAGCCATGGGCTCCAAGGACTGTCATTTATCTTCCATAATGACCACAAGTTCTTAAAAAACCAGCAACACACTGGCTGCAAAAGATGATCACAGAAGACTCTTAGAGCCCATGGAAACAGAACAAAATGCATATTTTGCTTTGAAAACAACAAAGAAAACCTTTATTTCTCTTGTATGAAATGCAATACAAAATAAAAGAAGGTTTCAAATAATGCCAAAATATACAGAGTTTTTTCTGTTCCTGAATTCAGCCTATCATCTGAAAAAATCCCAATGTAACTCCAGTGAAAGCCTACAACACTAAACTTTCTAGTGCACTGACTGCCTGGGATTCCTTACTGCCACTGAGTACTTTCTATATCAATGTTATAAGCAACTGGATTTGTATGTTATATCTAGGACAAAACCACTGCAGCCACAGGACACAAAGCACTAATGTTGAGCCAATGCTTCCATATGAGAGCAAACTGGATGCAGTTTTCTTCAGCAGAAGATGTGTCCTTCAAAGCAGTCAGATTAGCCATACAGTCTTTCAATGCCCTGCATTGCAGCAGCTGGCTGCTTGTGCCAGAGCATGCTGCCACATCTCCTGGATGGAAGGTGACAGGCAAGGAAATCCCCCCTTGGGTTAAACATGAGCAAGAGTGACAGTATTGCAGGCAGAGCTCACCCCTCAGGCCACACAAACTGAATTTTGGGAACTCTGCCCAAGTTATGCCAGTCAGAATGCTCAAGAAATAAACCTTGAGCATGGGCAGTTCCATGGGTGGCAGAAAGCTTTTGGGTTGTTATAAACATGTATTTCCAACTGTTGTCTGAGTCATTCCCAGTGACAATATGAGCTCATTTTTCTCGTGTTTCTAATGATTTCAAATGCTCTATTTGACCTTGATTAGGAAGCTCAGTGCTTGTTTGGATGTCTCCTCATAAGCATTTCCTCTTCTGCAGTTTTACTGGCAGCCCAACAAATATTTTCCCCAGTGTCAAATAAGTTCCAGCTACGCAACAATTTTTCCACATGCTTTCAGCTGCTATAAAACAGCTTTATCTCCATTCTGTGTCTTGGGGTTGAGTTATTTTTTAGTATCTTTCCTCCTATTAATAAAAAGCAATGGAGTGATAAATGCGTGTTTTACTCAATACACATCACTGTGCAAGTATCTTGCTGCTTCCAAGGGCTGAGCCAGCTCCTACTTCATGCAGGCTCTACTCAGCCTCCTCCTGTCAGGATGAAAACCTGCTAAAAGCATAACCCCAAAACCCCTTTGTCAGTGCCCTCACCAGGTGAAGGGGCAAGTTCTCTGCAGGGCCAAATTCACAGAAACCTCTTTCACTTCCTCAGAGACATTGCCCTTCAGTAATATTCACAGAAAGGCAGCACATGTTTCCCCGTCAGGTGTGCCTGTATTCAGTAATGTTATAAATAATATTGACATCATGAATTATTACAAAAATGGTCTAACTTTACCTGTGTAAACTTGGCCAATATCTGGTTTCAAATACCTCACAGTTCGATTTGGTACCAGATTCCAGCTGATGGCTTGTATCCATTTTCACCTTCACCATCTTTCCAAGCCTGTCCACTGGAAAAACATGTCTGATAAAGACTGTTTTTTCCTACCTACACAGACAGCATTCATTCCTTTTGGGTGCAGAGGTCCACAGCAGTAGATTAGGATGGACATTTTCTAAGCTATTTGTAATTCAGAATGATTCATTTATGGATTATATTCCCACAATATCTATAAGAGATCAAAGAGATCTGATTTTTAGAGTCTGAGAATTTGGACAGTGAAGATCATGGCAATTCAGTGTCCCTGAAATAAACTTTTCCCATCTTTAAAAGTTACTGATTGGAAAATGTAATTGCAGTGAAGCATGTGTTCATATCAGAGCTCGTGAGTGTGTTTGCCCAGGTGTGCTCCTCCAAAATACAGTCACTGATAAAGATAGATGGCTTTTGACAAGGAACATCAGTCATTTTCAGAAATTTGATGAGGCAAGTGTGTGCTCAAAGGGCTTTGCATGAGCCCAACAAATGCTGAGCTTGGAGAATATCCTTGTCTCCTTGTGCATTTCGTAGCATCAGTAACACATGCCTTGGGAGCATTTAATCTATAGTATCAACAGTATTTATGGTGTCTGGAGTTTTACATGGCTAAAGTAATTACTATGATAAATGCCAGCAATATTTTAAAATTAACATTGAACTTTCTTTCCATTTAGAAGCAGAAGACACTTAATTGGCCAAGATGGGATTACAGTAAATCCTTTTGCTGTTTAGGGTCTGGTTTTGCATAGATAATGCACAGAGGGAATTGTACTTTCATCCTGAACTCAGTTGGTTGTCTTGATTTCTGGAGTGCTGTAGTGGCCAAAAGATCAGGTTTGGCGACTGTTTTCCTTGTTCCCCTCCTCAGTGATTTCATCTTCATCTTTTCCTCATGGTGGAAGAGTCAAGAAGTCTTCTTTGCCTCCGAGTGTAACCTACAGCTTAGCTGCCAGATGGACAGAAAGTCCCACTCCATCTACTGTAACATCACACAACCAACAACAGAGAAGCTCCAGGATGGTCCCCAGTTTCCTCCAAGCCACTTCCAAAGCACTTCAGTGCAGACCTAACTCAAAATAAATAGGGTTCTTATCACCTAGAGGTCACCAGAGGACTGGGACAATTCCCTGGCGTCTTGGAAGCCTTCACCACCATCAATGAAAGATCATGACTGAACAATGCCCTCCCACGGAGCAGCTTCAGCCTCTGCCAGGACTGCTCTGGTGCTGCAACAGATCACTTGCAACCCAGGGGAGCTTTTCCAGATAAAATGTTAGGGTATCACAGTCCGATTCTGATGATCATTGCATCCTACCCGTCTTCTTTTTCCCATTCTCCCGGCTACGTGTTCCTGCTTCTTTGTGACTGGGGTGATTTTTCCTTGTTGGACTGACTGAACTCACTATCCTGGCAGAAAATAAATGCAGCAAAAAAGTTGCATTGGTTCATGCAAGGGTCAGGCTGGCAGACCAGATATGCTGCTGGGCTGCAGGCAGGGGTGAGGGGGAAAGGAAGAGAGAGGAAGAAGGGAGAGGTCTTTTTTTAGTGAAAATTAATAATTGGATCAGCTGGACCGTGATGTGTGATCATGCCTTCCATTGGGGAAAGGAAATTTCTGTTTCAGAGAACAGCCAAGGAGTGCAAAGTCTTTTCCACCTTCATGATTTCAAATCTGCTGTGAAGTTGAATGAGCTAAGAACTACTTTTTAGCAGGAAGATAATTTTGGGGAATACTCGATTATCTCTGGAAAAGGTACAGATATTTATGCTGCAAAGGCAGAACAGGGAACTCTTCACTGCTCTTAGTTCACCTCTTTCCAGCAAGATCTACAGCTGCTTAAATTCTTGGGAAAAAAAAAAAAAAAAAGAATGGCTTCATTCTTTTGTCAAACACTTGATCCTGCCTGTAGTACATCCCTGTCCCATCCTTTAGGATCACAGCCTCTAGGCACAAAATCCCTTGCAATCAGAGTATCGCTGACATAAAAACTGCATTATAAAGTGAATATTAAATTGTATAGAGGGATAACTTTCACACACCCCCACTCTTTACCAACAGTGAGCTCATCATTCACAGGTTTGTCAAAGGCTATAGTTCATGCCTGGGAGAAAATTACAGGCCAGTTTTTATGGCGATTCAGGAAAGGGATCCTCACTATGCAAATAAAACACAGCACATCCATGCAACACTTTACAACAGCCTTGGCTCCTGCAGAGTCATCGACAGGCTACAGGTCTCCTGTGGGTTCCTATGTGGAACAACTTCAGCCCATGGAGAAGGCAGGCTGCAAAAAGTGGGAGAAGGCAGGGAATGGACATGACAGCAGCCACGTCCATTCCCTGACCTCGCTCTCTGGAGTGTCTGAGCTCAGCCAAGGTTTTTAAACATGCAGCTGGTTAAGTTTTGGATTGTGCTTTCTACTCAGTGTCCTCCATCCCTGAGCCCTGCTCACAGCCCCTGATATTGGGAATAAAGATCTGTCTGTGCTGTTTCAAAATGAGGGAAACTTCAGGCATTGAATGGAGTCAGCAGATACCTGAAATATATTCAGCTACAAGGTCTTTATTTAAACTGAACAAAAACTGCAGGGCCTTTTCCCCTTTTCCTCAGAAATTACTCCTGTTTTGCATTCCAGAACACTTGTCACCCTGGTGAATATTAATTAAAACTTGCAATTAATTAAAATGTCAATTAATTCCTTTATTTTAGTCTTCAGGGTAATCTTGTATTCTGTGCAAGAGAGAGCATTGAGTGAGCTTAGCAGAATGAAATAGAACAAATTTCAGTGTAAGTGCTGCTCTGTGGATCCTGGAAGAAGTGATTGTCTGGCCAAGGGACAGAGAGAGGTTTAGGGAGTGCATCCATGACAGCAGACAGACCAGCAATTGCAACAGTCTGGGGACCACCTACGGCCAATTTACGAATTCCAGCTCTGATTTTATGAGCACTCTGTGCATTCATGAGCTGGGATGGCCATTTGTTGTAGGCTCACAGCTTATCCTAGAGGGATGGGATTGCAACTTGATGCCCATTTCTGAAACAGGAGGTGGTCAGGACCATGACAACCATGCTGTAGCAGAGCAACATCTGTTTATGGCCTCAGCTAAACTAATTTTTAGTCCTAAATTCTACTGGGGTAGAAACCAAGCAGGAAATCACCTTTTTGGCCACAGTGGCAGGAAGGGGATAGAAACTGAAACTACAGATTTTTTGTTTTCCACTGGAGCTGAAAACTTTTTGAATCAAGGAAAACATGAATGAATGCAGAAAAAGACTGCAAGAGTCAGGAGAAGTGCAGTAGTTACTCCAAAGAGCAAAGGAGTTAGTTTTGGGGTAGCCAACAGCTTTGCTCTGTGGTATAGACTTATCCCAGGTGTTGCTGAAACAAAAAACACATGTTGGTATGTTTGCATATGGAAATTGAACAGATATTAACTTTCTATCCAGATTTTCACCATGAGAATCACATTGGTTTTGTATTTAATATGGGAATTGTGATCAATCCCTTCCACAGACGCTACAGCTAATCTTTAACTTCTTTTGAAAGGGGAAAACAAATCACACCATTAGCCATGGGAGTTTAATAACATACAGATGAAAATTCCTATACGTGTAAAATCAACATATTGACATTTTGTTTACCTAGAATTGTTGATCCTCTACTCTGTTATTGTTTAATTTCCTTGCAAAGTTTCTCAGAAACCATAGTTATTGTGTCTTGCTTCCTCCTCTTCCTCTCCAGGGGCAGGTCCTTCCAGATCAAGGCAAACAATGAATTTGCACAGCATCCTCACCAGACACAATGAAAACATGCTGAAATGCTGCTCTGTAAACCTTTCCTGTCAGCTCACACAGATGATTCTTTTGAGAGACCTGAATTGCTTTTTAAAATGTGCACTTGCCTTTAATAATAACTGACCACAAAATGCAGTGCAATATAAACACAGCCTTTCCTTCTCTGTTTTGTGTTTTGCTACAGTATTTTTCTAAATCCAGTTACATCATCACCACAAACGGGATTTTTCTTGCCAAAAAAGTCAGCAATGTGAATGTTGTATCTAAGCAAGTAACCTTGACTCTGTCTACAGGCACAGAAACATTTTTAAGACATCACTCATCTCGTTCTAAAATAGATTATATGAACATTTGTCTTAAATATCTTCTTTCCATTCGCTGTGGCTTTTCATGACCAGCTCTGAGGAAGGCACAGACATTACAGGTCAGGTGTCAGGCAACTTTTTCTAGGAGTCTTTACTGGACAGAGAAAATCCGGGAACCAGCTTCATTTTTGCTTCTGCTTTCACATCTGTCATGCCAGTTCTCTAATGGCTGGGTTTCCCACAATACAGGACATTAATTTGAGTAAAAATCCATAATTACTTTTCTTTCTGCTCATTTTGGCTTTCATTCAAAAAATGCAGACATAAAAATAATCTGAGGTTTCTAAAGTGGTTTGTTCTCAAATTCAGACTGGCCGATGATGTGGTTACAGGTCAGCAGGCAGAAATTGTGTTGGGTTTGTCCATGTACGATTTCACGAATTCACAGGAATTACATTCATCTCACAGAGAAACAAAGGGGCATCATGTCCAAGGGGACATTAGTCCCAAAGACCACCTGTGAGTTTCTTGTAGCAAGACCAGCTCTGTTTATTTCCAGATAAGAAAGAGCGAAGATGCTCTTAAAAATGGTGACTTTTTAACTTTCAAAGCCTGGAATGGGAGATCTGCACCAACTAGCACTGCTGCTGAGAAAGTCACATAAAACTGGACTACATTAGGTGCTTCTTCTGAGTTTTAGTGGCTGAGCGGTCACTGTTGCGATGCATTTACCCCTGCATCTCTCCTGTAATCCCGTCCATGGGTTTCCCCTCCCAGGTTTATGCTAATCCCCCTTTTCCCCTATACCTTGTCAATCACTGGTTCCCCCCCCCCCCCCCC
>WAAE01002423.1:62105-115583 GCA_013400495.1 Nicator chloris | reverse complement strand
CCCCGTCCACCACACACGGGGTCCTGGGGTCCCCCTCTCCTGCCCCTGGGAAATTCCAGAGAGGGCCTCGAGCAATTGGATCAGGCAAAGGAAGTCCCCCCTTTACCTACAAGGTATTGGGGTTTCTCAGGTGTCCCTCTATCCCCGGTCCACTCCCCCCTTTGCCCTGGTTGGTGGGCTTCTTGTCCCTACCCCTTCTCCTCCCCCCAATAAAAGAAGTGACCGGCTGCATGGTCAGGTGTTCTAGTTGGGAGGTCGCCATGTTCAGACGTCCATGCTGCCACCACAATAAACTCTGGACTTTGACCCCTCGACTAGCTCCGATTTCTTCCCTCCACCATATCCAAGAGCCTCTCCTGGAATCAGTCCTGTTTCGCCTCTTCTGCCTGGGACGAGCTGGAACTTGTCCCAACACGGGGGTTAGCTCTGCCGGTAGCAGGAAGTGTCTTTGGGGGATATCCCCTCAGTAGCCGCCTCTCTGCTGGCAAGCCTGAGCTAGCCTCACTCGGTAAAGTGCGGTAACCTCTGCAAGTCACAGCTGGGATGTCAAAGGATTTCAGGAGCAGCTAGCCCTGTGGATTGGCTGGCAGATCCTTTCACATATACCCAAAGGCATAACACATGTCTCGCATACAAAAATATGGTATTTGCAAATTATGCCACAATTTACACCAATCTCCAAGCAAGCTGGAGGCCCAGGCAGCTGGAGATTACTGGAGTGCAGTTCAGGCTGTGTGCTCCTTTTGCTGTCATCTCTAAGCAGTGTCTGTCCCCACAGGTTTCTTTCCTGCCCTTTTAAAGCAATCCACCCTGACAATGCCCATGGAGTAGTGGGAAAGCAAAGCGTGGATTGTCTTGACAGAACTCCTTAAATAAAGTCAATTGACTGGAAAAGTGAGTATCTGCCTAAGGCTCCTCACTCTGGAAGGACCCAGACTACTTTGATGCACATCCTTATCACAGTATTTGTCCAAGCTTCCTCCTGTGATAGCAAAAGGCGGCTGTAATTGGGGAGGGCAGAGCAGCAGATTAGCACACGGCACACTGAGTAACATCCCAGCATCTGCTGTCACAGACTTGCTGACAGCTGTTTCTGCAGAGTAACTGGGAATCTGATAATCCTAAACATGAAATTTCTTGTTATCTGTGCAAGGGCAAGTGCCAGCCTCCAATATGACCCTAAAGGACAATCTGCAGTTTTGAGTAAATGCTGCCAGCTACACCTGGCCCTCCCCAAGAGCATACAGCTGGACACATCTGCACCATGGCTGCCTCCTACAAGGTGACACTTCTAGCTGCCTTCCAATACCAAGACAGGCTAAAAAAGATCAAGACACAGACTTTTGGCAAAGGCATGGGTTGATAGGACAAGAGGTAATGACTTTAAACTGAAAGAGAGTCGGTGTAGATTAGATAATAGGAAAAAATTCTTTACTGTAAGGGTGGCGAGAAACCGGCAGATTTTTCTGAGAGAAGCTGTGGATGCCCCATCCCTGGAAATATTCAAGGCTAGGCTGGATGGGGCTTTGAGGAACCTGGTCAAGTAGCAGGTGTCCCTAGACATGGCAGAGAGGGCTGGAATTAAAAGGTCCCTTCCAACCCACATCATTTTAAGATTCTGGTATATATATAGAGGCACTTTTGGTCCCCAAGGGGTGTTTTCTCATACTCCACAGTTTAATTCTATTTGAAGCTTCAGAGAGGATCCAGGTTGAAGGCTTCTGCCAAAGTGAACACAGGAAAGACGTGATTGATGTGGAGACTCCATGAAAGTCCTGAAGCCTCTGGAATATTTACACAAACTTTCCTTTCACTAAGTCCTGGGTAGCATGAGTGGGAATAAGTCAGTGTACTCTTTCCTCAATGAACCCATGTGCACTCAAAGGAACAGTGGAATTAAGCACAAACCTACAGTTGGACTCATTTTGCAGTGCAGACCCACTGTTGCAGGCATTCAGAGGGTGCATGTGAGCAGGGGTGGAAACCAGACACAGGGCTGTGTGAAGAAGATTGAATTCTGTTCCCCCCAGACAGGTTTAGCAGAGACGTGCTCATTGAGTTTCCCAAGGCATCAGTGCTGTCAAACACTTGCTTTCTCATGAACCTGCTCCTGTGCTGAGACACAGGTATAGCAATTGGTGGCTATAACTTATTTTAACTTCAATGGTGAAGAATGAGAGCAGGGAAAAACTCTGAAGCTTTTCCCTTAACTGGCACTTGAAAATGCCAATTAAAATGTCTGCTCTTACTGTAAATGTATTCCTACAAACCCAAATAATAGCGAGAGGCAATCCTCATAACAATTGGGCACCTTTGCAAATCACAGTTCTCTGCATGGCAGCCCACAGTCAGCAGCAACTCCAGACACTGTGAAATCCTGACTGCAGGCATTACTGAACAGGCCCATTAAACACAATTCTCATTCTTGGTTTCACAGATTAGTGCGTAGCTGCCATGCCCAGATGCCATTTTATAGCCAGGTAACACCAAGGGAAAAGCACAAGTTCCTTCTGTGGGAGATGAACTGGGCCCTGACAACTGCAATCATGTGTGACACTTTAAAACACAAAAATCCTAAGGAAAAACGTTTAATATCCATGAGGAGCAGTATTAAAAATTACCAAGCACTGTTGCAGTGGGTCTGTCAGATGGACAGACAATGGGACTAATTCTGCTCTTGGTGTTTTGCCAGTTAAGGCCACAGTTCTGCAGAGCTGCCTATTTTCACAGTGCTGTAAATTTTGGACTTGTTACTGGGGAGTCATGGGGATATTGCTCCAAATGCAATTTTAGCAAACAGGTTGATGCCACAGGAACTTCTAAGTGTGGTTTTAAAGAGAGGATTTGCATGTTACAGATCCAATTTATGTTTCCTCAGGACACACCTCTTGGATGGAGATTGCCAGTGCTCTGTTAACTGGTGGCTTTGTTTCCCCAAATACATTAGGTCCTGTCAACAAGGCAAATCTGACTCTGCCTGACTGCATTATCAATGAAAACTGCTGTCCTCATGACATTTGTAATACATCCAATTGATGCAGAAGAGACACCAAGCGTGCTATTTTGTTGCTCCAACAGGTATCAATTTCAGAAGTCTAAACACTGATTTTAGAAGTCAAATCCATGATACTGATGTATTAAAACCTGTTTTTCACAGACAAAAAAAAAATAAAAATGAAAACATTTCAGGTACACAGGCATATTTCCCATTCCTCCTTTTGCCAACTCTCCACTCATTGCAGGGATATGAGGTGTTAAACAAAACAACTCACACAGGTGTTGCCTTCAAAAAACAGAGAACTAATAGATAGAAGGAAACTACATTTCATGATTCTCATGTAGAAGTTATCACTATCTCCAACACACCTGAATATTTCCCATTCGTGTTCACATTATAGCAATGGCAGCACTGACCAACCCACAAGCTCCACGTGGCTGCTACAGGAGAAGGCCCTTGCAAGGTGGATGATGTGTCTCTCTGCATGGACCTCCTCCTGTGGCCTTACAGTGACAGCAATGACACATGCAACATGTGCTACAAGTGACTTGAGGAATGGGTCCCATACAGTGCCCCACGGTCACCATCACTGCAGAGCTCAGTTCCAAAGATCTCACAGCACATGGCTCGCTTCAAGAACACAACAGAAGAGGATGGGACAGCTGAGGGTATTGGAGTGGTGATGCAGAATCACAGAATCACAGACTGGATCACATTGGAGGGGACTACAGGGGGTCATCTGGTCCAACCCCTCTGCTCAAGCAGGGTCATCCCAGAGCACAAGATTGCATCCAGACAGTTCTGGGATTTCTCCAGTGAAGGAGAATCCACACCCTCTTTGGGCAATCTTCTCCCATCCACAGTCACCTGCATAGGAAAGTTCTTCCTCGTATTCAGGTGGGAGTTCCTGTGCATCAGTTTCTGCCCATTGCCTCTTGCCCTGTTGCACCACAGAGCAGAGCCTGGTCCATCATCTGACACCTCCCTTCAGATACTGATAAACATTGATGAGGTCTCCTCTCAGTCATCTCCTCTTGAGACCGAGCAGGCCCAGCTGTCCCAGCCTTTCCTTGTAAGAGAAATGCTCCGGTCCCTTCATCATCTTTGTTGCCTTCCACTGGATCCTCTCCCCACACAACAGGAGAGTTTGCATGTAGTCTCTGCTGTTTCCTGGGTCTGGCTCACTGGAAACTGAAGCATAAAGCCCTAAAATTTTAGAATATCCCAAGATGGAAGGGATCCACATGGACCACTGAAGTCCGATGCAGCTGGGCTAATACCCCACAGCAGTGGGGGATTTCAGATTTCATAGAGACAAATAAATCTGTTGGAAGTGTCATGCAAACATAAGGATGTATTCCTCATACAATTAAGACCTGACCTCAGAAGCAGAGCAGTACAGCAGAAGTCATCATTAACATCACATACCTCACACTGTAATTAGTCCCCCCACACAGGTTAATGTTTGGATTTCTCAGCTTGGGCAGCGACTTTTTTAATTTCAGCAAAACATATTTCACTTCATTAGTTTATTACAGTAATTATTTTTGTTATTCCACACTTTTAGTGCTCTGTAATTAATCCAGGAGCTGTGAAAGAGCGTGAGTTACAGCGCAGCGCCTCATGCCTGTGAGTGCTTAACCAGGAGCCCAAAGGCCGTGTGCCACTGAATGTGGGAAGTATGAATTTACTGGGCATTAAATGATACCCTTGTGTGTCTTACTGAGAAGATAAACCAGCTCACAAAGCAGAACTTTTCAGGACTAAGGGTAAAAACCTGCACTGATTCCTGGACTGAACTCTGGAGCACTGTAGAAAGAGTCAGAATGTATTAAAAGGATACTACTGCTTCCCTGCTAGCCCAGAAACCTTACCTCAAACTCCTGTTTTATGCTTTTTTCAGCGGTATACTCAAAATACTCTGTGGAAGGAAAGTCATGAAGCTTCAATATGCCAGATTTTATTTATTGAGCTCTCTGTCTTTCCATCACAAACTGAGAGCAGCCCTGGCCATCCACTTGGGAGGAATATGGTGACAATCTTTCCAGCTGTGAAGTTAGACTGATTTTCTAATCACAATCTCACAGGCCTGACAGAAGATCAGGGAAATGTAATTCTAAGGCACATGGACACTTAAATCCCATTTTAAGCACGATTAAGGTTTAAGTGTCTGAGTCTCCCTGGCCTCACTGGCTTTTACAGGCAGTTGGGGTTCAGGATCCTGACAGAGTAACCATCACTTTATGTGTTTCCCTTTTAACTTATGCAACTAAGGGTGTGTTTAGCCATATTAATAAAAGGTATACTTTATCCCATTGATTTAGGATGATGAGTCTCAGTTTCCAAATCAAATCAGTGCTTAGTACTTCAGCTTGATGACTTTGCAAAGTTTAGAAGTAATGCAAACTGACCCTCTGTGTGCTTTAACCCATTTCTCATGTGAGATACAATCAGACACTTTATACAGGTTTCAGGGGGACCTGTGTTCATATATTTTATTTTAGATTTGTCCCAGTTAAGAACACTGACACACTCAGACAGACCCTAGATTCCCGAGGTCACAGCAACATCCTTTCCACACCCCTGGGTATCCAAACCACAGCTTGGAAATGAGGCTGAGCCTCCTGGCTGAGCTAAGCAGCAAGTCATTATATTGCTCTGAATAAAATGAAAAATAACATTAAAAAGGGGATGGGGTTGGGGACCCATTCCTCTGAAGTTTTGACCACTTGTGTAAATATGAAGCCAAATTTCAGTGCTTTGTGATTAACTGCAACTTTTGCTGCAAAGGTCAGCAGCATCTCCATAACCCACACAGGCAGTGCAGGGATCTCCAGGATCCCTTCCAGGGAAACAGCCTTGCCCGTGTGCAGAGCTGGAAGGATCTTCCTTCTCATCTCTAGGTAATTTCAGCCTTGCCTTGAAAAAACTCCAGACAAAACCAAGACAAAAACCCACATTAAACCCAGGTCTTGTCCCTTCACTGAGTCTCAGCAAGTGGCTGTCAACACTCCTCACCACAGAGCTGTGTTTGTGGCTTTGGGAAACAAACACATCATTTATGCTCTTATGAAGTATCCCTGTTTTATGTATGATGCATTCAGACCAATCAATCTTCTATCTTGGTGGCCTGTTTAGAGACTTAGGGAGCTGGCATTGATTAAATGCCTATAATAGAGAGCATTAATTTACCCGTCAGTGGAAAAATCACCATTGTAAATTGTCCCAGTCGGTTTGTATTTCACCAAACGATGTGCAGCATGTTCTGGGGGTGTGTGCTGAACTGCTCCTGTACATAAAGCACATCCAATTAGCAGCACCAGCATTGCTCCAGCAGCACCAGCACTGCTTCAGCAGGCCATGGGCAAAGGTCTGGGTTTGATTCTGCCGCCCTCTTTAGGATTTGTGCCTGGGACTCCACAGTCTAATAACAGATTAAGTGCAAGATCACTCAGTATCTGAAAACCCACAGGGAGACTATAGCATCCCATGGGACTGGGGAAAAACATCAGCATGTTCCATCCTTTTGCTTACCATGTTACACTGTTTGTAACAGTAATGGGGAGAAAAATATTCTGAAAAATATTTTTGGAAGTGCTGGAGTTCATGGTCCCAGCTGAAATATCACATATTATGCCCTTTGGAGCATGAGGAAGTAGATCACAGTGCTGTAAGAGGAGGCAGGAATGAGTTTCTCTTGAGCAGTGAAGCAACATTAGATTTGCATTGCCCTAATTAAAAAATGTTCAGACTCAGACTGTAGGTAGCTATCTCAAGAGGAGGTACCCAGATCCTTATTGTGGCTGTACAGGAGGGCATGAGGGTGAGAGAGGAATCAGCTGAGTGAGGAATAACTGGCAGAAGGAAAAGCAAGGAATTGCCCTCTGTAGGTGACCCAGGTCACTGAGGACAGAGATGGTCAGAAGCAGTGTTGGGGGAGAGGTGAGGAGAATGAATGAACCGTGGCAGAAACGAAGAGGTGAGCAAAGGAAAAGCTCCAGCTGCTTAAAACTCTCACCCTGAGCCTCTGCCCAGGAAGGTTCATGCCCCCTGTGACACTTGTGACACTCTTCAGCTGCTGCAGTCCGACTCCCTCCTCCCCAGCCACAGAACACCACAGCAGCCCCTGGATTACAAACCTCCACCTCTCAAATTAGAAAATATCAAACAAAACAGAGGTCAAATTAATCCGGCCTTTATTTTCCAAACATCCACGGAAGGAAAGGATATTCTTTCTGTAAGCAAAATGGATTTTTCCTGCCCCAGTGTTTCCTTTACAAATGCAATGACTTTGGACTCATCATTATTTCTCACAGCACAAGTGTTGCTTCCCCAAGCCCACCAGCACTTCCCACCCTCAGGCATGCAGGAGCTGTGAGGGCTTGAGGTTTTGGGATTGCAGAAGTTAGTTCATCCAGGCCTCCCAAGGGCTCCCTTACTCAAATCTCCTGGTGCGGGAGCCAAGATGTGATCTTTCTAACTGTCAGCCCAGCAAAATTAATCAAAGAGATGAAAATGCCCCCTGCCATTCATCACTGCTGGTAAAGGTCCTGCCACCAGCACTGAGCTCTCAGTTTTGCTGCTGATGCATGAGTGAGGAGGTGACCCAGTTCACTCTTGCAAAGCCACCGTGACCCTGTCACACAGTGCCACACAAAGCTGGTGTGCACCAGAGACTGCACAGGCACAGCTTCGAGCCCATACACCTGGTAGGATTGCCTGGGTTATGCAGAAGGTAGCATCCTTTCAGACATTAAGGTCAAGGTTTTGAAAACCAGTTCATGATTTCAAGTGGGTCTCTTCCTGGGTGACCAGCTGAGCTATTTTTAAAGGCTCGTATTTTCGCAAAAAAATGAAGAGGTTTTGGTAGGTTCTGGAAAGCAGATCTTTCCAAGGGCAGAGGAAATCTTTGGGTACAAAAACAATTAAGCTCCACCACTCTGAGCAGGTTGGTGTAAGGCCAGCCTGAGGCTTGGAAGCTGTTGCCCATCATTGGTTGCTGGGAAGCAAAGTGGATGGTCCAGCATTAAAGTGCCTGTAACAGGCTGGGGTTGGTCTCATCCCACCAGCTCTGATGTCTCAGCTGTCTGGGTCTGTCTGAGGACAAGATGAATATCTGAAGCTCAAGGTGTGCAGTATTCACTCTTGGGCTTCCACAAACCCAGCCCAAACCTTGAGCAACACATAGGTGCCAAGCATCTGCTTCACAATCACCTCAGTTCTCATTCAAAGGGTTAATTTTACTTGCAGAGCTCCCTGCTATGCACAAGTAAACCCCAGTGCATTTTTACCAGCATGATTTATAAACCAGGTTGAGAAAACTCTGGTCTCTGAAGTCTGTTGTCAGAGTTAATGGAGCAAGAATATAAACTTCAGCATCTTAGGGTTACAGTCACCTCTCAATAGAGACCTCCTGACAGAGTTTCAGACCCAGATCTCTGCTGCCTTTTTCCAGGCTGCAGTCACACCCCCAGTGGTGATGTGGAATTGCCTTTCCTTAGGGATTGAGGGGCCAAGGTGGGGTAGAGATTTCTTCTTGAACTTTCCATCAAAAGGCTGAATCACTTGCAGCAACCTGAGGTTTGTCTGACTTTCCCCCTTTTGCTTTACCCTGCAGAAATAAAGAAGAGATATTTAGTCTATGAACTGCACATTGCTACCCAAAATGAAGGAATGGAGGAGACTGGCATGGAAAGGGGAAGGAGGGTGGTGTTTTTAATTACCATGGCTTGTTTGTACCCATGGAGATCAGCATGGCTACTGCCAGGCCCCCCAGAGCAAGGATCCCACCTAACAAGAGCAAATGCTCCTAGATGAAGGCACTCCTGTTACATCTGTACTTGGGGGTGGCTTAAATGACCTCACAGAAACCCATCTAGACAAGATTGTTTCATCAGCTGACAAATTCCCAGGGCTACTAAAGAATCTTATGCCTTCTTGATAAAGGGTCTCATAACAAGGAAAAAAGCAAAATTGATGAAAAAGCTCTTTATATGAAAGAAAAGCAGGGATAAACCGAATATTTTATATTATCCCTCAACTTTGCTCTCTAGACCCAAGAAGCACAGACAAGATATAAACAGTAAGACAAAATGAAGCAAGCATCAAAAAGCCAAGTACCAAGCCTGAGTACCAAGAATGAAAAATGTGTGAAAAGGAAAATTGTGGCTAATAATTAAGTAATTGATACGTCATTTTCTGAATTATCCAGGAGGAAGAAGGATGAGAAACATGCCGCTTTGCACATTGTGGCTCATGTTGGGGAGCAGGGGCACAATCTCCATGGTAGTGCTCTCCTTTCTGTGTCAAGATCAAGAAGATGACCATGTCCTGGGCTTTAAAATGTATTTAGTCCCCAGCCAGCAGCAGTAATAAAATGAGCACATAATGCCACCTCCTGGCTGTAGTTGAGGACACTATTAAAGTGCTGGTAGAAAGATAGTGTTGTGTCCCTCCTGCACTCGGGTGGATGATATATATCACTTGCTTGTGGAAGTCAAATTTCTTTTGCTGACTTAATCCCAGAGCCAAAATTAATCAGACATCCTAGCTAACAGGATCAGAAAATGCCATAAATTATGCTGCCTGCAACCTAACAACAGCATTAACAGCACGAAGAAGGTGGAGGCTTTTTTTTGATTAATCACTGTTTAAGTTGCCTAAAGGACCTATGAAACCTCCTGCTGGCTGACACAATGAGCAACATTTTATATTAACCCATATAAGGAAACGTCTTTAAAAGTGATGGATTATGCAGATGCGAGATGGGGCTGTGTGATGTGGTTACCCAAGAGCTGCAGGCGACGTGACAGGCGCCTCTGCTGCTCCCAGCCCACCACAGCCCCCCTCACCATCTCCAGCCAACCCCAGAGAGAACACTTGTCACCCCAGTAGCTGAGCACCCTCAGAAAAAGCCACACAACACAATGGATTGGATGAGTTGGCTCCAAGCGGAGCTGGGAAGTTTATGCAACCACTGCCAAATTTTGTCGCTTTTTAATTTTTTTTTTTTACACAAACCAGCAAGCTCAGTACCTGGGGGAGGGATAGGAAATGGACATTTCATCTGTGGTTCCTCTGGCACCCTGCAGAGCAGTGTCACTCTTTTTTGTGCATGGACATGTTGAGAAGCCCATCAGCTTCCACCAGCCCCAGTCAGGTGCTGTTGTGCTGGTGCACACAGAGTGAACATGAATGGAGCATCACAACCCAGCCCCAAGAAAATCAACATCCCCTTCTGGAGCCATACAGCCAGCATCCCTCAGCAAACCTGCTCTCTTCTCTATTCTGCAGTGGTGTCTATACTGGAGAAACTCTGGTTCCTGCTGCTACAAGGGGGTATGTTGATATTCCCACCTTTGGTCAGGATTTTTCAGAGCACCAGCCACCAACCTCGCTCCACTCCCATTGAAATGAGCTGCCTGCAATCCACCACTCCTACTCTTTGCTCTCGTGAGATGTCTTAGCACTTAGCAAATACACTTTTATTTTCATTGTCTTGCACACCATCATTTTAAATCTACATTAAATTGGTGACTAGAGCTTCTCAGGTGGGCAAAGATGCATCTTACACTCTTTTTGCTCTGGTACTATCAAACATAACATACACAAAATGAAGCCACAGAATAAAGACAAACAGTTATCATTGCCAAAAGCCCACTGTCAAATGAGATCATAGGTGAACAGATTCTTCAGGGATCTGCAAAATTTTACGTACATACTGATTGATACCGGCAATCATTTTTCTCATTGCTCTTTACTGGTGAGCATTTCTACACAGGCTGAAATTTTCCACCAACATGATTTTTTCATGGTAATTTGTCAAAAGGGACAGAGTGAGAGTTTCACAGAAGAGGTAAAAATCACCAGTGGACTTGAAGTGTGGAAAATGTTTTTAAAGGATTTCTAGTTAAACTTCATGATCCAGGGATGAAGGAATTATCTTGGTCTCCTTCGTAACCTCCCAGTCTCATCTTTCCTTCCCCTCTGGACACAAGACAAGGCTAGCACCTCCTTGCTCTCTGATTTAATTCCCTTTCCATGTAGGCAGGGGTTCTGAAAGACACATTCCCTTATTTGTCACTTTTCTGGTATGATGTCCGGAGAATTATTTACACCTCGATGTAAACTTGCCACTTGACCCCTCTGCTGTGTCTGGGCAGCTCTGTCTGACAGGTAGCCCCTCAAACAGCCCCTGCTTTCCTCCTGGCCCTTCCAGCCATCCTGACTCCTGCACCAAGCTCCCACCCATCCTGCCTTTGGGACCAGCTTCAAATGCCTCTGCTAGTTCTTTGCACACCCCAGAGAGGAGGTATAATTACACAAGCTCCCAAGCTGTCTGGGAGCTTGCTGAAGGCACGGGCACAGACATGTCTAAAGCAACCAGACCTTCTTCCTGCCACCTAAGGCAATGGCTCTGGGGGCAGCCAGAAGGATCATGACAGATCCGCAGCAGGAATGACTTTAATCCTGTGAAGAAAGTGAAGTGGCAAGGAAATATGTCACTTGGAGCCTGACTGAGACCATCTCCACAGGAACATAATGTGCCTGAAATGATGTGCACCTGTTTCAGACCTGACTCACCTTCACTTTGCTGAGTACTGACAAACCCCAGAGGCTGCATCCTCCACAGAGAAGTATCTGCTTCCTTTTCGTTGTGGGTGGAATCATGCACTGTATGCTCAGGAGAGAAGCAAAAACATATTTTATTGATATATAACAGTGAGTAAATAAAGTTCAGTGGTAAATGCAACAGGGGTTTAACAAAACTCGATGGCAAGGTACAGTTGAGCATTTACTGTGTAGAGGACAAGGCCAGACAAAGTTGTCATGTACTCCCATCACATCATGATGTTCAGAAAGGACCCCCTTGTGTTACAAACAGCTTCTCAGAGGAGAGTTCACGTGCAGCAGTTTGTGTTCATCAACAATTTATGTCTAAAGCATTATATAAGCACAATCAATCCTTAGTATCAGTTAAGATTTCAAACTTTCAGTGTGCATATTCACAATTCATTTACTGAGTATATGATGTGATAAGGAACCTCTCAGCCTCAAGAAGGCACCTTGAAAGATGTCCCTACTCAAGGGAAATCCTGGCACACGCTCTGCTCCCGTGCAGGAGAGCTCAACAGACCCAGGGCTGTCAGTATTTGTGGAGTAAGATCATGGAGTCATCGTCATATTTGCATACAGACTACAGATGTTAGTTTCTTCCAAGCTTGGCTTGAGTTGGACCTAGAGAAGCACTGTAATTAGGTGGATGCACCGCTCAAAATAGTCCTTGGCTATTGGGTTCTTATCTGTCTCCCTCAAACCCACTTTGAGCCAGATGCAGCCATCACAATCAGACTCAACCTGTAGGACCACCACTGGTAGTTAGCACTTTGACAGGCTGGGAAATAAAGGTCAGGTTGAGAGGTAGAGGGAAGTACATCATTATTTGAGGCTTGGAATACGCCAAGGCTGCCGAAAAGGCAAAGAAAATAAATCCGTGATACAACAGCCTACACTTGCATTAACATTGCCAGGGAAAAGAAAGTGCCTTTTGTTTAAAAGACTGACCTTTCCCTTCTGGAGCCTTGGTTTCTAAATCCCGTATTTCACTCTGCATGTTCACCAGCTTCAGGTGAGCCTTTCCAGAGCTCATGGGCAGGGTCTGCACAGACCTCACCTGCTCCCAGGGCAGGAGCTGCTGCTCAGAGCAGTAAGGCAGCAGTGAGGAAGCAGAAGCTGCGCTGTGGCTCCCCTCCTGGGCCTTGAGGGTCATTTGGGTTTGTCCTGTCCCCAGAAAGGCAGAGGGTGCCCAAGTCAGATGCCCTCCTCCCTGGCTCTGCCAATTAAACTAGACAGCCCGATGCCATTGTCTTTACTAACTGATGCAGCAAGCACAAAATTAAAGGACTCCCCGTGGCTTCGCAGTCTTTTCTGGCTGTTTGTCCAGGTGGAGCCCGAGCACGTTCCTGCCCCTCAGCAGGACCTGCCTGTCCAGCTGCCAGTCCCGACCGTCAGGGCCCGGCCGGGCCGGGGGTGAAGAGTGCTCTCCCCACTGCCCTGCAGGTCAACACGCTGGAGGCCAGATCCCCTCCCCGCCGCCGCCTCCCGCTCCGTCTGACCCGGCAGATGGATCCCTCGGTGGCTCTGTCTGCCCTGACCTACTTCTCCTTTCCATGTCTGCCGGCCGAATCTCTGGGGTGTCTGACTCACCGCAGTGGGGATGCTGTGCCTGCCCGCGCACATCTCCTCTCTCCTGGCGGCAAATTAACCCTTCAGTTGTGGTGTGGGGGTGGCCTGCAGCTATTTCCCCCGCCAAGCTGTGATCTCTTCCTCTCTGAAGCCAGCAAATACCTGAAACAACTGCCCTCAGACCACCTACAGCATGCTGGTAATGGCTCTCCCATGCTTCTCTACAGGATGGTAGTCTCAGGACAAACAGGATGCCTTGTCTGGGAAGACTGCTGGCTGAGGAATCTCAGTGCTCTGTCATGGATGTCCATCCTTCCACTGCCTGGTTTATAGGAGGGATGAATTTGGATGGAAGCATCTCTCACACCCTGCAAGACCATTTGATATAGTGGAGGGTGACAGTGAGGTGCAGGGGACACTGAAGACAGCTGTGATTTCAGATACAGGCTGCTCCAAGAGACCCCAAGGCCCCCCAGCAGCACAGATCAGAGGCTCCCAGGGTAAGCCTGGGGCACTGCAGAGGACCTCGAGCTGGGTTGGCACCACCACAAGGAGCCTGGGCCAGGTCACCAGCCCAGGCTACAGCTGTGGAAGGCTGAGACACATGGCTGGGCTTTTTCTGAGGCTACCACAAAGGTCACCCATTATCCATCCTGTTATGGCACCTGCAGGAGCCCACTCATCCCCTACAGCCAGCAGAGAGCAGGGCAGGATGCAAACAGGTGCCACCAACTTCTTGCACAGCTGTGCCTTGACTAGGAATCAGACATGCAAAGCCTGCACTGCACTCACCAGCTGCATTTAAACTGCCCTTAAATGGCATGGGGAAGTGCTGGAGGAAGGAAGTAATCCTTACTGCTTTACTGGCTGTCTTTGATTTATGCCACACAGTTATTCTGGGCCACTGTGGACCTGAGATGCTGTGTAAGCAGCTGCTGCTGTGTCTCAGCTGTGGCAAATGCTCACTCTCTGCCCCACACGACTGCACTTTGTCTAGACACGGCTTTAAAGGACACCGCGCTGTGTGGCCTCTGAACTGCCTCACAACTCTGTGTGGCCTCACAGCTGTGTGTTGTGGGAAGCAGGATCCATGGAAATCCTATTCTCCTTGCAGACTCCACCATATCAGGGGCTATTCCCAGCAGCAGGTTTGGATTCTCTGTAAAGACAGGTGGGAGGGCATGATGGAAAGGAGGCAAGGATGAGATCTCTGTCCAAGACACTCACGTTAAGAGGTGAGAGATGGCTTTGAAATGCTGCATGGTGATATATCCTAATATAGAGAGAACCCACAGAGGTGGTTTTACCAGGAGTCTCTGAGTGTTTGCACCAGGACCATTAAGGGCTGGACACTGACACATGAGCTGAGCTGCAGGCACTGAGCCAAGTCTCTGAAGGATTCATCCCAGGTCTGGGCTTAATTTCCTCTTGCTGAGAAGTGCTTGTGTCGGGTCTTAGCACAGACACATTTAACAGGAGAGCAACCAGGCACTCCAAGGCTTAATGCAAGAGCACATGCACAGGAAAAGCAAGTAAGAAGATTTTTGATTAATTGCCGTGTATTAATTTGCTTCTGCAGTGGATGGAATATTTGCTTCGACCTTTTCAGAGAGAGACAACGTGGAAATGCTTTACACAGCTCACCAGCCTCACAGTCAAGCCCATTTGCTGTTGGTTAACTTTCAGCCTCACATTAGTGAATGAGCAGGACAAGTAAAAACATCTTTTCACCGCCTAAGGCAGCAAAGCTTGATGGTCTGGCATAAAAAGAAGTGAACTGTAACATTGGCTAGTTTAGATAGACTCACAGATTGTACAATCCCCTTTTGAAAGCTTGTCTATTGCACAAATCCTCATTTTGTGCCTTTTTTTCTCCCAAGCAAGATTCTTATAATTTATACCCAAACAATCTAATCAGAGATGGTGTCAGGTCTCAATAAGGAAGTGCAGGAACCCTAACTGAGCACAGACAGGTATGTTGAAAGCAAACACTTCCATCTTGTCAGGAGTGGTTTGTTTTTGTCTCATACAAACTGCGAGGAACCATAACCACAAATACTTCACACGGTACTTTGAATTTAATAGCTCACATGGGCTACTGTCTGAATTACTGCCTTTTATTTTATGACTAAATTAATATTATATACACAGGAGCACATTTAAAATACCCAACAGGGTGAAAGAAATGATTGCTCTGTTGAAAAATATAAATTTTTATGCACAGAAGTTATTAGTAAAGCCACATTCCCCAGTACATTAATGTGCACACATTTAAATTTTCCTCTTTTTTTTTCCCTTTTGACCTTTCTTTTCAAATACTACAGCATATTATCTTAAAGCTTTAATAAAACAGTAATTCACTCATGCTTTTTATGGCCTACTAATTTGTCTGTTGTACCATATATTTGGTTTCATAACTTTTATATGCAAATCAATAAAAACTCCTTTGATATTTCATTTAAATCATTGAATAATTAACACATCCCAACCCCCAAGTTAGCTATACTGTGAAACAGAGAACTAGCACTTTCAAAACTTCAAGTAAAATGGAGTAAAACTGAAGACATGGATAAATATATCTTGTTTTAAAATATCTTGTTTTAAAATATCTTGTTTTAAAATATTGGACAAACTGTACCTCTAAAAAGGAAAAAAAAGGGGAGAAAAATCTCATGCCTGGGAAAAAAATACCCTGAAATGTATCGTGATTGTAGATGGGGGGAAAAAGGAAATGGAAGCAGACAAAAATATTGGTACGAACCTCTTTGAATACGTTATCTGAGTTCTAAGAAATGGAAAATGGAGTGGAGTGCTCGTGGTTTGTGGTTTTCCAGTCCCACCCCTCACACCAGGCTTTGCTGCTTCCAGTGCAGCCCCAGCTTACAGCAGGGCACACATCCAGGCTCCTGGCATGTGGCTCTTTCCAGACTTTAACATTCTTCCATTCTTCCACACATAAGCAAAACTGTGGGACTTTTCCTGATTCTTCTAGGGATCTCTGTGCTCCTGACTTCCTTTTGAGCCTGGTTTCTCACAGAAACAGGGCATCTGCAATCCTGCCACTGCATATAGGTCTTCTGGTAGCCTCTAAACCCAGGAGCCAAGTTTACATTTCATAGAGCTGTAAGATCTCAAAAAAAAGTGCAAGTTACTGCAAGTGTCATGGAAAATACAGAGACAAGCAAAGGCAAGAGAGATGGTGTGTACCAAATGCAACGGGTGAAGTCTGAGCTCATGGAGAAGCCACATAACCCATGTGAGAGAAGGAATCTGGGTCAGGCATGACTGGGTGCTGGGTGCATGTCCATCAGCTTTCACCCTTGTTCCACAGATCTGTAAGAAACCCCCCATCTCCCGGCTAGTGACACCCCACTAATTCTGAAGACAGCTCTGGGAATGTGAAGCCTGTGTAAAAGAGTCCTTGAGGCATGCCAGAGTTTGCAGATAGCCTGAATCCCAAATGTCAGGAGCTGACTCTTGGGTATGCTCCGTGCCCAGATGTTGTGCTGACTGCACAGCTACACAATAAAACACCAGCTCAGCAGGACAGGATCTAGGTGCATGTGTATATTTTTATTAAAGAGAGAGACGATCTCATGGATGTTAAGCCTCAGCCACTTGGGAATCTTCATCTGAGTGAGGGACAACACTTCTTTCACACAGATCAAAGGAACTAAAAGCTGTTCCCATCCTGTGCTCCCTGGACTGCCTGTGTCAGCCAGAGCCAACTACTCCTATGCATGCAGGAAAGGAGACAGCAGAAGCTGGCAGGGCTGTCCTTGCTCTGAGCCTTGCTGGGAGTCACATAGTAAAGAGAGAGCCTTAATCCCACTGCCTGAAGGACTGAGGGCTTGGTCTTTGAGCACCAGCTCCCAGCTGGCCTGGCTGCACAGGCAGCAGCTTGGCCATCAGCGTTTCATTACACATGGGCACCTTCAGTTATTGTCTGTTCAAAGGTCCTTGTAGGGCTGTGCCAATCCAAAACTGCCTGGGGAGCCCAAACTCCAACACAAGACACCAAAATATTTTCAATTTTGCACACTAGTATTGGTATCATCTCCTGACTTTTACCTGCAGTAGCTGTAGAAAGAAGAGTTAACTGAGAAAAAAATAAGGACAGACTTTGTCTTGCTTAAATAATGAGTATTTATTTAATGAGCATCTGCAACATCCCATTAAAAGGGGAGCACTGTACTGAAATAAACGTTTGATCAATGAAGGATGCCTGGCAATGCCACAACATCTTGTATTTGTTGATGTCAACCACTGACAGAGAAATCCATTTTCCAAAGGAGCAATGGCTTACTCAGGGGATGCTGATTTAATTCTCTGTCCATCAGGAATTTTGCCCATGGTATCAGGAGGAGCAGAGATAGAGCAAGCCCCACGTTGGCCTGTCATTTCATCACCTAATAGTGAGGTCAAAGACAAGACAAAAAACCCCTGATCTAAACAGGCTGGTCCATGCATTAGTGGATGATTATATTGCCTGTAGAGCTGGGACATGAGGCTAATGGTTAAGCAGATGCATTCAAGGTTGAGGGTGCACTGTAAAAGCTGCCTGGTTTTACATGAACATTAGAAGAGTGCTTGACTACTTCCCTCTCTATCTTGGAATAATTTTATGTTAATTCTTTAAATGTCAATTATTTAGATGTTTCTTTGCTGCACTTCTAGCTCCCAAGTAATTTCTTTTAAATTGTTGCATACACCATTTAACAGGTTCTGTGATAAAAGTTCCATTTTTTTTAATATTGATTTTCTTTTATATCTTTGCAGTACAGAATTAGCCAGGGCTTCAGTTTGGACTCCTATCACTGGTTTGTCTTTATTACTTCTGGTACATTTTCAGTGTTTTACATTTAAATTTGTGCACTTTGTTTTATTGTGCTTTTAACCAGCTTAATTTATTTCCTGTCTCTGTTTCTTCCTTCTACTTAAAATGGACATGCTCAATGGCCATCCACTATTATTGAACCAAAGAACACACAGGATCCAGAAGAGTTAATTGGGGAGGTACCTGGCACTGTTGAGTAGAACCCTGACCCATGTACTTGTCTTTTCAGGCCTTAGAGGTTACTAATTTCAGAAAGTTGGGTGAAATCTGACTGGATTTAATCCACTCATGTCTTTGTATGCTTCATCAATCTCAAAGTGGGTAAGAAAATTGCTTAATAAATTCTTTAACCAGTAGTGTCCCTGTAATTAAATGAGGCCAAATTAAAAAGCACTGCAATAAATGTTTTATCTGCTCTCCATCCTTATTAAAGCCCTGAGCCTTCAAAAGCTTTTCCAAGCATGTCCCAGGGAGCACTGGGTGACGTCTTTGCCTCCCAAGACCTTACCTACAACAGACCATGGGCCTGGTGAATCACAGTGGGATAGCACTGGGAGGCAGACCTTGACTCCCCACCAGGATGAGACAGACTGATGTGCTTTACTCGAGCTTTGTCTCACAGCTTAAGTCCATAATTACTGCCTTAAAAGAATAAAGTTGCAAAGCACAAATCCAAACCCAAACCACAGGGCAGCTGAACCTCCCTGACTGCCCCGGAGCAGGGATGAACCACAGGCAGTAGCACCAGCTCTTTGCATGAGATTACACAGCAGTGGTCCCATTTTGGCTGGAATATTTTCTTTTCCCTTTAAAAATTCATAGATACCTATAAACCATCTTTTACTCATAGGTGCCTTCAGTTCTCAGAGTGTCTTTGGGCCATTTTCCCCTTAGATGTTTGCGGCACCACATGGCATTTTCACCTCATGTTACACCAGCCAAGCTGAAGTGCTGCTGCAGCCACAGGTCAGCAAAATCACCCCTTTCCCAGCTGTACCACCAGCAATGCTCTTTAGTCTCAGGTCTCCAGCAGTCGGAGTTGCTTCACCTGCTTCCCTCTCCTGAGCCCAAGGGAGTCACAGCCCAGGGCCCCAAATCATGGCAAGGCATCAACAAGAGCCACTTGGGAACCAGGAAGGTTTCAGCCAGCCTGGATCATATGGGACAGTGCCTGGTTTAACCACGGCATTGAGAAACCCTCACAAGCTCCCCAGAGCAGTAGGACAACAGACAGAGAAAACAGCAGAACTGGAGCACCCAGTGAACTGGTGCAAGGAATCACAGGGAAGCCTTAGATCTGGGCCACGGCACTGCCAGGACTTACCAGATTTCCATCCTCCCTTTTTTTTTTGTAGAAAAGGAAACCTCATCCCTGAAAACCTCCTTGGCGAGTGGGTTTAGCAAAGTGCATCAAAAAGCAATACACAGGGACATAAATGCAAAGTAACTCACAGCAACCTGCAAAACCAGCAATTGCAGGGCAGCCTTTGGGCTGCCAGGAGACACATAAATGGGAAAGTGCCACCACAGGCCAGATAATCAGCTGCTCTAAATGGGGACAGCCACTGCAGGCTGATGGCTGAGAAGCCATCCTCCTCCTCCTCCTCCTCTTTGTATTGGAAATCTGTCAAATATGTAGCAGGGATACACAACTGGGAGTTCAGCAATGCCCTTTTTTTGCTGAGGGCTCTTTTTAAATTTGTTATGATCTCCTCATGGGATGTAAAAAAAAAATAATTAATTCATCCTCTCTTTGAGCAATTGCAATCAAAGCAAAAAGCATGATTAATCCAAGATGGCCCCTGCTCTAAAATTGTATTCTTGTCACCGCTTGACCAAAGTCACAAACAAACCTAATTGTCCAAACAAATAATGATGGCTTTAAGACATACATTTAGCAAATACAGGGATTTTGCTTTGCTATTAAAATTTAATCAGTAATTAATATTTATGCAGCCATTGGCTGGAATTCTGCAAGTTACATAAATAAATATTAACTTGTAGATGATTTTAAAAAAAACCCTGGCATCTGTAATTTATTTGTGTGACTCTCTATTACTTATTCATTAATTCATGTATAATTCCAATTCCTCTTCATTCCAGATGGAGTGGGAGGGAAGAGGGAAACTCCCTTGGGACTGATGTGCATGGTTTTAATTCTCAATTTAGTCTCCATTGCTACAAATTAAACGTTTAAAAATCCTAAATAGAGTGTTTAGCAATGCTGGCATGTTCAAATCCATCAGTCTGCAAGAACCAGCATTTCTTTAGATCTGTAATGGTACAAGTTGAGAGCAATATGCAGCACCTGAGCAGAAAAGCCACCTTTATATCATTCTTTTGCCCAATGAAGGAGCCCCTGCATTCATCCTCACACCGAGGTCAGTGTGTGCTTCGCTTGCTCCAACGTATGGGTTAGAGGAAAATTCAAGGACCGAAGCCACAGCAAGCTTCTGAATTTCAAGCAATAAAAATATCAAAGGAGCACCTTTATAGGGGTTAGTTTGACATTAATTTCTGGCAAGCCATCAAACATTCAAGGCCTTCTCATCCTGGAAATACCTGACTGGGAATCTCAGGCTGTTGAGAACAGCCCATCATCCCAAGCACCACACACGGGCTGCAGCCCAGCCTCAGCCACTGCACAGGGAGGCATTGCTTCTGGTTGTGGGGCCCTGGTTGTCACCTCCCCACCCTCCTGCTGTCTCTGGCTGGACATGTTTTGGCAAAAAACTCTTGCTGTGCTTTGCCTGGCAGCCTGCAACTCTGGCAGCTGAGGGGAGGTGCATGCACAGGTCCCGGCATCACTGGAGAGAGGGAGAGGAGCACCAGCTCAAAAAGCACAATCATAGACCAGCTCCAGTCTCTCTCAGTATTTAAAAGCAGGCGTTTGGGACTGCTTCATTGCCCTGCTTGCCTGGGCCATTACCAAAGTCCACACGTGACTCCTCTCCCCAGGGTCCCCGTAACACTCTGATGTGTGACAGCTCTCAGGAGCCCCTGGTTCCTACAGGATAAATATCAACTGAAAGAGAACAAATGGTTTATGGTTCGTTACTGAAGGGACTAATTAAACAGTTAGAGAAGAGTCCTTGGGAACAAATAATGATGCAAGGGATGTACAAGTGCCCCAGTGACACTGCTGACCTCATCTCACAGCTCCAGGACCACGTGAGAGCAGAGGAGGAGAGGAACAGTGCTATGGCACGTACATCTGGACAGCAAGGATGTTGGCTTAACAGCAATGAAGCACAAAAAGACTTGGACAAGAGGTCTGGAGCCAATATCTGAGAGACCATTTTTCCACATGTGTGCATTGTCTACCTCCTTCCTGGATTTGGGACTGAAGGACAGTTGCAGCCTGGCTCTATGGGACTGGGATGCGAGGAAATCTTGGGGTCAAAGACACACCAATGTCAAGCAAGGAGGCAAAACCCTTTAGGTACTGAAAACCAGCAGATGGATATCTGGCCATGGGCATGACTACTAAGGCAGCTGTTTAGAGCCAGACAGGTGGAGTGAACACAACTCAGCCCTCAAAAGATCAGAGGAAGCAAAGGGACTACATATATCTTAATTTTTTCCAGCTGTCTTGCTTCAACCATTGCCTCCTTTCTGGGCTAAATTCCCAAGCTAAATGTAGTCATTTCCAAGCTGTCACCTCCTGCTCTCCAAAGAGCTAGCTTATGCACGGAGGCTTGTGTGACCTTAAGCCCCCAATAATTGGGGGCTATAAATTGCTGAGAAACAGAGGTTTTTCCAGTTTAACCTACACTGTATAAACTGCGTAATAACACAGCACCATGGGGTAGAACATTAGGCAGGAGATATGGTGGCATTAAGAGATTATATTGGCAAGCCTTTAGGGTGGATTTTGCACATCCAGATCAAGATCCCAGCAACTACAATGATGTATCTCTGCTCCTAGAGGAACTGAAATAAATTGAGGTACTGGCTTATACCCACAGCAATCCCCAAGGCACTGACAGCCCTCACTTCATTCTTAGCCTAGAAGGAGAGGAGTTCCTGAAAATATCAATAAACTATCTACATTTTCTTGCGATCACTTGCACTTTGTCTCTGTAGTTGAAGAGGATTTATGTCTCCTGGCCTGGCAGACTCACTGAGGTAGGGTTGGGGTTGCAGCATACGAGGAGCACACAACTGTTTCTTTTAATCACAAGGCTGCTGCCTGGCACAGCCAGCTCCTTTCTCTGTGCTGCTGCATTCAGGAGCTGTGTGGCTCCAGACACAGCTCTATTTCCTGATTTTTCCATCCCATTTCATCACAGCAGTGATGGCTGGAAACACTTGTTAGGAGCACAATTTCAGTCCCACACTACCTGAATTGTGTTGATAAGATTAAGCTGTAGTCCAAGACCTTATTGTTTTATATTTCACAGCTACCAGGCACGTCCTAGAAAGCAGCATCAATGCTATATGGATTCCATCTATTACAACTGGGTTGCCGATAAAAATGCAAAGGTACCTTAAAACAATGCAATTTGAGGAAATGTCGAAGAAATTCCATCTAGATCCGTAAAAGAATTTATATATTGTAGTGTAGGAGATAGCAGAGCTGTAGTGTTATTGAGCCATTTAAAGTAATATCCCCCATTACTGCAGAGAGCCCACATTTATCTGGGATTTCGTGTGGGCTGACAATGCTTCCAGCTTCACTCCATCTCACACCAGCAGCATGCTCCAAGGACAAGGGCTACCCCAGCCTGCAGCAGCATGCACCTGCTGGCTGGAATTTTAGAAATTCTAAAACTCTTTCTAGGGACCAGGAGAGTAGGCAGAAAGTACCAAGGCACTTGCTCCTGCCTGAGTCCAAAGCCAACCCTACAAGGCTGGGCTTTCTCAGTTTTGCTGTGGTCCTTAATCAGCAGCTACTGGCTTCTTGCTACAACTTTTCCCTCTGCCTCTCTCTCTCTCTCTCTTTTTTTTTTTTCCTTCTCTGCCTCTCTCTCTCCCTCGCTCTCTCCTGGAAAGAGCACGCTGGAAATCTCCTCTGCCTCAGAATTTGCCTCCCACTGAGATGTGAATTTCAGAACTGTACGTAACGATGTTAACACTGTGTTTCCCCACCTGGTAAAAGTTCCACGTACATGATGCTTGGCATTAGAGACAAAGGCAGCTCATGACTGAAAAATTGGGTGCATTTCGTACTTCATGCTGCTGTTGGTTTGTGGTTTAGGAGCGAGCGAAGGGGCCGGAGGGGCGCGGGGAGCGGAGCCCCAGCCCATGGCCGGGCTTGCGTCTCCCTCTGCTGCCACAAGCCGGCTACTGCTGTCACTGCTGTCACTGCTGTCACCGCTGCCACTGCTGTCACTGCTGTCACTGCTGCCACCGCTGCCACTGCTGTCACTGCTGTCACCGCTGTCACTGCTGCCACCGCTGCCACCGCTGCCACCACTGCCACCGCTGCCACCGCTGTCCCTGCTGCCGCTGCTGCCACCGCCGCCACCGCGCCTAGGACAGGGATCGCAGCCACCTGTGTGACACACGGTACGGGGAAGAGCCGCATTCCCACCGGGAAGTGCTTTCCAAGGGCTGGAAAACAAGGTGAAAAAAAATCCCATGTCTTAGATGATTCCCCATAAATTTCCCGGGAGGATGAGGACAAGACAAACAGGGTCAGCGTCGGATCCACCGCACGGAGCTGCGATGTCCCCGTGGGTGGCTGCAGGACCCGCTGCACCTGCCCGCAGCGTTGGGACAGCACGGTCTCAGCCTGGAGAAGCAGAGAAGCAGAGCTCATCTGCAAGGGCATGCTCAGCCCCACCCCACTGCCAGCTCTCCCCATCCCTGACTCCCACAAGGCTGGACTGCACTGCCCTGACACAGAGGCCATTGGCTTGTAATGTTTCCTCTCCGAGAAGCAGCAGTTCCCAGTTCCTGCAGAGCTGGGACAGCCCAGGCACTCCTCTGGGAGCATGACTCTCCCCTCTCTTTCCTATGGGGTAGAAACCAGACCCCCACTGGCTCACCAAATAAAAAGGAAATACAGCTCCTTTCCATTTATTCTGCAAACTACTGACAAAAGTGGAATGAAAACTGATCAGCTTAATGCCCTCACCTTAGCAAAGGACATCCTCACTGGAAAAAAAGGTAGAGAAAAAAATCTGCTGCATACTCACAACTTGCAGAGTGGCAGGGACTTTACTTCAGAGCTGCAGCTCTGGGCAAGGTCATCTGGTGAAATGTGGATAAAACTTCTCATTTCACTTAGAAAGCACAGGGGTGTCTCTCAAGAACCACTTCACAAAGCATTTCCCTGCCGGCTGTGCAGCTCCTCTGGAATGACGTAGGAGACACTTGTGGGGCAAAGCCTGCAGAGCTGTATGACTTCTGTATGGTAGTAATTACTGAGACTTTGGAAATGGAATCAGATCTAAAAAAAAATAAAAAATCTACTTGCGACACTTTTTTGATCCATTGAGTCTGAGAGTGCCCTTCTACTTTTTCTGTGTCCATGCCCTCAACATTCCTGGAGGCAAAGGAAGCACTGTTATCTCTTTGTGCACCACGGAGAACAGGGAGGATGTAAGACCAGGCTTTTCAGAAGTGACTGGCAATTTTGAGTCCTGTACTTAGGACATACTACTTAAGAGGGCCCTACTTGCAGAACAGAGGTTAGCAGCTTTGGCTTGAATCCAGTTTAGTTGCCCAAAGCTAAACAGTCAAACATGAAGGTGCTTTAAAAAAAAAATAAAAAAATCACCAGACACCGTTGAAATGTTGCCCCAAATTACTTGTCCTGAGTTATACGGGAGAGATTGGGTTGGGGCCAAGTAGACTGAATTGTTTCCTGAAATGTTGAGTAGCATCCAAAAAGCCCAAGTTCCATGCTTTGGAACACTGGATGCCCCCACAGGATGTGTGTCTGAAGCATCCAGAGGTCAGCTCTCGAGTCCTGCATGGCTTCCTAACAAAGCTCATTGTGTGGGTGGTGCAGGGCTTTGTTCAGCACCCAGGTGGAAAGAGGCCAAATTTCCTATTAAAAACAGGGCTCCTCTGAAGCACAGGGAGATATCATGAACTTCAAAGCTCCTTTCTTCCTCCTCTCTTTGTACTCCTTGAACAAAGGTTTGCACTTAGACTCCAGCAACATGCTGCCCACCACTGACTGACACTTACCTGTTACTGTGATGCCTTTGCTGTGTCATCCAGAGCTGACCTTGGGAAAGAGATCTTATATATATTCATAACTCCATTTAATTTCATCATTAGTTCTTCTGTGTACCTAATTTATCACCATAACTATGTCAAAGAGGGAAGCCTGCAATTTCCTTGCCAATATAATGCTGGTGCAGTAAGAAGACATCAGTGGAGCAGTTACTAATCTGCTGTTCTGCCTTCCTGACTCGCCACCTGGGGATAGCTCCAGGAGGCAGGTTTCCATTCTCAGCCATGCTGGTCTGTTAAACTGTTAAATTGAATGAAGTTGTTGCTTCACCAATTGCTCTGTTTGTATCTTAAACACATGGATAATGCTGGCCTTGAAGTGGAATACTTCACTAAAGTATCTTTATTAAAAAATTAGAAAGGTGCTGAGAGAGCATTAGAATCATAAATCACAATTTGGATGTGACAGCAGTTCAGCAAGGAACTGATGTATAAACTCCCCAGTCAATTCCAAAAGCATCTGGATCAGTGGTTAGCTTAGGGTTAGCCCTGCTGAAGGAAATGCTGATGAAAGAATAAGATTTATCTTTTGTACATCTGCCAATCCATAAATATACCACAAAAAAGCCACAAAATCCCCATGTAATGGACAGAGACATTTCAGTCTGGGGACCACAGTGACAAGACTAAGGACACTGAGCAAGGTGGTAGCAGAGCTGAGCCCAAGTCCCATCACACTGTTCCTCACACACCATAACAGAGCCTCCCATGCCCTGCAAGAGTGACCAGAGGCTTCCAGGTCCTGCTCCCCTGTAGCCCTGACTGGACATCTCAGGAGCTCTGCAACCATCACTGTGTTCAGAGTCACTTTCCAGCAGTGTTACCCTGCTCCCAGCAGCATCCTGGTGCTCTGGAGAGCTCCATGCCCCTCCCCAGCCATCCCTGCTCTCTCCTGGGGCCAGTGCCCAAAGCTGCTGCTTGGAGTCACGTCGAGGATGAGGAACAGCAGCTGCCAGCTGCGTGTGCCTACGTGCAGAGGGACACTCTGCAGCTCCTCTGCTGCACACACACAGCCAGCACCCCCGTGGGAGCACCACAAAAACGTGCTCCTGGGACCCCCTGGGTAAGGCAGGGGCACAACCACAGCCAGGACAAATTCAGTCGTTTCAGAGAGTCACTTCTTTAAGGATCTGTGGGCTCACAGCAGAGGGAAAGAGCCTGTACTTAACAGGCAGCAGATACAACACCAAGATGCCAGGGTAGTGCTCAGAAATGCTCAAAGGAGCTCCGTTTGCCTCACAAGAGCTGGAAATGTGCACAGAAATAATTAAGAAGACCCTCTCCAAAGCCAGGCTGTGTGAAATGGACACACAGCTGATTCGCTAAACAGGCCTGGAAAGGCCCAGAAACGTGGAAAACCAGCACCAGAAGTTATTTACAAGGAAATGTAGAGGAGGACAAAGGACAAAGTAGAGGAGGAAAATCTGGTGAAAAAAAAATGCACTGCAAATGCTTTGCTTCTGAATGGTGAAGGGCACAGTTTATCAGCAAATGACACACAGGTCAACAACAGTGAGCACTGCAAGAGAAATAATTATGTCAAAGCTTCAAGAAAGAGAGGGGGAAAAGGTAGTACTGATTTGAAGTGATATAAATTCAGAAGAAAGCAGAAGGCACAGGGACTGATGGTAAGCAGGGTGAGTTCCCAGATACTTCACAGCATCACACAGAAAACAAAGCAAACCTGCAATTAAGCAAAGCAAAATTAAAGCTTGGCAGGATCCAAATACCCCTGAGGAGATTCTAAATTACACACAAGATGTTCAGGCCTTCTGAAAGTACCTTCCTTGGCAGCATGTGACACAACTGGATATGTCCCCACGGGTGAGAGGGGCCTGGAGAGGTGTCAGGACACGCTGCAGAGCTGCCTGAGAGACAGCTGCCACAAGGGGACTCTGCACAGCTGAGTGCCAGATCTGGGAGGAGATAATCCTGAGACAGGAAAAAGAAGCAATAGGGCTGCCATCGGTATTGGATACAACAGCTTCAGTAAAATTGTGTAACTTTGCAATCCAAGTGAGACCAGACCTGGGATGAAATATTCATATGGTGGAAACATGAGCAGAATAAAAGCATGCAACAAAAGCAGACTGCATCCCCAATCTCCTCACATCCAAGCTGCTAAAATAGTCCTGTTTTCAGGCACATGAGCAGCCAGTAGGCACCTCCTTGAGTATGCAGCATGTTAAGAGAAAATATAATAAAAGCAGCACAACAAATAGTAAAGGCAGCTCAAAGCAGCCTCCGGCCATTGCAGTTATCAGGGCAGCAGACGAGCTGCACTTGAACAGATCCAAGCAAGCTAAATAGTCCACTGAACACACTTCCATCCAGGTGTCTACCACCAAAGAAACCTAACCTGACTTAGCAAAAGTGAAAAAGGGACATCCCCAGTGTTGGATGGTAACGTTGAAGATTGGCATAAGCTCCTAGGCAAGGAAAGTGGACTTCTTGCCTTGTTAGGAGTACCAGGATCCAAGTACAGATGGCTGAGACTGTCATTTGGGATCAAAAGTAGAGATGCTGCCAGCAAGACACACTAACAAGACTCTCAGGGATCCATGTCACTGCTGATGACATTTAGGAGTAGAGATGAACAGACAGCTTGCTGGAAGCTGTGACAGTGGCAGGGTACAACTGGCTTTGTCAGCCAAAATAATAGGAAAGCAACTGGACCCATTTGACAATACCAAGCTGAAGCTGTGTGTTGCTGCACTCTTCACTTGGTGATCTTCCAAGGGCAGCCTGGGAGAAGTTCAACCCAGGGCAAAACATTCAACATGAAACCAGCTGCTAGTCATTGCTAGATGCCCCAAAATACCCTCAGCACTTGCCACTCAAGGGGTCACATGGAGCAGCAACTTGTTTGGATCAGTCTTGTAAGTTATCCCTGCTGAAGCCAAGCTGACTGATCCCACAACAAGTGTGCCTTTGCCACCCTTCCCAGGAATATTGCACCAGACATCTTTTGGCAGTACCCAGCCCTCTCCCCCCGCTGGCAGCCTGGCACAGGCAGCCTGGTTTCATCACCAGCCTTACCTGCTGCACCATGGGCTGCCTGGCCACCAGCAGCTGGCCCCTGAGAAAAGGGGTTACCCCACACTCAGCTGATGCTCTGCCAGAGCCATCGATGCTCAGGACCTCACCAGCACCTGAGTGAGTGCTAATCAGTGGAGAGCCAGCCCTGGCAGTGCAGTACTAGAGATTTCTGTGTGCCACATGAGCAGTGGGGCAACCCCTCCTAAAGGATGGGACAGTCACCTGGAAGAGGTGGTTTTGGCAGCAGCAGCAAAGCAGTGGAACATTAACCCCTCCTTAGAGCTGGTCCCTATGGAAGCACAGGGAATTTTGCCACAGACAGCCCCTGTGGGCAGAAACACACCTTTGAAGAAAGTAAGCAAAGTCCTCCACGGGGCTTTGTTGGTCCCCTGTCCAATATCCTCCCAAACTCACCTGCTGTTGTTTTCCAAGCCCGTAAGTGGAAAAAAATGTAAAGTGGCAGGAGTCACAGCACAGCTCAGGGGAGATTGCAAAAGCAGCCTGAGGAAAGGGGGAGCTCCCTGCCCCACACCACAGAGGGACAAGGGGTGACCTGGGGGCAGGAGGAGTCGGAAAGCTCCCTCAGCATCCCAGCAGAAGGGAAAGCCCCCGAGCACCAGTGAGCGGAGAAACCCGTCTGCTTCCCCTCCTTCCCCACAGCGTGGAGCTGCACTGCCTGTTTTTAGGCAGCTTTGCAGCTCCGGGTGTAGCTCCCCAGGGCTGTACCCCACCTCTCAGCAGTGTGAAGGGGATCTGCAGCAGCCAGAGGCATCTAATAGCTCCACCTGGCCATAAAGCACAGACCAGACTCTGGGCTGGTTGTTTTTCCAGCTCAAGGAAAGCAGGTGACAGCCGATGTGCCATAAAGCCCATCAGTGCAGTACTACACGAGCAGTGCCTTCAGTGCACACTTGGACAAGCAGAGGGAGTTTATGTAGCAGTATCAGCACTTTGGGCCATAGGATTTGGTACTTTTGTTCTGGTTCTGGGAACCCTAAAGCTGGATTTACTGTATCATCAAATCACAGTACACAAGAGGTTGGAAGAACTGGTGGGTTCCTGTGTCCCTGCTGGGAAGGCAGGTATGTTTTCAACCCAGTGAACAAATTACAGCTAAACCCCTGGTAAAGTAGAGATTCTCCTGAACTGTATCTTCACTTCTAAACTGCTAGCAGGAAATTGCACCTTGGCAATGTTTTCCCATTACAACTCCTTATTTAAAGCACCAATTGCATTATCCTAAAATAACTCTCAGCGTTCGGGGCTGTTTAATGTCAGGGGTTGGATTTGGATCCAAGCTGTGCACATGTAACTGCACCAGCCTCATCAGGGCTGCTTCTGCTCCTCACCCACATAATGGAGACAGAAATTTGCATCCCCCACCACAGCTGCCATGAGCACTCTGTGCTGGTGCTCTGACACAACAGGATACTCAGACAAGTCTGCTTTCTGGGGATGCTGCAGCTCTGCTGAAATCACAGTGCCCACAGCAGTGCAACTTCTCAGATGACACTCTGATGATTTTTAGCTGAGCTGGCACAGCAGAGCAAACATATGGCCACCTGGATCACCTCTGAACAGTGTGAGGGGTGGAGGAGCTCAGTGACATGGGACCTCCCGGAATGGCATCACTGCCAGCCAGCCCCCACCAGGGTAGCTCCCCCTGGAAGGGGCTTTGAACAGGAACACTGCTGTGAGCACTGTAACAGAGATACAGATTGTAACAGACAGGAGAAATGTACCAATTGATCTGCCTGACTCAGAGCTCTAGTTGAATACAGATATAATTTCTTTTTATTCTGGAAAAAGAAGCCTTTTCCAAGAAGGAGCTAAAAAAGAAGAAAATAAGCCAGAAAAGAATGGGAAAAACTAAAGGCAGCACTTCAACAAAACCCCACAGACATACTTCATCAACCAAAAAAACCAAAATTGAATCTTTTTTTCAGAAACCAGATGTTCAAAAGACACCTATTTTGAGCAAAACACAATTTCTCTTTGCAAAATCAAAAATGTTTGCTGGGGCCCCAGCACCTTGTCTGTGGAAGCAAGCAAACACCAGACATGCAGGAAATTCTTGCTTTATTCAACTAATTACTAATTGTATTTCTTTCCTTTTCCTTCTATATTCTCCAAGGGACAATGTGCATGTGATAGGCTGCAAAAGCCACAGGCATACCCTATCTGTGAAATTGAAGTCTCCAGGCTTCCTGCCTGGTAGTTGTCCCTCTGCACTCTGGAGTCTTCTGTAAAACTCAAGTCTCTTGATCTCATGTGGAAGGGGAACTGCACTGCCTCTGCTCTTGCTAATGCAGCCTTACCAAGTTTTGGGAGCCTCCTCTCCATCCTTCTTCCCAAAGATACTCCTCTTGTGAGACAACACCACTAGGAGAAAAAAATTATTTCCTTTCGGTAAGTGCCCATACTTTTCTAAGGGCAGGCAGACCAAGACACAGACTGGCAAAGAAAAATCTTTTTGATACCTTGGCATCTACTGGTGAGCAGCCAGCCTGTGACCAGAACAGTGGAGAAGGAGTTTCTGCCCAATTTCTCTGCCTGCCCACAGGACATTGAATTAAAAACTTACCAACAGCAGGGCCTGGCCCAAAGCAGTTTGCCCATCCACATCACTGAGAGACAGATACTTGTCTGGGTCCTCACTAAGACTCAGAATGAGCCCAGGTCGTCCTCTTTCAGCATCTTGTTTGCAATAACCAGTCTGTTGAATTGGTGTTCTGGCAGCTCTGAGCATCAATAATGCAGATATCTACCCTGCAAGTGTTAAAAAATATACCAAAAGTGAAGTCCTATATTTTTGGGTTTGTCTATCTGCATTTGCATGCCATCAGCCAGGACTGCTGCACCCTCCTAGACCACACGGGTGTCAGGGGCTCAGCACCACCAGCCATGCTCATTTGGATATTTGAGCATTTTCTTCAGCTACAAAAATGCTCTTTCCTAGTCTTAGATACACACTGTACAGCATTTGGAAAAAATACCTGCAGCTGCCTTTTTGATTTTTTCTCTCTTCTCCTTTTCCCAGTAACATGATGTTCTCCTAGGGAGGAAAAACATTAGCTTGATGCTTGGGATGATTCAATTACTCAGCAGTAGGTCAGAGAAGAAACAAACATTGGATGCTGCTTCTTGCATCCTCTAAGCAAAAGCCTTGCTGAAGCACAAGTGAACTAGAATTTCAGACAGCATCTTAGGATCAGTAGTTCTAAACTACTGAAATAATTTGTACCCTTCTTTAAAGTGCTTTGTTAAAAAAAAATTATCTACAGCCAGTGGCTATACAGTCATCTTCTTTAAAAACATCTGAATTCATTTCTTATTATCAGGCCTAATTATTTTTCCTCACTACTTGGAAGGAGTTTTGAAATTCAGCTAACACATGCAAATCCTGAGTTTCATTAATAATGATGTCTGCTTTTGGAGAGTCCCATTCTCCTAGCAGATGTTCAGATAAACTAGAACCAGATATAGACATCTCCCACAATCTTCTTCATGATCTTGTTCTAATGAAGACTGTGTGGCAGCATTTGCTACCCCAGGTCTACACTTTCCGTGGATGTTGGCACACATGAAGCATTGCAAAAGCTGGTGAGAATTTATATTCACAGAAACATTCACACCAGAAGAATTCATGCTGTCATCACACTGGAATAGGAGAGGACAAAGTGGGAGGTCCCAAACAAGGAAGAAAAAAATGCCCAGGCTATCAGTCAGACAAATAATGAAGAAAAAATGCACCTCTAAGAAGCGTGAAAACATCAACATGAAGCAAGGGCAGGGAGCTGCACTGTGATCAAGAATGAGGAATTGATGCAACAAAGAATTTAAGCCAAATTTTGGTGCAAAGCCAAGGACACAGTTCAAAGAAGCCTTCTTTTAGCATTCACATGACCACAGAAACCCCCAGACTTTTCTCTTTGGCACTTCAAGGCACCAGCACTCAGCCTCAGTGCCTGGCCTGCCAGGATTGAACCCAGCACCTCCCTCAGCTCTGCCAGATGGGGCTCAGCTGCAGAGCCCTGGGCTGGTGTGCCCAGCCAGGCAGAGCACCTGCCTTCCTAGGCTGTGGGCACAGCTGCCTGAGAGCTGCCAAAGAGCAATTTGGGTATTGGCAGCTGCCCAGCACTCACAGTGTGCAGCCAAGGAGAAAGGGGAACCTTCTCTCACACCTTAGTGCCAGCACCACCCACCAGTTGTGCTGGTCCACTCTGGCTCCCTGCTCTGAAACGCTCTCTGCTGCAGAAGCAGGAGGGTGGCCCAATCATCAGGGCACAGCTGCTGGAGACACAAAAGCAGGGCACTGCTCTGCTGCCTCTTGCAGGGCATCCCCCTGCCATGTTCCTCTGTCACCCTGGGATAAAGGTGGGATGGGGGATCCTGGAAGCTGACACAGCCAGGCCAGGGTCTTGGCTGAGGAGTGAGCAGGTCACAGGGCAGGATGTGGTCACCAAAAAGCCCTTTAGCTCAGGTATGCCTGCACTTTGGGAATAGTCTGAGCAAAATCACTCCTGCCTTAAGTTCCTCCAGGAGCATGGCTTAGTTATTTTTATGAACTCCTGGACAGTTATAGGAAATATCACTCTGAAACATTTGTCACTGCTGAGCTGCAGAAATGTTCTCTTCCTGGCTGTGTTTGTAAGGTGTACAGTGAACATGGCTGTGTTGGTTTAATTCCAGGGCAGAAGCAGTAAACGGGCTTGCATACGTACGTTTGTGATAAACCCAGTGTGAGTTATCTGGGAGCTCCCAGATGGCACACACTTCCCAGTTTGCTATCAGAGCTGCATGTGGGCATGTGCCAGCCCTTCCCTGCCTCTGCCAACACACTGCTTCCACAAAAAAATATGCCAGCGTGTATGACAAAATCTGCAAAGGAGGGCAAGTGTGGACAAGTGGCACAAGAAGCAATGAAACAGAGTAGGTGCAGACTCAGACACCTCTCTGAGAGTGGGACACACAAAATACTGTGGGCATAAAGACTTTTGGACTATTTTTCTTGATTTTCTGTGTGGGGCTTTGATCAAACATCCCTCAGAGAAACATAAATATTTTTGGAGATTTCAGTGGGAAGCTGAGTCAATTTCAAAAACCTTTGCTAACAACAGACATACAGAGATTAACAGAAAGATGATGTGTTTAATGGAGATTCTAATTTCTTCTTCCTTAGTTTTAGTTTTTGAGGAGGTGCATTTTTAGGAACGTGCACATCTTTTCATGTTTCCTCTACTCAAGAATCACAGCGGAGTAATAATACATTGAATTTCACAGCTCCAGTGGCTTATTTTCCTGTTGTCATGTCTTAAATCATAAGGGATAAGAACACAAAGAACAAGATTGCCAGAGAACTGAGATAAACCTCCTCCTCTGGTTCACTGTGTACTTAGCAGGATTTGCAGATATAGACTATCTAATCACATAAATGGAGTGCTGGCTACCCACAGGAACACCAGAGAGAACAGCAGGCAACATTTTGCTATAGAATGATCAGTTTGGTAGGTCTGGTTTGAAAAAGGTTTGGTTTACCTTGGTTTTCTACCCTATATCTTTTCAAATATATGTTGTTTTGTCTGGAGTTTTATCCACTGTGTACACATTTTAGGCTGAATATCAGGGAAGCTGGTCTGGATTTCAGAAACCTGGCAGAAATTCATCTCTTTCCAACAACAGGGCTAAGGGGGAGGACACCATGTTTTGCGCATGCAAAACCCAAAATTTCCTTTCTTGTGTCATTTAGGGGCAAGACATGGAATCAAGCAGTGAAGTAAATTCTGGGTCATGAATATGGGTTTCCCCAGGCCCATGAAAACCTGTCCAGAGTAGCCAGTTCACAAGTTACCTCCTGACTTTGCTGCTGCTTGAAGAGGGAAATACAGACTGCAGGGGAAGAGAGAACTTCAGCTTAAATTAAGCTCTCAGATTCACAAGCTGACCATGGAGGGGCCTGGGTTATTAAGGGAAAATCAGCAAGAATAGGATCCCTAGGCTGACGTTGTAGAGTAATGCCTGTGAAGTCTTGTCCTGCCTCTCAGTGGGATTCTTCCTTCCCTGGGAAAAACCTCAAGGTCACTGGCCTTTTCCCAGCACTGCTCTTTTCTTACCCTTAGGGCTTCCTAAACCCTAATTGAAGGTGCAGACACTGCTGGGTGGATGAAATCGCAGTTCCTGGAAAGCAAAAAAAAAAAAACAAAAGGAGATTAAAGACCTGAAACTTCTGCTATATCAATATATTTAGGAGCTATTTCTGTTCAAAGGTGAGACATGGCGGAGAGATGGGGAACTGTTATTACTGTGGGCAGAGAGGAGAATTGGAATGAATTGCTCAAGCACTCATGGTGAGTGCCACTCTCACCTAAAGCAGCTCTGGGAGGTTTGGGGTGCCCAAGAAGCAAAGAGACAGGGAAGTCTACGAAGTGGGGGTCATTAGCCACAACAGAGTCACCAAAATTTTTCTTGTCTCCCTTCAGTTTATTTGCCCAAATAATCCACATTTCTGAATAAAAAAGAAGCTCCCCAAGTAACTCAAAGCTTAGTTTTCCCAAGCTGGGCACCTAAGACAATGTGTCATTAGGAATCTAAACGAAAAGCTGAACACATGCCTTGTTGCTGTCAAACAAGTCTGGGTAGAAAGGTTAGAAATGTAAAGAGATCTACACATGTAAAATCCTGAAGTACAAATACTTGTTGTACTAAGGGTACAGGCACCTAAATGGGGGAGAGCACTGCATTTGTCTGCCTGACTCACCAGCAATACCCAAGGCAAGCAGCATATGCCAAGGTGCCAGAAGTTTGGAGGATGTGTGTGGGTAACATTGGGAGGTCTGATCCATCTCCAATGGTTTTACTTCCTCTTTCTGAGTTCACAGCACTGCAGAGCAATCTGATTCTTACCCATTTTGAGTCAATACCCATTGCCCCCAGTGTTGTCTGCACAGGAACAGCAGGTATTACTTCTCTAAAATCCTGTGTCTCATTGAAGGGTATAGAACTGGATCCACTATTCTCAAAAAAAAACCAAACAAACAAACAAACAAAACCCCTAAAAATCTCAACCCGTGAAACCAGAACTATGCAATATGAAAGTCACCAGGCTGACCCGCAGCAAATGCTGGTCACTAGACTCACTCACAAAAGTCCCAGAGCACAACTCAGCAATCTCCTTCTCCTTCACCTGTGTCAAGGATTGTCAATGCCTAATCATAAAATATTCTGAAGCTTGAGCCACGAGAAGTGAGGACTCTTTGGAAAAACCTAATCTGCCTGCCCTCATATTCTAGGAGGGAAACCTTATTTTCCAAAGGCTCACATATTCTGTGTATATTCATTTCGCATTTCTGCATAAATGTAAAATTTCAAACACTGTACTCACACATCCTGCTCTGGTTTCCAGAAAAAGCCCATCCTGTGCATCTGATAAACTTTGCTCATACAGCCTCCCCTGAAAGCTTGGTCTTCTGTCAGAGCAAACACCCTTCAGCCTTTTTCATGTCCCTTCAAGAAACTTGGTCTGGTGAAATCCAGCAACAGGATGAAGTGCAGAAAAGGTAGACACAGACAGTAGTGGTCAAAAAAAGTAGTGTGCTGGAGCGCTGCTCTGGTAATTAGGAGGAGTTTTAAAGGTCTTTCATGGTTGTGGTGAATTCACCGGCAACCAAACTATCTGAGAAGAGGCAGAATTAGTGTCCCAAGCCTCGCTCAAAACAAATTTCACTCTCAGTGGGGGATGCACTCCATGTAAATGAAAGCAACATAGGCAGGTAAAGCTTATCCAAGACTAATAAATGAGCCCTGCAAGCCAGGCTAGCAATGGTTAGAACCTCATAACTGCACCTTCTTGAAATTCAAACAAAGCCAAAAAGAAGTGGTCAGAGCAGGATGATGCAGCTCCCCACAGGGCTGTTTCACACACAGGGTGATCTGGGACAGAGCTGTGCCCACATTGCTCCACTGCCTCGTTTCCCTGTAAAATGCAAAGAGCACTTGGCAACTAGGAAATGCAAGCCAATTATAAAGCAGAAAATCAAATAGCAATGCCATCTGGTGTGATCAGTGTCAATCACTCCCCATTTGCAATCCCAATGCAAAAGATAGAGATGGTAAAGAGCTGTCAAAAGATAATCCTATTTGGAAACTGTCATGTTCAGATTTTAAGATGGGAAGAGGTCATCCTCAAGTCTCTCCAGCACCTTGGGAAAGGACTCAGACATGAGGGACATACTTGGTTCTGCTTTTATCTAAAGCAGCTTGAATACTCAGCCCACTCGACCTGTAAGTTTGGGATGCTAATACAGCCCCAAAACCTAAGCAAGTGCTAGAGGTCTGCAATGAGCACTATGCCCGTTATAAGAGCAGCCTGGATAACTACCCAGACCTCCATTCACGTCTTCGAGAGAGCTGTTCTTAACGGGGCTGTGCCAATCTTGAGGAACTCCACCCTTGCACTGAGCAAACACAAGCAAAACCTGAATGAGCCTCTATCTCTTTGACAGATCAGGCACTTACTGTTTAATTACACAGATGAGTAACACCAATGAACGGCTGCTTTTTCTTCGGAGTTTGTTACAGGGGAATGGATGCGAATTAGGCTGTAAAACAAAACAAGTGTGGTGTAAATAGTGTAATTGCTGTCTTCTCGTCTGTGGCAATCAATGAGCTGTTAAGGCATTTTACATGGCTGCCACGAGCCACTTCACCATCTTGCAGTCTCTGGCAATAAATAACTTCTCTGCAAGTGAGAGAGGGAGATGTACTCCAGTGTGAGCCCCACAGCTGCACCACATCAACAGGGACAAAGGCAGTGTGGAAGGTGATGCAGGCACTCACTCCTTGACCCCAAGAAGGGATGGACAAGTTGAGGCAAGCTTCATTTGGCCATATCCTCATTTGACAGCTTTAGCTAGGAAAATCCCCGGAAGGGATGTTTATTGGAGGTCACAATTTTTACCTCAGGTTCCTCACAGAGCCTCTGTGCTCAAATAGCAAGTGAGGGGGATTTAGACAGTGATTTCATGACCTCTCTAGTCCAGTGTTCATCCCGAGCACTACTGCAGGGGCCATCCTCCTTTTCTTTGGTGCAGGCAGCTCAGTGATGAGTAGGGTTGGGGCTCTCCTCCCTCTGGGTACTCCTCACACCTGTGCAGCCACAACGTTACAGGTATTACGGGAGAAAGTCAAACCAAAACCCAGCCTGCCCTGCAGAGAGCTTCCCCAGCAGGTCAGAGACAGAGAAAAAAAGGCTTTTTCAGCTGTTGCCCCAGGGTCAGAGACCTCATTTGGTCTGTTCTCAGAAAATTGAGAAATTAAATAGGGCTGTGACTGGTTTGTCATGTTTTGCCCCAGGGTGACAGTGATGACTCAGTGCACAAAAGAGGAATAAAGACCCCAAAGGCTTGAGTTTTCTTCTTACCCAGTTGAATGTCTGAGCCTCTCCATGTAGATTGAAATTTGACACTCAAAAATTTGACAATTATTTTCCTGGTAAGAGCAATTTCATGGAATCACAGATCGGTTTGGGTTGGAAGGAACCTTAAAGTTCACCTCATTCCAACTCCTCTGCCATGGACAGGGACACCTTCCACTAGACCAGGCTGCTCAAAGCCCCATCCTGCCTGGCCTTGAACACTTCCAGGGATGAGGCATCTACAAGTTCTCTGGGCAACGTGTTCCAGTGTCTCACCACCGTCACTGACAAGAAGTTCTTCTTAATAGCTAATCTAAATCCCTCCTCTTTCAATTTAAAGCAATTAAGTTTTGTTCCTTCACTATATGCCCTCATTAAAAGTCCTTCTCCACCTCTCTTGTGTCTCCTTTATATAATGGAAGGTGCTATAAGTTCTGCCCAGAACCTTCTCCTCTCCAGGTTGAATACCCCCAACTCTCTCAGTCTGTCTTCTTAGGAGAGGTGCTGCAGCCCCTCTGATCATTTTCATGGATCTCCTCTGTGCTTATGTTACCCCATGCAACATAATTTTGATGAGAAAGCCAAGACGCATTTCCACCCAGCACACAAAGAAGGGGCTGTCATGCTGCCTGCATCACAGGCAAGTGTTCAGGCCAAAGATAACCTGTCCTTCATCCTCCAGAAGGAAGAGCTTTCACCCAAAAATGAGAGTCAGGGCTCAAACCCCTTCTCATCAACTGCATAAGCACAGCCTCCTTCTGCAGCTCTGGCTCCAGGTGCCCTTCCTAAACAGCAGCTGGAGCTTGTTAGAGCAGCCACAGCCCCCAGCAAGGTCAGCCCTGCTGAGAAACCAAACCAGAGCTGCACAAATGGGAAGTAGAAAGAAAGCCCTCAGTCTGTGGTCACTGCAGAGCAGATGGATGAGAGTGGGGAATGAGCACCTGCATGCCTCTGCCTGGAGGTCTCTGAACCTGGAGCCAGGTGTACTGTGCTGAACAAGAGCCCTGAGTGTGCCATGCCAGCCTACAGAAACAGCTGAGGGACCTTACCTCCAGCTCTGCCCCATTTGGATCCAGACCCAAAAAAGACATGTCAATGTACCATGAAAGACCTAAATCAGTGCTTTTATTGTGTTCATCAAGGCCAGCTAGAAAGGGGGCTTTCTCCTCTAAATCAGCAGGGATACAGAAACGTAGTTCACATCCAGTTACAGGTACAATAAGCACATGTGCTTGAGTCTTGGCTAGAAGCCATGGCCCAGGTCTTTCCAACCTCACTTTTCCACTTGTGGCACAAAATTCCCACCTATGGCACACCTGCCTATGGCAGCATGGCTGGAGTTATTGCCATTTTAGGTTGATCCTCAGAAAAGGATTTGGTGGAATTTCTGCTGATTCCACCAACTCCATATCGGACCTGCACAGAGCAGAAGCCGAAGGCATTGCTTAAGCTCTCCCCAGGTAGTATTTACTAACTGTGAGCAACCCCAAAAAAAGATAAATAACTTGTGCAGGCATCCCCTCAGGCCTCCTGATACCACAACTCATAGCTGTTCATTTTGTAACTGCCAGCAGCCCTTTTATATCTTCCTTCAAACAACTGTCAGTCATTTGTCCAAAGTTCATCGCCCTCTCTGATCTTTACATCAGTGCCAGGTTTGGCAGGTATGGATGTCCAGATCCTCCCAGGGCTAGTGATGGCTGCAGCAGTGACCACAGTCTGTGAACAAGCCCCTTGCACGTCCCATAGAGACACTGGCAAGGATGATTACCCTAAACTTACCAGTTCAGCAGATTTCAAAGCACTTAACACAGGCAAATCAGATGTGTCTGCTCAATGGAAGGACACAGGGACAAAGATAAACATCTCCAGAGGCCTCTGGACACTTAATGGGTTCTGAAAATGGAGCCACACCACTCTCCAGAAGTTTGGCCAGGTGTTGGCCATCCTGGTTGCCCCATCATTTCCCCAGTGGCTGCATCACACCAATACCTACTACAGCAAAGGAGTGTGACAGTGTTTCCTTCATGCAAGCTGAAAACCTTGATAACTTCTCTGCTTTTTATCAATATCAGCATCATCCTACACCCTCTTGGAGACCACCACAGCTGACTGCAGTGGTCCAGGTGCACTGTATAGCTGAACCTCCCTTGCATGAGTCCTTGCTCTCAGAGGCTCTGTGATTCTCTGTTTTTAATCAGATCCCAAATTTCCTCTCTGCTATACTGATTTGTGATTCTAAAAGTGGCCAAGTTTCACAGCTTCCTTTTTGACTTCTCAGGGGTGTAATCTCATCCACAGCAGAGAAATCTAATAAACTTCATTCACCTCAGTGCAATGACACTGCCTTCAGCCAGCTGCAACTCCACAACTGGCCACTCATTTCACACCACATTTTAGACACTTCAGCACACATCTTTGCTTCTGCTTCCTTTTGTAATTTGACCCAATTTACTTCTCCTTTGTATGTTCTGTTCACATAAAACCTGCATTTCAACCAAAAAAAAAAATTAAAAGAAACTTTTTTTTTTGGCCTGAAGAAGGCAAGGAGGATTAAGGTTCTCAAACCAACCTCCAAGCTGAAAATGGGAACAATTTACAGTTCCTCTGTTCCTGACATGGCAGTGAAGCCTCCTACACTCCCTCCTGCCCCTCCCAGGCAGTCTCTCAGGCTTTATCTGCCCCCTCCCATTCCAAGTGCCTGACTCCTCTGGCATTTCTCCTCACCTCCCACATTACAGGCGACCCAGACCTTTCCATGCTGTCCTCATTTGCTCCCTTCAGTCCCAAGGGACTGCAAATGCCCAAGCTGTGGAGCTCCAGGGCACACATAACTCCCTGGCTGAAAGCTGGTGCTGGGCACTCAGAGGATCCAGAGCACACAGCCCTGCTGAGCATCTCTAATTGAAAAGCATTTGCCTTATCTGCCTTCTCCCTCCTCTGACCATCAGAAGATCAAAAAAAAAACCCAAACCAAACCCTCCAAGGCCAGTCAAGGGAACCTAACTAAAGTTCATCCTTGTAAACCAGAGATGAGACAGCAGTCCAGAGACCTGTGATGGCTTTAATCCAGCTGATTGAGGAAGCAGCTCACCCAGATCACACCTTTCATCTGGCTTGTGCTCTGTGGAGAGCAGCCTGCTGAGTCTTCACAACTCATTAGACCTTATCACACTGCTAGGTGATAAGAGGCAGCCAGTGTAGACAGGCAACTTTGCACAATGCAGCATCCAGGGTGGCTCTCCACGGGTCCAAGGCAGCCCCCTGGCTGGGGGAAAGCCCCAGCTGCCTCACTGAGCAGAGGATCAGGCTGTGTCCCCAGTGAACTGCAAACCTGCTGGCTGCCAAAGGCTTCTCTGCACTGAGCTGCACAGAGCTGTGTGCACAGAACCTCTTCACAACCCTTCAGAGCAGAAGTGCTGCATTAATGCGTGTGGGTATGTCCAGCTGTGGCTATCTGGGAAATACCAGCTATTCCCAGCCAGAGGGCTGGAGGCAGCTATCACTGTCCTGCTTGTTATCAAGCTCCTTCAGTGCAAAGAGACTGGAGCAGTTGCATGTTGCTGAGCACAGTGCAGCAGCAATTCTACATCTTATGAGTAATGCAAGTTTGAACCTGGTTCTCAAAATACATGTCTCACCAGCTAGGAACTGCTAGACTCTAGTTATTCTTAGCCCCCAAGTCACTGTGGTAAGAAACGAAATGGAAATTATTCCCCACAAAGAATACACTGAAATCAAAATATTTATCATGCTGCTTCTGTAAATGAGAAAAGGCTCTCCATTTTCAGGGCAGACAACATGTTGTTTTTATAAGAAACCACTTCATGACTGATGTTAATTCATCTGGAGTTTCTGGAGGGAAAATGAGTGCAAGGTGCTTGTAGGGACCCTGCCTGCATGCTCCCATCTGAGATCACCTCTATGTGTTTGATGAGCAATTCACAGCCCAAGCAAAGCAGCTGCACCAGACACATGGGATCCCACCACAGATAAACTACCACGCTACAGCAGTGCCCATGAACACGCTGCCTCCACAGGGACAGAATGGAAACAAATATCAAATGAGTAAATCCCATGCCCAGCGTGTGAGATGGAACAAATCTGCTGTTCTGACTCGGCATTGTCCTGCACCAAGTACCTCTGGGAAGGTGAGCTCAGTGGAGAAACAGGCCCCTTCCTGGCAGAGGTGGTGATGCAGGTATGAGATGTGAGCTATCCATTCTCTATTCATTTACAGCTTCAATCATGGAGTTGGAAAACAGAGCTCAGCACCCACACACCTCCACAGCTTTTATTTTACAAGTTTGTCAGATAATGGTAAGCTGAAGCTTTTGTACTTGTCTTTTAAAAGCTGATGACAGCTTTAAAGACCAGTTTTCCTAAGCCCTGCACAGATTTCTTAATAAATAAAAGAAAACTGGAGTCAGTATAACAAAAGATCTTTTCCCCTGCATGTCTCATATGGATTACATCCTCAGAGTGCCACAGCAACAGGCAATTCTTGGCTACATGAATATTCAAGGGTTCTCAACAACTTTCAGCAGCACCTACAGAATTTGGTCTAACTTCCTACAGGATGGCCTTTGGAATTCAGGTCTTTGCTCTGGAAAAGTTACAGATCTGCAGCCAAGTACAGCCAGCAGTGCTGTGCTTTGCAGGATCTGTGCTGTGCAACTGGGAGACACAACATGGACTACTCATCCTTCAGCTCTGGCAGCCTGAAATGAGCCATCTTTACTTGCTTGCTTCAGCCACAAGAAGCCCTGTTGAGGAAAGCAGGCTCCAGTGCTGTGAAGCCACCTGCAATCCCTCAGCAATTCCCCTGAAACCTGTGTGAGACCCAAGTGTAGAAAGAGGACGCTGGAAATGCCCTTCCAGCTTTCCTTCTCACACCAGCTTCTGCTGCCTGTGAGGCAAGGACCAACCTCTGCAGCCAAGCTTCTCCCTCCTGTGTCTGCCAGCCTCAGCTCCCCTCTGGTCTCTCTCTGCCAGACACGAGGGGACAGGGAGCAGTTAAAATTTTACAAAGAAGGGGTAGAGAGGAGCAGACACAGATGAATTTCTCAGTGCACACAAGTGCCCGCTCTGCTTTGGCTTTGCAGCTGCTGACAAAAGCCCCCTGCAATGGCCCATCCTTCATTCCAAGCCTAGCCTTGGAGGAGAGAGCAGATTTGCCCAGCCTGAAGTAATTCACTGCACAACACCAAGGGCAGGAACACAATTTTCACTCTTTATCAAAACAGTCAAGCCAAGGGCAAGGCAATATAGTGCAAATGAAACAAGGACGAGGGAGCACGGGCTGGTAATAGCAAGGAAACAAGAACTAGGCAGCGATTTGAAGTTCTCCATCAAGTAAGGGGTATATCCTGCCCTACCCTAATATAACCCTCTCAAGTCTTATGACTCAGATTCACCAAGAATCACCACTCCCTTTTTGTTTGCCTCCTGCAACTGAAAGAAGCCTTTTCTGCTGGCCCGCGGCAATGTTAGGTAACAGCCTTTCTCATGCTGGCTCAGCTGCCTGGCCCCAGAGGCGCAGGGTGGAGGTGTGGCATAGTCCCCACGCAGCTCACCTGCTGCAGGAGGGGTCACATCAGCCCATATGCATCCAAGAACAAAAGCAGGCAGGTCCCTTGAGCAGGCTACAGGACTAAGTACACTGCTTCCTGAGATTAACCTAAACCCTAACCTAAACCCTAAACCTGGTGCTGCTCTTGTGTGGCTGGACAGAGGGTTTATTATGAAAGCAGAAGCTTCCACCAGTGAAGTGTGGAAAGCTGTCAGTCCTCCTTACCCCATGCTATTGCTAACCCCAGCTCTGAGTCTCTGCCCCAGCTCCGCTGTTCAGATATTAATCAAATTCAGCTCAAAATTAGTCTTTTCTTCATGCAGTTTTCTGATGAGTAACCAAGGCACATTAGTGGCTGAGTCATAAGGAAGCAAACCTTTGTGCAGCAAGAGCAAGCTGTGGAAACTCTCTGTCACATCAGCTTTGTGACTGCCTTCAGATGTTTCCAAAAAAGCAGCTTCTCTGTACCACAGTTAGCTCAAAATCTGTCACTGGCAGGGGATAAATGTTTTGAAAATGTTGGCAAATGATTAAATGGTGCCTTAATTGCAAAGAACAGAGGCAGAACTGCACATTCGTAGACAGGTTTCCTTGTCCCATGGTGCATGATCCCATGGGAACACAGGAGATTTGAGTGCTCTTGCAGACTCTGTTGCCATCTTCCTCTGTAACCTTGGAAAAATCCGAGTTTCAAAGTCTAGCACCAACCTGAAGGTCAGTTTTTAAGAGAAGTTCGGCACCAAATTTGCTGAGCTCTTTACAGCTCTAGGGGAGAAGGCAAGAACACTTGCTGTGGGACCACACACACTGTGTGTCCCATGGATGGGACCATAGCCTGTCTTTGACAGCAGTGAACACTTGGGCAATAAGGACATGGCATTCAATCCAAACTTTTCTAGTCCATGAACATCTTTTGGACTTGCTGATCCACACTAGACCTTTGTGATTAATAGCCTCAATGGACTTTTCTCCCTTGAATTTCTCTAACCACTTTTTGAAGAACTTTATTCTTGAGCGTGTACAGTGAACTCTACAGTTTAAAGTCTGACCATGTAAAGAACAGGGATTTTGTTTAAAAATTGTTACTGAAGAAAATGGAGTTAACCTTAGGACCCTGAGCTCTCATTTGATAAGGAAAAAGGTGGATACTTTTGTTCACTATTGCACATTCTCTATTGCACTTATGACATTGCAGATTCAACCACAGACCCTGTCAATCACCCCTCTTCCTACTCCGTAAAAAGTTTTCTCATGAAAAGAGGTCCTGTTCCTATTACTATTCCTGTTGCTTTCTCCACATTTTCTCTACTTTATTTTGGTTTTTTTTTCAGCAGGGGAGTTAAGAACTGCTCTGGGTGTGCAGCCTCCCAGCTGTGAGTGCAAAACATTTCTATAGTACCTTGTTATGTTTCTCCTTTTTTGTGCACTTTTCCTGTTTGAACAGTACCTAACTTCTGGTTTGCCATTTTCTAATTGCTGAGCATTGAATTGACATTTTCATGTGGTTATACATGATGAGCTGAAGTTCTTCTTCCTGAGTGGCAATACCTAATTTACCTCCTGTTAACCTTTATTGTCAGTTTTAATTTTTATTATTCTCAGTCAACTCTGCATCATTGGAACTGCTGTCACTTTTTTATTCACTCCTCTTGTAGATCACTTATGAATATATAAGAAAAGCAATACAAGATAAATCTCTATAGCAGTCTGCTAAAAACTTAGAATATCCTGAACTGGAAGGGACCCACAAGGATCATCGAGTCCAACTCCTGGCCCTGCACAGACACCCCATAAATCACACCATATGCCTGAAAGCATTGTCCAAATTCTTCTTGAGGTCTCCCCTCAGACTCCTACCCTCCAGGCTGAACCAAGCTGTAAGTCCATTCCTCCTCAGCTGTGAAAATTTTGTTGCTACATATGCCTTAACCAGTCATTAATCCACGGAAGTGGCTTCATATTTACCCCTTTGACTACTAGTTTAATCCTCTGTTTTTCTTTTCTACCAATTTTCCAAGGACAATCTGAAGTTTCGTCATATCATTTTCCTGTGCTTTTCCGACGTTAAGATCTCCAGAAAATCTGCCCTTCTGTCACTAAGTGTCTTAAAATATTTCAGGAATGCAAATAACAAATGAAAAGAAAAAAGGTCAATTTATAGGAATGTCACAAATTGTCAGGGTAATTGCTGATTATAATCCAGTGCTTTTGTGTTTAGAGGCAATTCCACATACTGAGTCATACATTTCACCAGCTCTTCTGCTGAAACAGATCTCTGTGTTCCTGGCCTAAATATATATGCCAAAGACTTTGATGTTATCAGAAAATGTTTGTGTGTTGTTCCACCATGTGATGTTATGCCATAGGAGATCATCCACGTCAGGCTCTGACAACTGTTGCTGCACAAACTTTTGCCTAATGCTAATCAATGAACGGAATGGGATAAAAACCTCCAAGTAAAAATTGTTCATCCAGTAAGACAACTGACGATTAGGCAAGACTCTCACTATGGTTGCTTTGTTTTCCAGTTACAGACAATTATATAAACAAGGGCCCAAATGTTTACATTGCAAACACACTGTTGCCTTAGGCCAGTGGTTTGCTATATTTACAGAGCAACAACCCAAATTTTCCTTGCATTATGAGTATAACCACAAAATGTGCTGAGCAAATGTGTTTCATTCCCACAAAACTTTGTGGACAATTTATAAAAACTATCACTAATCAGCATACTACCACTGCTTTATGTGGTTGAGCAGGAGACATTCTTCTATTGTAGGAGTACCTCAGGCATCCAAGGATAGGCTTTGGAAGTTGTATCTTCCTCCTTTTTACACAGAAGTGGAGTTAGTCAAAACATATTCTCATTTACCATAGCATGGTCCTCGAGTTACCTGTAAAACCAAGTTCTTCTTGGCCTACTTGTTTCTTGGTCATTAATTCAGCCAAGAAAAGGTCCTAAAAAACCCCTGAAGTTACAGGGATTAGAGAAAGAAGTGATGAACCAGTTTGGCACCAATAAAATGGTGGCAAAACCTCTTGTGTCTTTGTTACTGGGCTTTAAACTGAGACCCTTTGGCCTTGGTGGCAAGATGGACATCCCTCAGCTGAGAGAAGGCAGAGATATAAAATAAGCATTTCCTTGAAACCAGAGTGGTAAGGGGAACAGGCTGACTTTATCCTCACAGTGGATCAAACCATGGCCCTATTTATTTACGGCCAGGCATGATGTATGCATGTACAATCAAATCAAATATCCCAAGCTATTGTTGAGTAGAGATTATGGGGTCAGCCTTTGTTCTGCTGCATGCACCAGCCTTGAAAGAGAGCCTTTGTGGAGGAAAATGGCCTGCTGTTCATATCAGTTTCCCTCCCCAAAACGAGTTCTGCATTTCTCCCAAAGACATACACTAGGCCTAAGTCTTGTTCTCACAAAGGGGCTTTGTCTCAGTGCCTGTGCTTAGAACACAGATTTTATTTATCAAAACTGCGCATGAAACTTGGTGCCATGTTGATACTTAACATGCAGAACTTCCCTCTGGAAGCAAGGGCAGTGAAAATAGTGATCTAAGAGGAGAAGGAACCATGCCTTGTCCTGACATGTTAATTCCATCCATCCACCATCTCAGGCTGAGTCACTGCTAGCTTAGCACCAAGCTGTCTCTGGAAAAAAAACACCCATGCCTTGCTCAAAACCAGAACAAAGACCTTCTGGGGAAGATATGACAGCTTTTTGCAGCTATCTTATATTTTTAATCAGTCTGTTTCTAAGTCACTTAGCTAAAATTTTCACAGGCATTGATTCAAAGAGTAGGCCATGAACTGGGCTCTGCTTCCATGAGGAGCGGGCTGGAAGAAAGCCCAAAGTATAAGACAAGCTTTGGGCCACACCAAGGCTTCTATCCTACTGGATCCACATTTATTCTCTGTAAGTGGCCAAACCAGATGCTTCATACTTGCTAATCCTGTCCTTGGAATTAATAATTCCAAGATAATAATAAATAATTATGCTATAATTAATTATAGCATATAGTCATATCCACCCATAACACCTCCTCCATCTCCAACATTTTGCACCTTATGAACTTCCAGAGCCAAAAATATTATCTCCACAGCCCTCAGTCTATTTTTCTTCCATGAATTGGTCTCCACTGATTTTTACTGCTGATATCCTGCAGCAGGGAGCTTCTTACAACTTATGTCACCTGTTGTGAGAAATCATCTCTTGTTATTTGCCTCGAACTTGTCTTCTGCTAGTTGGCAGAGGTTTTTTTCTGAAGTTCTACAGCTTTATTCGACAAGGCACAAAATAGCTGGATTCTGTTCTGCTGGATCAAATCACAGGGCCCAAGTGCTTGCAAAAATCCTTTCCCAGAAATGTAGCATTGTTTTTGCCATATCTGCACATCCAATATTCTGGGAAGGCTTAAGAGGTAGGAGTTGTGCCATTAATGAAGTAATTTTGTTATAACCAGTTACACACATCTTAAGCTGGTTGGTCCTTCTTTCTGTGGCAGTGGATTGGTCATCCAAAAGCTGATGAAGGGAATTTCCATTACAAGAGACAGGCAAATCCACAAAGAAACTCCTGCCTTAAAGTGTATAAAACTCTCCAGGCATTCAGGATGCAAAAGGAGAAGGGAAACCAACAGTGAACCACAACCAAGGCAAGAGATGTAGGCTGAGCCTGACGTGGGTATTTGAGGAACAAGGAGGGAGCCAAAGGAGGGGTGACCTATCTGAAAGCACCCCCATGTTGTGAGAGCAGCTGCCCTTGATAACTACCCAAAATGGGAGGGCAAACTATGTATCATAGCCTTTCTTCATTCCTTCAAGCTATAAACAGATGTTTAAGTAAAAGGAAAGGAGAATTTAGGATCAAACCCCTTTGTGGTCACTGAAATTGGCATCTGCTATTGCAGCCAAATCCCTTTTCAATCACTTTTCATAAAGAAATGAAGCTCCCTTTTAACTCAGCCTAGAATTTTGGCCTTTCATCTCCTGACAGAGATAACACTTTTCTGACCATCAAAACCCTTTTTCTCTTCCCCAGTGTAAATGGGTTTATTTCTCATTAATACCCATTTGTTCTTGTGCCAGCACGGTTCACACACTTGAATAGCCAGGGGGTATTTTGCTCCTGCGTGGCACCGACACTTTCCTGAGATATTCAGAGATAATCACATGCCCTCTCAACCCTCATTTTGTTATGCTTTATCAGCCAAAAGTCTTTTAATCTCATGCTGTAAAACCCCACTAGCATCCCCTTTCCCAGCATCTGTCCCAATTTAAATTCACCGTTCTGGGAATTATCGAGAATTATACACAGGATTTCAAAGGATGCTCCTAGGTGAGTTATTAGCAATGGGAACCTGAACTCCAGCAACTTGGGCATAAAAGCAGAAGGCTTTCCTAACAGGATTGGAAACATTTCCAAGCTCTGGAATACTTAGAAATCTTTACATCACCTGGATACGAGATAGGAGCAGGGAACCACACATCTCCTGTCTGCCCAGTCTGGCTGACAGATGTGTATCCCACCAATGAATGGGATATCTGGATAAATACTGTCTCCCAAGTTTGCAACCAGTTCCCTCATCCATAGCAAGTGACAGCAAGTGTGGCTTTGCTGTGTACCTGGAAGAATACCAGGAAGAGCAAGGAGGAAGAGATTTATAAGAAAACCAGAGCACTGAATCAGTACGAAATTACATCCCGTTAGTCTGTGCTTTGAGTGTGCCTGAACAATCGGTGCCAAAACCACAGTGCTTTAAAAATCCATTACATGGGAAATACAGCCATTAATCCTAAATTGCTATGAAGGGAAGAAGACTTCCGTCTCTGCTTTTCTGAAAGCCCTTAATCTCTATGAAGTCATGTTGGAGATGCAGTTGCTGTTGCTGGGGAAATAAACATGATGGCACACGAAGAAAAAAACGCTGTCGAGTGGGGAGGAGGCAAGAGAAGCAGACGAGTCCTGATGAAACAAAGGACTTTCGCTCTCCAAGTGTAGCCTCTAACAAAACAAAACATGAGGCAGAGTGACTGAAAACATCTTAGAAAAATTGAGTGTGCTTAGCTTCGTTCTATAGTAAGGCATCTGTGAGTCTTTATCTAAATTACACAATCTGAGGCATTTCACCCATTCAGTGTCTCTAGGCTTCTTAGATGAGAGGGGAAGTTTATCTTCCTCCCATTACAACTGCAAATGTGTGTCTAAATCCTTGTCTATGCACCATTACTGACTTACAAATACCACATTGCTTCTCAGTGTTCTTACTCAATCTCCTGTGGTTCAGGGAGCACTAAAACACGAAGATTATTTTGCGCTTGATACTATAGATATTTTTTTTAAGGTTCTTACCTCTCTTAGGGCCTCTCCCTCAGGAAAATTCAACTCTTTGACAACTGCTTTGCGACTCAAAACCTAAAAGCATTTTTCTTCTGTGCTCTGACCTTCGCTGCAAGCATTGCAAAGGGCTTTGGGGAAGAAACAAAAGATCAGGAATCCTTCTGTGCAGTACATGCTCTTAACCTTCACCACTGCTGGAAATGAGTCCTGCTTTAATCTGAACAGGGACAAACACAAAACCAACTCTCGTCATCAGACCTTGGGACAACAATTCACAATTCCTGCAGCTGTGCAGAAATTACATTCTCGGCATGGCAGATCTCTGTCTAAAACTCTGCTGCTTAGAAGGAAAAGGAATGTCTGCACAAACACTCACGTCTCTACATTCCTGAGCTCTACTGTAGCTCTGCCTTCATGTCACAAACACCAAATAAATGTTTCAGCCCTCCTGAAGGGCAGGACACAACTCCAGGTAAAATATCAGGAACCTGACATAGGTCTGTGGACAGCAAGAAAAAAAAAAAAGAGCTCAGAAGAAAAAAACTTTGATTCATATTTTTGGCATATAGACTAGATGGTCATTGTAGGTACCTTCCAACTGAAATTTTTCTATTCTCTTCTATCCTATTCTATTAAATATTACTGTAGGTAGTAAGAACACAAAGTAATACAAGCCAAGAATGATTTGAAGTAGATTGCTCCACTGAAAAAGTTGCTTTTTAGGACCTCAATCCAGCCAGGGCAACAATTCCCCTGAGCTTCAAAGCCCCATCTTCCAGCTGCTCTGCTATTTCTTTCCAGCCCTTTCACTGTGGGACCAAGTGGCCAAGCATGGGGGTGCTGCCGAATAAAAATGAATTTGCTATCAGCTCTCTTGCCCAAACCAAAGAAAAAAAATGGCCAGATGGAGGTTAGAAGAGCAAATAGCAGCTCATGGTGTAACCAAAGAAGAATTTGGTCCCTGTGGTGGAGTTCTATGTAGACATTTCTAACAAAATTGGCAGTGATTACACCAAATAGAAATGGCAATTCAGACCATCCAACAACAAATTCAGTGATCACAGCCCCTCCAGGCAGGCAGATGGAGAGCCCAGGGAGCGTTCAGCCTGAATTTTGTGGGTGCAAGGTTCCAAAGTGCAAAGCACACTGCAGATATAGGTCTGGGGAAGCAAAGCAGCTACTGCACCCCCTCGGCCCACCACATGTGCACCCAGCTGTGCACATACATGCACAGCGTGGCTTTATCCCAACAAAGGAGCACTTGTGTGTTCACTGTTCACCCCCACAGTCATATCTGCTTCGGTCAAAAGGGATTTTGGTGAAAATGAGGCGCATTTACACAGAGTTTCACTTTTTCTCTTTGCCTTGTCTTTTCTGAGCTTTGCCCCTCATTCCTACATGATGAAGAGAGCTCTTATGGCCCAGCAGTTATAATTTGTCCTCCATAAGCGATTTTTACAGCCATATGTGCTGTCCTACTACGTCCAAGCAGGACTGACAAGTATCAAGCATTAGAGTAAGAATGAATAAAGCAGTGAAACAGGGAGGAAGAAGAGCTCCCTTGCTCTTCTCCCTGTCTCTCGTCTGCCCTGAGTGCAAGGTCACTGTGAGGTCTCCTGTGTGTGACCCAGCTCCCCCATGGCCACAGTCCCTGCTACCCCATGCTCATACAGACACAGCTGATAAGTGGATCAAGGGATCTACTGCCCAACTGCCCCAGCACTCACAGCCACCATGTGGGAGAGAGGCCACAAACCTGATGCTGAAAATGCCTGAAATGAATGTATGAATGAGGCAGCAGGAGGAGAAGCCACATGGGCCACATCAAGGTGTCCTACCTGTCTGACTTCCATATGGCAAAACCTGATAGGGCTGCTCCAGAATACCAAGGCAGCAGACAAAGGCAAAAAAGTAGAAAAATGCTCTCAAGCAGGAAAGATTTGGGTTCCCTGTTCTTCTTCATACACAAAAGCAGCAAAAACTTGCAGAGAATGGAAAAAAGGCTAAAGCAAGAACAGCAGCAGCAGCCAAAGACAATTACTATTTCCTAAAAAACAAATAGTTCTTTCAAAAACAGTTTTATACCCTTCAGAGAAAGATTGCAGGGGACACATCCATTTTTCCAACCGTGTACATTTGTAAAGCTAAGTATGTACCACCCGAGTATTGCATAAGATACCAATTAGAAACATTTGTTTTGGGCAAAAGAAGAAACGGTGAGCCACTCTGGTTAACTGAGAGAGGCAGTCTTTTTCCATTTGTCTTCTCTTCCACTAAAAACAGAGGAGTGTTTTACGAGCAAACAGTGAAAGCTCAGGCCTCATTTTCAATTTGAAGTCTCAGAAGTACTCAGCCCTGTGTCCTTACCCTGTAACTATCCGCCAGTCACCTGAAATCACACTCAGTGGTCTCTGCTCAGCTCTCAGTGGCTTGCAGCAGTCCTTTGCAAAACACTTTATTGGTTATTTCCCCCCTCCATGATCTTCCCTGCCAGGTTTTCTCTGGATGGCAAAGCTGAGTGACTCTGTCTGAAATCAGAACTGACTCATGCCCCGAATGCCTATAGGAGACAGCACTTCTGACCCACGAAGGGAAACACTTTTCCACCAAATTCTCTCCACTTGCCTGTTAATATTTAGCTTAACTCCACTGTTTCCTTGCTCATCTCTAGAGCTGATGGGTTTTACTAATGGAAAAGGCATCCTTCCCTTCTGCTGGGTTGGGTGGCCCACTGTGCCCATCGAGCTGAAGTACCATGGGATGTTAAACTTGTACTGACTTTAGTTTTAGGTTACATCTGATTAGATATTTATATGGTGATACATTCAAAATCTGTGCAAAATGCTCAAATATTAGCTTTACTAGCCCAGTGCAAAGTACAAGATTCAAGCATTGGAACAGGCTGCTCCGGGAAGTGGTTGAGTCACCATCCCTGGAAGTACTTAAAAGACATGTCGATGTGGCATTTGGGGATGTGGTTTAGTGGCATTTGGGCTTGGCAATGACGGGTTAACGCTTGGACTGGATGATCTTAAAGGTCTTTTCCAACCCGATCGATGCCATGATTCTATGTTTAAAGTGAAGCGCTTACATTGCAGAGACCAGGGTGCCGGGTTCCTAGAGGAGAGTGCAGGATCCCTTGGGTCTCTGACCGCCTGGGCAGCCTGTCCCCACTTTTAGTGATTCCCCCCTCAGCTGCCAGCCCCGGGCCGCGGATCCAAACCCCAGAGCTGGACTGAGAGCGAATCCAAACCCCAGGTCTGGACTGAGAGGGTCCCCGCGCCAGGCAGGGGCTGCACCCGCTCACACCGGGGCAGCTCAGGCTGTAGGACGGCTGCGGCCGGGGCGGGGGCAGCGCTCGCCTCCAGGATGCCCACGGGACACAGGAGGAAGGGGCACACAGGGGAGCCCTCGGCGGTGGGCAGGAGCCCTCTGCAGCGAGGGGAACGCAGCGCGGGCTCCGCGGAGAGCTCTTCCCCCGGGGATGATCCGCCACGGCGAGACCAGGACACGGCGGCGGGGCTGCCAAAGGAATACAGCGGCAGAACGCCGCTTTGGGGCGGCGCGGCGAACCCCCCCCCGGGAGGAGACAAACTTCCCCGGCGGGGCCGGTCCGGACCCCCCGCCCCGCCCGCGCCCCGCCCCGGAACCGGGCGCGGCTCCCGCGGGCGGGCAGAGCCCGGCGGCTGCGGGCAGAGCCCGGCCGAGGGTCGCTGGCACTGAGGGTCGCTGGCACTGAGGGTCGCTGCCCGCCGCAGGGTTGCTGCCGTCCCCGCCGCAGGAAAGCCGCCGCGGTAAGGCCGAGCTCCGCCGGGGGCGATCGCGGGATCCTCTCGGTCGGGAGAAGTTGGGCTAAACCCCCCTCCCGGGGCCGCAGCCCGGCTGGGCATCC
>WAAE01002423.1:36698-62021 GCA_013400495.1 Nicator chloris | reverse complement strand
TACATCTGATTAGATATTTATATGGTGATACATTCAAAATCTGTGCAAAATGCTCAAATATTAGCTTTACTAGCCCAGTGCAAAGTACAAGATTCAAGCATTGGAACAGGCTGCTCCGGGAAGTGGTTGAGTCACCATCCCTGGAAGTACTTAAAAGACATGTCGATGTGGCATTTGGGGATGTGGTTTAGTGGCATTTGGGCTTGGCAATGACGGGTTAACGCTTGGACTGGATGATCTTAAAGGTCTTTTCCAACCCGATCGATGCCATGATTCTATGTTTAAAGTGAAGCGCTTACATTGCAGAGACCAGGGTGCCGGGTTCCTAGAGGAGAGTGCAGGATCCCTTGGGTCTCTGACCGCCTGGGCAGCCTGTCCCCACTTTTAGTGATTCCCCCCTCAGCTGCCAGCCCCGGGCCGCGGATCCAAACCCCAGGGCTGGACTGAGAGCGAATCCAAACCCCAGGTCTGCACTGAGAGGGTCCCCGCGCCAGGCAGGGGCTGCACCCGCTCACACCGGGGCAGCTCAGGCTGTAGGACGGCTGCGGCCGGGGCGGGGGCAGCGCTCGCCTCCAGGATGCCCACGGGACACAGGAGGAAGGGGCACACAGGGGAGCCCTCGGCGGTGGGCAGGAGCCCTCTGCAGCGAGGGGAACGCAGCGCGGGCTCCGCGGAGAGCTCTTCCCCCGGGGATGATCCGCCACGGCGAGACCAGGACACGGCGGCGGGGCTGCCAAGGGAATACAGCCACAGAACGCGGCTTCGGGGCGGCGCGGCGAAACCCCCCCCGGGCGGAGACAAACTTCCCCGGCGGGGCCGGTCCGGACCCCCCGCCCCGCCCGCGCCCCGCCCCGGAACCGGGCGCGGCTCCCGCGGGCGGGCAGAGCCCGGCGGCTGCGGGCAGAGCCCGGCCGAGGGTCGCTGGCACTGAGGGTCGCTGCCCGCCGCAGGGTTGCTGCCGTCCCCGCCGCAGGAAAGCCGCCGCGGTAAGGCCGAGCTCCGCCGGGGGCGATCGCGGGATCCTGTCGGTCGGGAGAAGTTGGGCTAAACCCCCCTCCCGGGGCCGCAGCCCGGCTGGGCATCCGCCGCCCGGCTGGGCATCCCCCGCCCGGCTGTGCCCCGCTCCCGGCCGGTGAGACGGGGCGGGTGTCCGCGGAGCAAGGAGCTCACCGGGCCGTAGCTCGGCCGGCGGCTGGAAGCTGCAGGAGGGATGGCTGAGCGTAGGGGGATGGAGGCGCGACAGCAGCAGGGAGGTGTAGGTGGCACCCGGTTTGGGCTGCAGGTGTGGCAGCATCGCTGGGACGGGGCCCCCGCTGCCGCTTTGACGGTACACGGGAGAGGTGGGAGCCGGTCCGTGTTGCAGATGCAACAGCGCCGTGTATATGTAGGTGAGATGAAGTCCGGATTGCAGGTGCCACAGTGGAGCACACAGGTGGGAGCTGGTCCGGGCTGCAGCCGCAAACACGCCGTGTAAGGGCTGCGTGTGGTTTGGATTGCCGTGCTGGATGTAGTTTGGATGGCAGGTGCAGCCACACGGTGTATAGGTGCGACACGGTCCAGCCTGCACGTGTAGGTGCAACGTGGTGCAGGTTGCAGGTGTGATGTGCAGGCAGGATGTGGTCCTGCTGTGCCTCGGGCTGGCAGAGCATCTCCCAGCGTGGAGTGGATGGATGGTGTGCCTGCGTCTAGGCTGGGCCACTTTCAGGCTTTTATTTTGACAGATTCTGTTATCCAGTGGTTTTCAGACAAGGACTCCAAAGTCCTGCCCGGTTTTCCCACATAGTTCTCTCCCGCCTCATCCTCCCTTTTGCTCAATAACTCTGCAGTGATTAAATGGCTTCTTGCAACATCAGTATACAGAGCTGAATTCCAGAGCTCGTGGGTGGGGAAGGAGTGCTCAGACACACTGATTTTAGAAGAAATACCCCAAAACGGTGCTCGTGGTCGTCCCTCCCTGTACCAGATCAACACTGTGAACTGTATGTTCTTTTTTTGGATCCTTAAGACTGAAGAATCTCTCCGGGTAAACACAGTGCAAAACACCTCGGGCTCCCTGGTAGACTGCAAGGAAACTTCTGGCTTAAGTTAGTTGAAAAGGAAAGTTGGAGTCAGCAGAGTTACAGAGTTACATCGTCCTACTGAACTTGCCTAGAATTTGGGCTGTCTGGCCGCTAATCTCATTTCTCTTCCATCGACTTAAGCTTATTTTTCCGCTAACAGAGGCTGCCAAAACTCGAGGGCAGGGGGGGAGGGGATCGCAGGAATCTGTGAGGATATGAGATTTTTTTTTTTGTCCTAAGTTAATAATCCTATTCTAGGCTGTCATCCAAAAATATTCCTGAAAAAAATGCAAGCAGTATGCAAGACCCATTGTATAAAAGATAATCTAAATGTAGGACAGGAAGAGACCTGGCAGGTCAGCAAATCTAAACACAGAATTATATTATTCCTTATTGCAGACAACAAATGTAATTCATTTGTTGCCAGTTCTCTGGGAAGGGGCGTTTTCACAACTGTATTGAACACATATTGTAATTCTTTTTCTAATATATGGCTTTCTCTTATTTTGTATTTGCACTATGCCTGCTTAGTTCTCCCTGTCTGGTGCTTTTCTCTTATCAGTGTAGAAATAGGAGTTGCATGCTTTTCTCTTTACTGTGCAATGCCAAACAAGCTACAACTTGCTGTCTGCTTTCATGAAGCAGGCTCCAGCTTCTGCTGATCCCTGGCAGTTGTGAGCTGGGCTTCTTAATCTCCAGCTTCCCTGTGGATGAGGAGAGCTGCAAGGCTCAGAGGTCTGTCCTGTGCCTCTCATGCTTTGACACCTCACCTAGAAATAAATCCCTCACCAGGCAGGTGCTGCAGTTAACCTCCTCCTCAGGTTCCTCCTGTCCTGTGATGGGGGGTGGGAAGCTGGGATTTTCCTCTCCAGGTGTCCATCTGACTTTTGTTTTCTGCTGTCAGCTCCCATCATATTCCAGTCATTTTGTTAATCCCATTTTTATTGCATATCGCCATGTTCTGTGCTGGTTCAGTACTCCCTCAGCTTTCTCCCACTTGCTCTGTCATGAAGGGAGAAGTTAAGTAGGATGGAGTCTTCATCACTTGCAGTAGTGACCCCTGCTAGGTTCAGACTGACCCCTTCCATTTCATTGTCTGTCTGATCCTTCTAGGTCTGTACCTTATTACAAATTTTTATCTTTTGTTTGCAAACTTCTGATTTCACTGGACTGCATAGCAAGTGGCTTCAAATATGTTGTAAGCTGAACTTTATCCCTGTCTTGTGTGCCAGGTATGCTGGATGGTTTTCCCAGAGTAGCTGAGCAGAAAATTTTTCTTACCCAAGCAAACTAAGTTGCATTTTGTCCTTCTTTCCACCCAATTTACTTCCATGGCATCGATTATTAGATGGGGGCTTTTCTGCAATGATTATTCTGTTGATGAGGGATGTTTAATCCCACCATTGTACTGTCACCAGCCCTGAGGAGAGGATGGGTGTAATTCAGCACTGGGTAGCAACACAATGCTGCAGATTAGGCAGTGAACAACGTTCATTGAACTGAAACAGCTGAAGGAACTTCAGACAAACTCAGTGCTCATATCTGAGCTCAGGTTAAGCTCCCACTTGAATATCCTTGCTCTTAATATTTGCAGTAAGTTCTATCAATAATGATTCAGAGAAAATGCCACCGAATCAACAAAGTCAGGTCATGGGGTCGCACAGTGACACTGAACAAATCTAACTCTGCTCAGTCCAAAATGCTGCAATTGGTAGGTGCAGATAAACATAAGGAGTTATCCCTGCTCCATTCATTAACATTGTACATTGCTTTTTACATAACTGGGTGAAAAATGCCTAAATATTTTGCAGAAGGTAGACACAGCCCTGCAGCATGATACTCCTCGTGTTCAGTGCATGACTACCTGCTTCTGACCTAATATATTATAATCCCTTTGGCATTATCCACCAAGATCAAGTTTATCCCAGTGTTTCTCAGCATTGCCTGTGCAGCAGTTTATCATACAGTGTTCATGAGCTGGGTCTTGCAGAGGCTGCCTTCATCTCCCAATGGCCAGAAAAAGCACTGAGAGCACCAAGTGCCACAACACAGCAGGCAAACAATCTGTATTTTCATTTTACTGAGATGTCTCCAGTCCTGTGCTATCAACCAAAATGCTAAGAACAAATTTGGGGAAGGAAACAAGTCACGTCAAATTTTGAGTCTTGTCTGCTTCTAACGAAGGGCAGCTTCATGCTCACAGGTCTGGTGTGGGGTTGTCACAGCATTCCAGTAGTTCCAGTTCTGCAGGTGTGCTTTAAGGACTGGAGTGATGCACTAATTGGGAATGCTTTAAAAAGCATTTGGGTGACTTTTCAGTGCCTCTCAGATTCCTTGTCAAGGGCAAGTGTCCTCTGGCTCCTTTTTCCTAGGAAAAAATAAGTAATGAGCAACAGCCAAGCTTTATGATTGCTACCAGATAATGTCAGTGGTAGATGAGCTGATTTTATGAAACTGAATAAGGAAGAAAATAGGGTGTGGGGTTCAAGCATGAGCCCCTGAGTCATAGCCTGGCATCAACAGGAGTGCCCAAAATTAAAAGTAAGTTATTGTGTGATGTGGCAGATGAACATTTGTTGCTGCTCTGTCAGCTAGCCTTTTACATCTGCAGAAAGCATCAGGAGAGCATCTAACAGCATGGTGGGTTTTCTGTTTGATGTAATGAACACGTATTGTTCACAGATTCAGCTGTTTCTACTGTTTTAATACCTGAGCTGACATTTCAAGGTGCTGGGAATGCTGGAGCCACAGATCAATGAGAATCTTAAGCAAGCAATAGTGTTTGCAAAAAGCTCTGTAGCATTTGATGGTGTGTTTCAAGGTCTCTGAGTTGATAAAGGATGCCAGACAAAGCCAGAAAGGACTGAGAGACAGTGGACAAACTCCTCATTCCAGCATTGGAGTCACTCAGAGTCACTCACTGGAGTCATTCCAAAATGTTTAACGACCCCAGAAGAAATGGCTCACTTCAGAAGGGACATTGCTCCAGCACTACATCCAGTATCAAGTACAGACAAATGAAGAGCTGCCAAATGCTGTAGTTGGTAAGGCCTGATGTTGAACTTGGCATGGTTGTAGTAATTATCACCAGGTGGTGCCACTTGGCATTGCCTTCCCACTTGTTATTTTTACCAGGACCATTATTCATCTGAGGTGTGGGCAGTATTGATTTTGTGGAATGTTTGAGGGCAGAGGAGGGACTTGCTCTTTGCATTGCTGCTCCATTAGTTTGAGAGCAGCTCTCCTCAGTCACTCCTTGGTGCTGAGAGGGCAACCCCACAAGGTACACAAGGGAAGTGTCAGCTGATGGTTTGCATTGCTGCTCACAGAGTACCTACAGGCTCCCTGACACTCCTATCACCCCAAACCCAACTTCCAAAGCCTTCTGTTGCCTCTGCTGCTCCCAAGCTGATGGCTAATGCTAACATAGGACATCACTAGTGGCAGCTGGCCACCTTGGAACTGTGTGGGTCTCCACTTTTCCAGATGGGAAAGCTGAGTCACATTTTAACAAGCAAGGACATAAGAAGAATTTGGAGATCAGTCCAGGAAAGTGTGGGAAAGGAGGCATCCTGCAGCCATAAAACCTCTATATTTAGTTGTACTTTAAAATGCAAAATGTTGGTGATTTTGCCATTGCAGAGGCCAAATGAGCTCCACTACCCTCTGCTCTGCACAGGGAGCCATGGCCACCTGTCCCACCCCTTCCCTCTCAGAGGGAGGTACATTCCAGCCCCACTCTTGTCCCAGGGACTGCAGGGTGAGCCCTTTGTTTGCAGGAGGCACAGCCTCTCCCCAGCATACTCTGGCCAGCAGAGGGGATGAGGGAAGGGAAGCAGCAGTAGCCCCCAGGGCAGCAGCAGCAGAGAACCCCTTTCCTCTCTCCAGATCAATGAATGAAGTTGGCATCATCTTGATTTATTTATTTATAGTTTTGGTGAGCAGCTCTGCTTTTGTCAGTGCAGCTAAGGCATAACTGTGTTACTCTGTGCTCCGTGAGTTAAATTGCATTATTTTTAATGAGACAGCTATCTCCATGCTGCTTCTGTTCTGCTGGTTTCCCTTTTCTGGGAGCTGTCTGCTCTTCACTTGTCCTGCTTTTCTGTTAAGTCATTGCTGAGCATTGGCTTGGAAGCAGTGAGCTAAGCATTAGCTTTATTTTCTGACAGAGGCTCCAGTAGGAAGCAGAAGTTCCCGTAGTACACGGCAGCAGCTTTTTGTGAGCAGTGCTTTTCTTCCCACAGCCTACCGAGAAGTCAAACTGTGGCAAATCAGCTCATTCCACTGCCTGCCCCAGATCAAGGTACTTCACCTAAATAGAAGGATGGCTCCTGCTGCCAGAGGATTTACTCCCAGGAGTGGGTGCAGCCCCTCACGGGCTGGATGTGCCACCCAGGGGCTGCAGGAGGAGAGGCAAAGCCACACAGCCCTCCCTGGACCATTCCTTGTGCACTGGCTCATCTCTTCCATCAGCACTGCAGTGCTGAGCCCATTCCCTGTGTCCCAGCAGGTCACTTGGGGGCACAGGATGGCACTGGGGGGTTCTGGGGTGCAGCTCTGGGGTCCTTCCCCCCTTGCAGCCCACAGCTGCACACCCTGGGCGGCTGCCTCTGCTGCATCAGCTGTGTGAGTAAGCCTCCCTCCTGCCCCAGAAACAGCCACAATCTCCTCTGTGTGTTTCTAGCTCAGAAAAGGCTGATTCATTCTCTGAAGCAGATTAATTACTTCTGCTATTTAGAAAAGAAAAAAAAAAAAAGAGAAATCCTTTAGAATTGGTCGGCTTAACTTTCAACTGCGTGCACAATGCAGTGAAGCAAATCTGCTCTGAGCCAGAGCAAAAAAGTTCACACGAGTAAGAAACTGGGGGTTGCAGTATTTACCTGTCATGTCAGCACTGGGCCTTGCAATTTAGAAAGTATTTGTGAATGTGTCTTCTTCTTGACTTACATGACAAACTGTGCAAATGTGAGCTGGCCATGAAGGTGAACTGGGGAACAAATGGTTTTTTTTCCCTGATACATTTTATAACTGGTTTCCTTTCTGGTTTGTGTCATGCCCATGTGGCAGCCGGCTCCCCGAGTAGCTCTCATTTGAAACCTGGCTGAGCTGCTCCATTTCTCCCTTGGAAGGCTGCTTTCCAGCCTGCCTGGCTGTGCTCACTTGTTTATGCACTGATGGGCTGTAGTTCCCCATTTCAGAGCAAGCTGTCCAATATTCATGAGTTATTTTATATTTACCCAGTCCTGAGGCTTCTTTTATAAGCCTGGGGATAAATTCTGGGTTTTGTTGTTTCTATTACTGGAAACGGACTGAACCTCCAGAAACATTACCAAGCCTTAAATAAGGCCTCTATTTATCTGGAAAGGGAGGGAGAAGATTAACACAAAGCTAAATTGATTTACAAGCATGTAATTCCCAAACCCCTGTTCCGATAACACTTGTAAGAAAGCATGCCATATGTGTAGAGATGAATCACATAAAATTATATCCTAATATTCATTGTATATTAGCTTATCAGACAAATATAGTGATTTTCTTCTTGAAGATTAATGACAGCCACATGTTCAGCTGGCATAAAGCACTGCAACTCTTTGGACTATGCAAACCTGAGGATATGATTGAACAACTGATTTCTTTGCAAAGAACAAAACAGTATCTAAAGTGATAAGGAAAAACTGAAAAAAGTCAAAATTATAATCATAAGATATCCTGCATGTATAGTAAGGTCATTTTGACCAAGCATGAGACCTTTCCCATGATCCCCAGTTGGTTGGACCACACTAAAATCTCTTCACGTTAATACGAAGACTGAGTTAGAATTGGAAAGTTAATATCTAGGAGGACAATTTTAGGTCCTCTCCAAACAGCTGTAATGAGTAGTGTAGCAAAATGAAAGGTTAAGCCCCTTAATGTTTTAGGATTACTGTGTTATGAAATAGGCTCTTCAAACTTTTTTACCTGGCAGTAGAGAAAATATTCTGAAGGCACCTTTGGAGTGGATTAATGTTGAAATCATGCTAAGCCAGCCTTCTTCAAGCATTTATTTTAAACAGCTCAAATGCTTAACTTCTTGAATTAGCAGCTGAGCAGGTTCTCTCATTACCCTTGGTAATGTTCATATGCACAAGTGTACCTGGCAGTATCTGGGGCTGTTCTCCTTAATGTGTGCAATACGTGCTTCGCCCATGCCATTAGGAATCCTGGCTATGGTCAGCCTTATCTGAACAAAAACACTCAGGATGTTTGCATTTGGGCTGTTCACCAGATAAGATACCAACCCCTGTGATTCAGCAGCAGCTGAATGGAAAAGCTGATCTCGGTAGAAGGGGATCACATTTGCAACCTGTTCAGAGAACAGCTGGAAAAACACTTCCCCCTTCTGTACCATTCTGGTGTCTTGGTAGCTTTGTTCAGAAGGGATGTCTGTAAATGTGGGTCTGGGTAGCACTTTGGCTTCATGATGCCCTCCACCCTTTCCCCTGTGGCCCTCCAGCATCAAACTGCTTTCTAGGGAAGAGCTACTGCCTGCCTGAAAATCTTCACGCTTGTGCAGGTGAGGAGCGTTTGTGCTTGTGCTGGAAGGATACAGCTAAACCCTGGACAGGACCTGCCTGCCTCTCTCCCTCTGGGGCAGGCCTCAGAAGGTTTTTTTCTGTAATTACACCTTGCTGCTGCAGCACCAGCCTGTGTCCCAGGGAGCAGAGTTCATCTGCCATGGCATCCTTCACCCTGGCAATGCCTAAGCAGTTGCCCTGCAGCCTTAGCACGGGTGCAATATATGTAGGCAGGATAAATAAACAATAAATATTAGGCCTCTTACCTGTGCTTAGGAGCACATACATCCTTTAGAAACCTGCATGTGGGTCTGTGCTGTGGGCAGAACTGCCGGTGCAGTTTGGGGTTTGGGCAGAGATTTTTGTCAATGCCTTTCCAGATAAAGCTCCAAGTTCCTCACAGTCCATGGTTTAATCTCCTCAGGTGGAAGCACCCTCCCCAAAACAGGGTGTTTCTTTCTTGCAGAAGCTTCCTACCAAAAGAACTGCAGAGCAAACATTATGGATGTTTTAAGCAGATCAACCCCATTAGATACAAAGTTCCTGGAAATATGCTACTGGCAGTATCAGAGTCCTTTATTTTTGTTATCTGAGGTATTCATCAGATAAAGACTACTTCAGAAGGCTGGGGTTTTTTCTCCTTTTAACATCCTCTGAAGTGAATGCATTCAGCCGCAAAGCAATTGGAGAGCTGGTCTGTGACAAGAGAGCTGGAGGGATGTCAGTCTTCAAGGAGAGAAGAGAAATTCAGTAACAGCCAGCAGCAGTCAGCTCTGCAGTTCCTGTCTTGTTCCTGTGGTTTCCTGAGGATGCTCAGATGTCTGCTCCCCATGAGGGAGCAAACTGGCTGCTGTCGCTGTGCTCTCCCAGTACCTGGGAAGGTCACTGTTAGTTCACCCCATTTACATCCCAGTAACTCTTCTGGCACATCCTGCTGCCCCCAATGCATGAGATCGTGTTGCAAAGGCCAGATGCCTTGTAGGCAGGGGAAGGATTTGACCCTCCCCCTAAATTTTACTTTGCTCTCCCCCTAAATTTGTATGTCTTCACCCATGCCTAATTCCCCCTCAGTGCCATTTTAGCATTTTGTTTGACACTGGTCCTTCTGCTTACTTAACGCAGAGTTCAGTTCCCAGATGAACAGAGAAATTGAATTATCCAAGATTATTTCCCTAATTTTTCCCCTGTAAACATGTACTTGTTATCACTGGCCCCATAGGTGCCAGAGTACCCGACAAAACCCATCACAGAGATGCAGAGGTGAATATTGCACCTCGGATTCCTGAATACTCTCTGTGCTGATATTTAGTGATTTAGAAGGGAGTGATAAGGCATTTTAGGCAGGATCACCTAGAAAGAGCCCTTGCAGCAGACCTCTGGCTGGCACAGGTCTCCCTGCCAGCCCAAAAGGAGCTGGGTGTCCCCTTTCCAAAACCCTTGACATGACTTCCTTGAAAAGACACTGGCATGGGAATAAATTTGTCACAGAAGCATGGAGTGGCGAGAAGACACTGATTGCTGTAATTAGGAATAATTTAATTCCTAAAGGCAAATGGGTTGTATTTATGTCTGTTTAATTGGATTCCTGAATTTTGTGGACTGGCCATGTGGGCAGTGAAGCCATTACGCTGTGATTCACATGCAGCAGAGTGATGCTCAGAAAGTAGAGGGTCTCAGCTATACTTTACCTAACATGGAACTAAACTCTTAGTTCTCGATGTAATCTGTTTGATTTTGGAGTAGTTACTATTCAGGGGACCATCAAATCATCTGCTAGAAAATTGGGGTAAAATTGGGCTGATTTGCTGGGGGAAAACTATTTAGCCCTTTCTCTGAGCAACTTGAAAGTTCATGTCCATGTGGCCTGCAGAGGAACACTGCAGCTTGACAGCAGTTTTTCCTGCTTTTCAGCCCAATTTCTCTGCTTCTGCTTTTTAGCTTTTGGGTATTTTTTGGGGTTTTTTTGTGGGGTTTTGTTGGGTGGGGTTTTTTTGTGTTGGAAATGATGGAACCTTTCTAGAAGGAGAAACATTTCTGGAATTTCTCAGATCCAGGCTTCAGATGAAACCTGATGGGACCTGATTGATAACCTTTTACATTGCTTCCATGGTTTTCAAGGACAGGAATTTGCACCATCACAATCCTTTCTTTGGAGAGTTGTTTTTTTTTTTTCTCTTAAATTTTATTTTTTCCCCTAAAACCTGCTGTGAGCCTGGTCCTGCTCCTAGGAACCAGATTAGCAACTAATCTTCTGAGGACTTGGGGATTACACTTCAGGAGTGCATGCAATGTAAAGGGACATTAATTTGCTGTTGTAAAACCCATCCTGAATTAACAATAGTCTTGGATTGTATGGACACACCCCCAGAGTGTTTCCTATGGGAGGATGGGGAATTATGCAGAGTCATTTCCCTGGACATCACATTGTTATGGTGAAACTGTTTTAATTAGAAAGCACATGGACAATTCAGTGTCTTAAAGGCCAACTGAATTTGGACTAAAGGGCAGACAGATCAGTGTATTTCTAATACTGGTGGAGTCGTGCTCATGTACACAAGGGTTGAGTTTCCCACCTAAGGCAGGAAGACTCTTGATGTGGGTTCCAACTTTTGATCTGGGAGGTTCAGTTCAGGGTAGAACCTCACAGAGTAAGAAATAAACATTTGAAGCCTATCTGCTACCCCTAAGCCAGGTGGGAGGCCTATGCTTAAGTGGGCCATGTTGAAATATTCACAATTTAATAATGACTGGGTTTCAGTTAACACCTCCCGAGAGGCTGAGTGGATGCATTTTGCAGCTGTGGCTCACAAACTGTTTTCACATGAAATGTCAACCAGAAAGGCATGGAGGTGCCTTTAAAGATGCATTAAAAGAGCTTTTAATGTCTTCAGAGCCTGCTCAGCCCATAAAAGCTGGGCTGGATTGAAGCTTAGCAGGACCTTAGTGGTGCCTGATGAGAGCAGAATTCTTGTCATCGAGTCCCTGCCCAGAGGACACTGTCTGAGCTCCCAGCCTTTGCTATGTGGCTCTTCTCCAAGGATGGGCAGCCCTGGATTAAAAATCCTCAATATTTTAAGCTGTCCTGGTTCTTCCAGTATTGCAAAGACCCCTGAGATCTTGCACTGTTTAAAGCTCTGGTGCCACAAAGCCAGAAAACCCAGTGCAGCTTATGCAAGATTCAAGGGGCTGTCCCCACCCACACCCGTGCTCTCCATCCCACCACCATGACCACCCTGCATCCTCTTTTTTCCTTCTCGTTGTTTTCCCTTTCCTGTGCCAGATCATCACCCTGCTTTGGTGATTTCCCTGCTTTGAGTCACCCCGTGCCAGGGGTGCTTTTTCATATTGGCAGACAGACATGGAGTGGGGGCAAGGCTCCCACCTTCCCAGCCCACGGGGAAGTGACACTCTCCCGGGGAAGTGACACCCTCCCAGCCACCAGCACAGGGTGAATGAGAAGGATGACAAATGACATGCAAATGCCTTCCCTGGAGGCTACAGAAAGTCACTTCCTTGCACCTTTCTGAAGAGAGGTATTTGCATACTATCAGACACTGTCATCCTGTTGGACTTTCTTAGAGCTGGTGAATTGGAGAGACACTCTTTGGGGATTCACACGATGTTGACCGAAGGGTGCTCGGTGGAGAGAAGGAGAAAAGGAACTGGCTGGGGAAGGGAGGGCTCACACAGCTGATTGAGAAGTATCCTTCCATGTGGGAGAGACAGGGGAATAATTTGGCTTCAGCTCTGAGGTAGGAACTCTTCCCTCTGACAGTTTTGTCTGTCCTCTTGGCATCCTGGGGAGGTTTTTAAAAACATCAACAACAACAACAAAAAAAAAGGCAATAAAAAAAGGCAATAAAAGAGTTTTGGCTCTCATATCTGCTTGTGTGACAGCTTCCCACAGAGCAGAAGCCAGGACTCTTAGAAAGTTATCACTGCAGTGTCCATGTTGCTGGGTAACAGTTTCTGCTCCTCACATGACCCCAAATGATAATAATAAATTGCATCCCAAAATGCTGAATGGTGCTGGAATTGCTGGCAGGTGAAGCCAGCACCATTCTGGCTGTGGTGTGGCTTCTGAGTGTGTGGGCACTGGAGCAGGGGAGTCTCCAGACCCACCTTACTCCCAGTCAGAGGTTTCATGGGATCTGGACCTGAGTCCCATTCCTTTCTGGCTGGAGTCAGGATGCCCCTCTGGCTCCTGTGGGCCTGCTGACAACAGCAGTGGGGAAGGACTGGGGTGAAGCACTGGTGGCCCCATTTGGTGCAGCACAGCTGGGGGCTGGCACCCTCTGCATGGGGCCAGTGCTGGCCACCACCTCACATCCCTCCAGCGTGGAATCCACTGTGCCTGCCAAGGCCTGTGGCAGCGTGTGAGAGTGCCCAGGGTTCACACCCACCATGGAGAGCTGCTGATACTGGTTTGTCTGGCTTGGCACTCACACAGATAAGCCAGTTTCCACCCAGTGGCAGTGGCCATTACAGAAACAAAATCTGACAGCTGCACCAGTCTGGTTTAAACCTGGCTCACCACGTTAAGGGAAGTGATTATTGAGTGTCTTCACACTTACAGTAACAAAGAGTGATTTCAAACCCATTTGAAGCTAAGCTTGTGGAACTTCTCATATAAATAAGGGTTTAGAGGCCACTGAAGATCCTGACATAAACATCCTTGAGCATCTCACTGGAGCTTGATTTGTTTGTGGTCCTGTAGCAGCCCAATGAGAAATTTATTTACTGGGGAAGACGGCACTGGTGAATATATTTTTTTAATTTTTTTTTTTTTTTTTTTTTTTTTTACTGGTGGGGTTAAATCTGGTGTAACTCCACTGCTACCAATACATATTAAGTGGACACATTTACCCATTTTGTGAGACATCACACAATACTGTAGCTTGTATTTGCCCAGGAGAGAAAAGCTGTGCTGGCACACAGCATCCCAATGGTGGTGAATGGGACTGAATCAGAACAACATGTTTTTCCTTTATTTGCGAAAGAATAAGCTATACTGGCAAAATACATACAAATTTATAGCAATATGGCCACTCTTTGTCTATGCACTGAGGTCTTTTTCTGGGAATTTGCTGCCAGCAGAAGCCATTGCCAGCCCTGTGCCAGGCCCAGAGTGTGGATGGCACAGTTCCTGCCCACCAGCTGCAGCAGGGTGTGTGTCCATGCTCCCTCGTTTCCTAAAGACAAAATATTCCCCATAATGGTTTGCAGCGCTGCTGAGGCCACAGCTGACCTGGGCTGTGTTCTGAGAGCTCCTGTAGGCTGTGCCAAACAAAACACAGTGTGCCAGAGACCTCATGAACTTCTTCAGTACTGAAGAGCAAGAGTGGGCACTCATTCCAAAACCTTTTCACTTTTTGGTCATAAATCACACATTCTGGCCTCTGATACAGGTGATATACAGAATATGTAGATCTAAAGACTGCTGAGGCTACTGGCCATGGCAGCAGAAGGATGGAGCAGCACTTGGTTTGCATGCTGGGGCAAGGTCTGTTGTGCAAACCATGCCTTTGGTTTGCTTGCCTCGGTTTCCCACCAAGCCCTTATCCTCAGCTGCTCTGGGAGGCTGAGCATGCTGCTGGTTCCTACAGACACTCATGGGCCCACACCAAGGGATCAGGCTGGTGTCTAAAATAGAGATTTGTGGTTGCCCCCAGCTCGTCTTGGTTCATGAGAGGATGGTTTGTTGGCCTTTATGTAGGTGAGCTCTTCCAACACTGCATAGGAAAACAGCAGCACAAATGAAAGCAAAAGGAGAGGTGAAGGAAACACATCACACTTCCAGAAGTGATTTTGGAAAGCACAAAGCCAGGATGTTGTTTCTTTTTGGGACTGAGTAGTCTGACATGTTGCAAAATACAAAGGCTTGGCATATTCCCAGCAGCAGAGGGAAAACTGGAACTACCCAGAAGCAAAACCTGTCATTAGCAGTCAGCCAGGCAGAACGGGCTCCTGAGTGCCAGGAACAGGCATGGAAGGGAGGGGGGACCAAGCAGCACAAAGGAGCTTTTCTCACCCTGGCAGCCTTATGGAGGGGAGCAGAGGGCTGTGAGTGCAGCATGTGGGATTGGGATGCTCCCAGAATTCTTCAAAGGGCAGCAAGGAGCTGCTGTTCCCCCTCACACACACCAGCCCCAAAGTCCCATTCTTCTGCATAGGCAGTGGGTCTGCTCCCCAAAAAATCAGAATCGTTTTGACCTGCAGTTTTTCTCCCTTTCGTTTTCACTCAATTATACTTAGCTGCCCTGAGAAATCTCTTTTTACATGTCCTCCCCAGTCCTTGCTGTGATCCGTGTCATCCTGGAGGCATGTAATAATTTAGACTGAAAGCTGTGCTGTGCAGCTCTGTTCTCCACAGCTTCACAGGATGGAAGAAGTATTGATGTGCCCTGATTTATCTCCCACAGATGTCATCTCCCTAGGAGTGGACTTGAAGGACAGAGAGGCACAGAAAACTGAATCTGGGAAGCACCTGATTTAGAAAGAAGGAAGGAGGAAATTTTACAGACCAGGTTGGATGGATGCAGGGAACATTATAACTTTGCAAACTCACTGATCCAAGGAGTTTGCACCATGAATTGTGATATTGCTGTTGCCACGTGCAAGAATACAAGCCCTCAGGACAACTTTATGTTTCCCAAAGGAACTTCCTAAAGTTAAGAGTACTTTCACATTGATGCTGCTTTAGACCTTATAGCAACCTTCCAGTGTCTGAAGGGGGCCCACAGGGAAGCCAGAGAGAGACTCTCCATCAGGAACTGTAGTGACAGGACAAGGAGTAATGGGTACAGAATGAAAGAGGGGGAAGTTTTGTACTCTGAGGGTAGCCAGACACTGTCACAGGTTGCCCAGGGAGGTTGTGGATGCCACAACCCTGGCATCCAAGCCAGGCTAGATGGGGCTTTGAGCAACCTGATCTGGTGGGAGATGTCCCTGCCCATGGTAGCAGGGATGGGGCTAGATGATCTTTAGGGTCCATTCTAACCCCTTAACATTCTGTGATTCCCCATCAGGGCTATCCAACCCCTGAGGGTGAGAAGATGAGAGGATTTCATTTAAGACATGTAGATGTGCCACTTGGGGACATGGTTTAGTGGTGGGCTTGGAGGTGCTGGGTTAGTGGTTGGACTCAATGATCTTAAAGGTCTTTAATCTAACCTAAGCTATTCTGTGATTCTATGTTGTGGCTGTGAGTGTCCCCACAGCCACACTGTCAGGTTGTGCCCAAGGGAGCAGCACCCAGCCCCGGTGCTGAGCAGGCAGCTGGGGAGGCAGAGCGTGGGTGGTGCAGGCATGGTCACACACAGGGTCTGGGGACACTGCTTCCACCATCACAGCCCCCTCTCTGCCCTGGGAAACAAAAGGCAAAGCTCCCCATGGCCTTCTGCTGGCAGGAGGTGAGGTGTATTCAGCTGTCCTGCCTGGCTTTGTCAGGGCACTTTCCTGCCCTCAGCCAACACAGTCTAAATAGCCTCTGTGAGCCAGCCAGATAGATGTGTTCCATTTCAACCCTTGTCTGTCTCACTCTGCTGAGATCATTTACCTGCTAACAAGCTCCTGTGGTCAGAGATAAAAGGCAAAACCAGCAGCCCTTTAAGGACATATCCGAACATCTTTGCAACTCTTTGCTTCATGGAAAATATGGAAAGATGTTGCATTCACAATATATCACTCATATCTGTGTTTGTAAACAGATTTATCGCACCATCTGCAGAGTCATATTGCCATCTCCTCCATATTCATTTCCTTCCATTTATATAGTACAGCTCCTGTTTATTTTCTTCCCTTTTTACAATTAGATACATTAGCTACCTTTCCTACAAAAAGAGTGCACTCTCTGTGGGGAAGAATATTTGATCAATCCAATTTGTTCATTTTAGTGCATAAAACCACAAGCCAGGACTGTTTGGAGAGGTGCTGCCCGGTTCTGTTTCTCATCTCTTCACATCTGTGCAGAGCAGGTGGGAGGGAAGGATAATTCAGAACAAATCTGCTGGTAAACAGGATGCTCTCTCGGTATTTCCTGTCTCCTGTTGCACTGGTGGAGCTTAATTTTCAGGAATCAGCTAAGCCTGAGGTCAATAATGCTATTGTAATTTCTCTGACTTGCTGTAGCTGGTAGGATGTAATGCAAATACAATATATCGAGGCACTCATACATCTGGGAGCAAAAAGTCAGCCTGCTTTGTTATCTGGCTGGATAAGAAAAGTTTAGTCATGTTCAAATTAAAAAGTGATTTGCTGAGTATAAAAAGAAGTCACACAAGAGCAGGGGAGCTGCAGCCCCACGGGCTGACCAACACCCAGGTCAGATGGTCCTCAGTATTGCACTACCCTGAAGGTGCAGCCTGACCCCAGCACTGGAAAGGGATGGCTGGGCTCCATGCACAGTGTGGAGGAGAAGCTGACTGCAGGTGGGCCTCTCCAGCCCCATGAGTGTAGATTTGCAGTCACCATGGCTGGTGAGAGGTGTGGGATGCTGCCCCATCCCCAGGGCTCTGAACCTGGGGCAGGAAACTTTTGCTTCTCTCCCTTCGGTGAGGAAGGATTTCTCTTCACCTTTGCATTAAGGCTAACCCAAATTCCTGGGCTTGAATACAGGGGAGGAACTGGTGTTGACTAATCCCAAAAAGAATTTTACCAAGAGTGAGTAAGGGCTCTGGGCTGCAGGGAGTGATGACAAATCTTGGATACTCAAGCCTGTGCTTTGGCAGGGAGGTTTGTTTGGGGATTGGTTGGGTTAGTTTTTTATGGTCCTTTTTCTCACTTTTCAGCTGCACAGTGTGTTCTCAGATGGTATATTTGCCACTTCATGTTTTTGGATCATGACCGTCATCTTTTCAGCTAACAGAACGGGGAGCAACTGGGTGCTTGGCCAGCTTCTTTCCCACTGTAGCAAAAGAAAAAAAACTCTGCAAGAGAGTTTCTCCAGAGCTCTCTAAATGGATTTTCTGTCACCATATCCTGCTAACTCTTCCGCCCCTCTGACCTCTCAATGCAGACTTTGATGCTGTGAGCTGCCAGAAAGTCCCACTATCACATCTTCTCAGGGAAATTTTTCAAGTATCCTACCCCATCACACTTTGCATCTTTCCAAGAGGCAAGTTTAAGCCTATAATGTCATGCCTGTCACTAATCAGTGAGCAAATCTTTTGGCTGTATATTTGCCAAGGGGAGATTGCCAAAATTACTCTTTAGGTAAAACAGAAGCCGTGCAACTCTGCTGCAGGGAAGGAGCCAGGACCTTTCTCAATGGCACAGTCTCCAGGAAAAATCACAAGGAAGACTTTAAAATGAGATTTTTTCCCAACCAGTGTAAAGGGTCCATCCTTTATCTTGGCTTTCAGAGATTACTTAGTTTAGATTTTTCAAGCATTTTCTCTAGTCACTGCTGGGCTAGAAAGCTCTGTGCTTGAGCTGGGAAGGGAAAATAAGAGTCTCCCATAATCTCTTCAGTCCCCTAAGTGCTGAGTTTTGGGGCCAACTGCCCCCAGGTTATTTTGAGCTCTTTGCAGGCTGAGCAGCCCAGGGGAACAGAGATACTGGTGGTGTGGCAGGATGGGGAGGTAGCATCAATTTTTGTGGGGCAAACTGTCATCTATGGGAGCAATTCAGCGTTAAAACAAAATATTCACAGAATATTGTGAGTTGGAAGGGCCCACCAAGGATCATCAAATCCAACTGTTAAGTGAACGGCCCACATGGGGATCATATCCACAACCTTGGCATTATTAGCACCGTGCTCTGACCAACTGAGCTAATCTCAGTGGCCAAAACAATTGCATGCAGCTTTGAAAAGGACCTGCATTGTATGACTTGATCCCTGTGAGTCTGAAAAATAATAATCCTGCCTAAAAACATGAAGTCTGGCACCAAGAGTTACACTTGGCTTTGCAGTTTCTCTGTGTTGAATCAGTTCCTGGCCTTCCTTGCTGCTGATGGCCCGGCTGGACAGGCCATGTCCTCCAGGGAGACGGGCCACTGCTCCCCATCTCCAAAAAGGTGCTCTGCTGTTTTCATAGCCAGCCTCCTGCTGCTGTACCTGCACTCACAGCCTGTCAAGCTCTCACATTATCAGGCATAAACACCACGTGTACAAACATACTTGCTATTACAGCAGACAGGAAGGAATTGAGTGCTATAAAATTAACCTCAACATCAGTCAAAAGAAACAAAAGCGAAAAAGGAACAGAGTAATCAGATGCTCTTATGAGCAGGATATGCTTAAAATGATTTCTCCATCCCATTACAAATGCTTAGAAACTGCACAGCCTCTCCAGCACAGTGAGATTTTGAAGTGGTTTAATGGGCATTAGGAGTTCAGAGCTGATAATGCTGCTTCCAACCTTATCCCTTCACTGCATGAAAATAGGTAGTGGCAATTGACTGGTGTAAATTGGCTACTTTGAAAGCTGTATTTGCTGGCTTGATGTGCTAAAAGTCTCTCCACAGGGTCTTCAGAGCCTGAATGTAATGTGTGAGGTTAAGGTGGGGATATATCGAGTTTCTTCAACAGAGGACTGGTTGCAGTGTGTGCCCTACACGCTGGAGAGCTGGGACCTGCTGTAGTTGGGCTTTACATCCCAATTGCTGGAGAAGAGGCAGGGCCACTGGATAGTTTTTGGCCAGTCCAGACAAACTCCTCACTTTGTCTTTTCCTTTCAGAACAAACCATTCACCATGTCAATCAAAAAGGAAGGTGCCCACAAGAAGTGGGCTGCCCTGAAGGAGAAGCTGGGACCCCAGGAGACTGACCAGTCTGAGGCCAACCTGGAAAATGCCGAGCCAGAGCTGTGCATCCGTCTGCTGCAAATGCCCTCAGTGGTGAACTACTCGGGGCTGAAGAAGAGGCTGGAGAACAGCGACGATGCCTGGATGGTGCAGTTCCTGGAGCTGTCTGGGCTGGATCTCCTCCTGGAGGCCCTGGACAGGCTGTCAGGGCGAGGAGTGGCCAGGATATCTGATGCCTTGCTTCAGCTCACCTGCATTAGCTGTGTGCGAGCGGTCATGAACTCCCACAAAGGCATAGAATACATTGTGAGCAACGAGGGCTATGTCAGAAAACTCTTCCAAGGTGAGAAGACATCTTCCTGCTTCATCCATCACATGGCATTGGGGAGGGGCACTTTCCTGTTGCTTGTCCTCCTGCCCTGCAGCAGGCTGGTTGGAAAGGGTTAGTCACAACTGCTTAATGAGATTGTTTTCTTCTTTAAAATAAAACTGCTATGAAATCACCTTGCCTTTGCCACTCACTGCTATTTCCACACAAATACTGTCATAGTTCACTGAGAAGCTGGGGGAAACCCAGCCTTGTCTGTATACAGGCAGAAATCTCCAACCAGAGATTTCTGGAGATTCCAGAAATGAGAAATCTCCAACCCTTTGGTTGTCAGCAGACATTTGCTATTCAGTCTTTGAGAGCTCCAAGGGCAGAGGAGGGGAACTGAAAGGGCTTGGAGTCTTGTAGCGTGTAAAGAGGAGGGAAAGTGGCATGTTTGGACTCAAGAGAGCTTGCTCTCTTGTGCTGCTCCTTCTGGAAGATGGTGTGTAACACCACTTACATTCTCCTGCCATTCACCTGGCTCATCATTACCTTTGAAATTCATCAGGGCATCTCATAGAAGTTATTGTAGAGCACTTAGTGGTGCTGGTGCTGGAAGGATAACTTCTGTGCTGCTCCACAGAGATCACAGCTGTACCCAGAAACCATTATTAATAGCTTTTTAAAATGCATGTAGTTTGAAAGCTGACTTGCTTCCCTCTTAAGTTTTGAAGTCCCCTTTTTCCTCTTTACCCTGCATTTTCTTAGCCTATATAAAATATGGACCTGGCATTTTTGTACTGTGAAAACAGGGGTGTATCCTGGACTTTTCAGTGTTGGAGCTTCTTTGTGCTCTAATATAGGAAAAATAAGACAGCCTAATGCACTCCCTCCCAGCTCCCAGGGCTCACAGAGAAAGAGTAGTGCAAAAAGGGAACACATGGGGACCCATTGGAACAATTGCTCTAACTCATATGCATATTGAGCTTTTCTGCACTAAAAATAAGAGTCATTAATCAAAGAAAATTGTTCATCTGCTGTTCTAGAAAATACTCATATGTGAAAATGGGAAATAAATTTTGTGAGTGCTGAAAAATCTTGGCTGCTGTTGCAGCATGTCACTGGGACCTGGAAAAGATGAATAACTACAAGCTGCACCAAAATGCCAGTGGGATGCCTTGTAGCATTTACTGTTCCCACTAGAAGTTACCATCACATGATGCTATTGGGGTGGGATATCTGTACATTAAGATATTTCTCTTCCCATCTTCCATTGTAATGGGTCCCCTCCTTCAGTCTCTTTTCTACTACTGCTCATAATCCATGTAGCAGAAGACACTGAGATTCAGAATATTCATGTCATTATAAATTCTGCTTTGTTTTGTTCTGTTTTTCCTACAGCACTTGACACAACTAATGTCATGGTCAAAAAGCAAATATTTGAGCTCCTGGCTGCACTGTGCATTTACTCATCAGATGGCCACTCTTTGGCTCTGGATGCCTTGGACCATTACAAGGCAAGTGTTTGGTTGGAGCAGGAGGAATGGCTCAGCTTTGATCCATGCAGACAGTTCCATGTACCACAGAAAAGGGTGGGAATAAAGTTTATTTCGCATTGTTTTGGAAAAAGAAGTAGGTGTATATAAAGTGAAAGCTGTAGGAAATTTTTTGTGGTCAGCGTAGGTCTATGGTACTGTTCTGTGACTCGTGTGGACAGATGATTGCCAGCCACAAGGTGCTTTCTGGCAGCAAATGCACCACCAGCAGAATCAGTGTTGCCACATCCACAGGTTTCACTGCCCACAAGCTCAGGTACATGCATCAGTTACCAGAAAGCACAGAGGGATCCAAGACGTGTTTTCAATGGCTTTCTCTGCCAACCAGCCCCTGCTCCACACTGGAGGGGTGCTGCTTTTACCTGTGCCTTGCTGTCCTGTGCACAGTGAGATAAACTGAGGATTTCAGATGCTAATTCCATCGGGGAGCCTGCACCACAGTCACGGGCATTTATGTCTAAATAGACCATTCTTGTCATAACATCAGTTGTGTCACCAACAGAGTGTGAAGAACCAGCAGTATCGATTCAGCATCATAATGAACGAGCTCTCCAACACAGACAATGTGCCATACATGGTGACACTGCTGAGTGCCATCAATGCCATCATCCTGGGGAAAGAAGAGCTAAGAACAAGGACACAAATCAGAAACGAGTTCATAGGTAAGGATCTTTGTTACACCTTTCCCTGGAGAGAGTCAGTTACCAAATGGGGTTTTTTTCAGATGTATCCATATTAGATACTGGATATTAGGAGAAAGTTTTTTAGAGAAAGGGTGATAAGGTACTGGAATGCTTTGCCCAGGGAGGTGGTGGAGTCACTATCTCCATGTGTTTACAGAAAGACTGGATGTGGCACTTGGTGCCATGGTTTAGTTGATGTGTTAGGGCTGGGTTGGACTCGATCTTGAAGGTCTCTTCCAACCTAGTGATTCTGTGAATTCTGTGATTCTGTGAAGAGGCTGGGGAACAAAACTGCAAAAATTAATTTTCTACTTTCTTTTGACCTTTATTCTCAACAGCCTTTCTGTCAACAGATTTTTTTAACTTTGCTGCTTTCCCATAGTTTGATCTTTTTTGGAATCCCAGCAGCACTGTATCACTTGAGCTTCTTCAGAACATTTCTATAACCAACAATCTTACATGGACACATTTCCATATACTGCAACTACTTGTAAGAGTTGATAAAGTTTCTCCACTCCGTGTCTACTCAGTTGAGCCACAGAGGCTGTCCCATGGTTCAGAGGTTCTTTCCAACTGCTAGAATCCCAGGCTCCTAGGTACCATTTTTGAGATTCACCTCACATACTGGATGTATCTGAGTTGGTCAGCCTGGGCTCCATTTCTCTCTGTGGACATCAAGGAACATTTGACCATATCAGACTGATTTTAAATACTTAATTTGGACTGAGGTCACTCATGCCCCAAAACTGCCTGTGTCCCTCAGTAACGCCAGGGGGATTGTGCAGGGGTTCACACAGGTGCTGCAGATGTGTGCTGTGGTGTCTCATCATTTACCAGATTGACTCTACCCACTTTGATAGATTAATCTTAAGATACTTTCACTATTTCTCTCTTCAAAAAGTGTTTATAGCATAACATATGTAAAGATCATAACAAATAAGTACCAAGTGGGTCATAATGCAACTATATCTATTTTTTTCACCTGCCAGGGCTGCAGCTGTTGGATGTTTTAGACAAGCTAAGGTAAGGATCTCTACTTAATTTTTTTTAAAATGAGATTGACAGTGAAGTCGCTGTGGAAACTTAATATTTATCCAACCTTCTGTTGTGTGAAGTGCAGTGTGCCCGGGTGGAGTGGACCATGCTTGTGTGCACCCATTCCATGGGAGCTAGAGGCATTTGGCCAGTGTTAAGATGCTCTTGCCAACCACAATGTCACAGGGACAGCTGTTGGCACAGATGGCATGCACAGAGGCTCTGGGCACAGATGGAGTAGCAATGTCCTCATTGAGGTTGTTTCAGACTGAATCTGAAGCAATGCTGTGGGCTCACTGAGCAGCTCACTGTGTTCAAAACCACTTCACTGCTGCTGTTGGTCCCGGAAGCATCCAGCTAAAACAATTTACTGATGCATATCTGAATGTAATTTAAAAATTATGTTCTATCAGAAACATCTGTGATAAATTCTAGAATGCAGTTGATGTGAGTCGCAGTTATCCATGTAACTGGAATTGCTCCATCCAACACCATAAAAATTAGGGAAGAGAAGATCTTTTAATAGAGCAGCAACTGTAAAATTCTAACACTGAGTGGTCTTGAGAGTGCTGAAAAAGTCAGCTTTAGAGTGTCAGTGTTTTTTTAAATCCAGTTTTGAGTAGCAGAGAAGGAGATTTTTCAAATAGAAACATCACCAAAATATTTTCAATTAGTCTTGACTGTAAAAAAATAAAGGTGGTGGCCTGGTTCCAAAAAGATCAGAATGCCACTGTCTTGTTACAGCTCCAAGGAGAATTCCATAGCAAGCCTATACTGGGGCAGGTTATGGCATGAGAAGTCCCATTCCTTTGCATGTGTTGATGGTAGGAAGAGGTACATACACTTCAGAAAGGATGCACTGATGGCATCTCATCCTTTATAAATAAGGCAGAGTTGGGTACTTTCAACACCGACGGGCTGAGTCTGAGAGGCTAAGAGATAAAAGCCATTTAACAGGAACAATCATCTGAAAAATAGTGAAGGGCTCTCCAATGAAAACGAATGCTGTAATATTGCAGAGACATCGAGGAGGAGGATCTGCTTATCCAGTGTGACACATTTGAGGAGTTCAAAATAGAGGATGATGAGGAATTATTACGGATATGTGATGGGATAAACATGAATGATCATCATGAGGTCTTTTCATCTCTCTTCAATAAAGTAAGTTGCCCCTCTCATGGGGTGGGAGGTCACACAATGGCAAAGTTAATCCACTTTGCCCAGGACCAGCCTTGCTGTGACAGAAGCTGCTCTGTCTTCCAGGTGAGCCGCTCTCCAGTCTCTGTCCAGCTGCTGTCCATCCTTCAGAGCCTGCTGCACTTGGAACCATCTCACCACTCCAGCCTCCTGCTGTGGGAGTCCTTGGATGCCGTAGTGAACAGAGCCCTTTTACTCGCCAATGACAGTAAGAATGAAATGACACATCCATCCAGCCTTGCACACTCCTCTTGTTTTCCCTTGTCCCACAAAAGTCTTTCCCCAATGTGCAGGAAATAATCTGTGGGACTAGGTAAGAGCTGAACAGAAGCTGGGACAAAGCTACACCTTCTGTATAAGGTCATGTGAAGCTTCATCCATGTGGGTGGCCACATTTTAGCAGTGGGCTTGGAATTCCCAGTCTTGTTTTAATGGTTAATCCCTGAGCTTTGGCTCATGGGAGTCAGTGGGAATCTGTCCTCACTGGCATTCTGCCATTGGTGCTGGCCTGTTTTGCTGGCAGGTGTGCTCAAAATTGTTTGTGGGCTGGGGACACGGGAAGGAAATTGCCTGGAAGTGTAGTTGTGTAAAGTGACACCAGAAAATGGGCTCTCCATGGCTCCAGACCTGCTGCTTGGTGAGGGTTGAATAGCATGAACCAGCCTGTGGGCCTCATTCCCTTCCCTGACCCTGACTCATTTCTCTAGTCCAAGGGAACACAGTTGAAGAAGTCATTGAGAGGCTGCTGTCTATCAAAAAACATCCAAACAAGCAAAAGCGAGCTGAGAACCGCCTGTCTGGGAGCGCAGCTGGAGGTGTCCAGGGTGAACCAGAACCATGTGCACGGGCAGCTCGGTGTCCAGGGGGATCATCAAACCCCACCAGGCCACCAGTGACATCCTCAGGGCCACTAGCCAACGAAAAAAAGATCTCATCCTGCCAGTTCACAGCCTGCTGTGCTCTGCCAGAGAAATCTAACCCTCCCTCCAACACTGCCACCAACCCGGCACCTCCAGCCCCACCACCTCTACCCTCTGGCACAGCAGCCATGAACCCCACATCCCCCATGACAAATACACCTCCAGCCCCTCCACTCCCTGGCATCCCTCCACCTCCACCCCCATTGCCTGGCATGGTTGGTATCCCTCCCCCTCCACCCCCATTGCCTGGCATGGTTGGTAT
>WAAE01002423.1:0-36621 GCA_013400495.1 Nicator chloris | reverse complement strand
GGGCCACCCCCCCCCCTCCCCCCCCATTGCCTGGCATGGGGGGCATCCCTCCCCCTCCCCCCCCATTGCCTGGCATGGGGGGCATCCCTCCCCCTCCACCCCCATTGCCTGGCATGGGGGGCATCCCTCCCCCTCCACCCCTCCTGCCTGGCATGACAGGAGATCACATAGAAGCCGTGGTGGCCTCCCAGTACAGCTGCTCCCTTGGCTTGGGCAGGCCTCCCCGCAAGACAGCAAAGACACCAACGCTGAGAATGAAGAAGCTGAACTGGCAGAAGCTGCCCTCCAACGTGGTGAGAGGTGGGTGCTTCTGGCATAAAGTCACTGCTGCTTTAGGGGTGCTTTTCACTGCTGCTTTTGCTTCCCAGGGGAAGAAACACTGTCTTAAAGTTTGTCAGATGTGGTTGACTCTGTTTAGATACAGAACTTCCCTGATTTCCTTTACTTTTGTCTTACAGAGCTGATATAAAAGTAACATGAAACTGTTAATGTAATAGTAACTATTCCAACTGAATTAGTGCTTTGGAATAGCTTGTTTATAACAAAAGTACTTGGAACTTAAGAGAAAGGGATGGGAATACTTTCCTAATTCACTATGATGTTCTTTAGATCAGGCTCTGATCTGAGTTCCCCAAACTTTTATTACCCAACTCATCTGCGCTTGCATCTGGGTAAATTAAAGTCACGAGTAAGAGTGCATGTGAGGATCACTTCACATATCTCTTGATTTTTGGGTTACATTTCCCTCTCCTAGTGGATTCAAAGTGGAACATGAAATGTGAGAAGAAGCTGGTACGAGCTGTGTCAGCTTTGTCCTAGACAACTAAGGCATCCACTGCATGCAAGTAGGCAGAGGTGATATTTAAATAAGGCATGTCTTCAACCACAAGAACAGTAAAATGTTTGGATTATTTCAGTAGAGGCTTCTACAGGCATGTTAGGGTGATGATTTTTTTTTAAGATATAAGAAATTGCAGTAGAAATTAATTCAAGCAGTCCTGTAGCCAGCATTATACAAGGAGACCTGAGTGTAAAATGAAAAACGGAGAAGGACACAGTCAGAAAATGTGCAAGTTGTGCCCAGTCTCTCCATTAGGATGCAAGGAAGCAAAATTAATAACAACCAGGGGACTAGAAACGAAATGTCTGAGGTCCTTGTCATGCTGATGCAGTTGCCCACCATGGAGGAAAACACAGATTTACAGGGAGGGATGGGGCTGTACAGCCTCTGTGTGCCGAGTGTTGCCTCCCCTTACCAGGTTTAATTGCCCTTCAGGTCCTTTGGATCCCAGCTGTGGCACTTGCCCCCTCTTAATAATCACCATTGATCCAGGACTAATATATCCCTTCCTATTTCATTCATGTTCTGAAGAGTGTCCCTGCTAGCAGCTCACCTTGCCCCGGGCACCAGGAGCTTTCAGCTGTCCCTCCAGCCAGTCTGAACACTTTGTCTTTCTTTCAGAGAGCCACTCAATGTGGGCTTCTGTGAGCAGCAGCAGCGAGGAAACGATCGAGCCCAACTACAGCAGCATCGAGCAGCTGTTCTGCTTCCCACAGCCAACCCCCAAGGAGAAGACAGCAGCACCAGTGAAGGCAGAGCCGAAGGAGGTGAGGAGGCCCCCCTCATTTTTTCAAGTAAACATCCCTGCAGACAGCTCGTCTAATATGAGATATCTTCTTTTTCTTTAATGAAGATCACATTTTTGGACTCCAAGAAAAGTCTCAATTTGAACATATTTTTGAAGCAATTTAAATGGTAAGATATGGCCAGTTCTCGTGACAGTTGACAAAACTTTGAGCAGGTTTTGCAGTATCTGGAAGGTCCTCATGAAATCTGTTCTAGCCAATGTGCTTTGGTGGTCCGTGCTACTAAATCATCTGAACATTCCACATTTTGTCCTACAATGTCTTTAAAATACTGAGTTTAGGGGTTTAATTATGTTTTTGCATACAACTTCCCCATATGTTGGCAAAGGAGTTACATCTCCATTTTACAGATAAAGTTATGGCACAGACTCTTAGGGTGACGTAGACTGTGAGACACCTGGAGGTTAAAACCCTCCTCAAATCAGGGCCAATGAAGAGTTCAAGTTTCTTTTAAGATTAAAAAATGCTCAGAGACAGGATCTCTATTGCAGGATTCATCCTGGCCTTGAGGCATTTGATCAGGGCCAGAAATAAGATTTGGGTCATAGCAGGGATCCAGGTCCTGATTCTAAGTTAATTGTGGGGAGATACCTTTCCTTTTGGATTATTGTGAGTCTTTACTTGGGAAACCACAGAGTGCTTGCACAGATAAATCTCTTGGTAATGTGTGATAGTTGAAAAGTGGTCTTTGGTTGATGGCTGGCTCTGCTCCTCCTTCCTGCAGCTCCAATGAAGAGGTGACTGCCATGATCCAGAATGGGGACCGGACCAAGTTTGATGTTGAGGTTCTGAAGCAGTTGCTGAAGCTGCTGCCTGAAAAGCATGAGGTCAGGAGGAACACAGTAGCTTTGGTTCACACAGTGAATGCATAGTGCAGCTCTGCAGTCTTGATTCTTTATTTCTCATTAGATAGAAAACCTGAAGGCCTTCAAAGAAGAGAAATCAAAGCTAGCAAATGCAGATCAGTTCTATCTTCTCCTCCTTCAGATTCCCAGGTAAGGTTGTTGATCATGAACTTCAGCCCAATCCATTTCTTGATTTACCTCTGGGAAGTTTAAGGTTTTTTATAGGAGCCTTAAGGTTTTTTGTAGGAGTTTAAGGTTTTTTATTACAGACCAACACTGATGGATATTACTGGTGGATTCCCCCTTCCCTCTTGGAGCTATCCCTTTCCCTGTTACCCTTAGATGAAGGGCTCTTCCTGATCCAGCACCTCCTCTCCCTCTGAAGCAACAGAAGCTGGCCCAGACTCAGGGTCAGATCTGCCCAAGGATCTCCATAACTTAGTGAAAGGCAGTGCCAAATGCAGTGCCAAGAAGGGGAAACTCTTCTCTTTGCTGATCACAGTGCATCAGCAGAACCTACATCCCTGCTGGTCCTCAGGGCAAGCAGTGGCCCCTCGCCTCCCTCCACAGGCCACACCAGTGGTTTGGTGTGCACGTGGTTGACAGCAGCGTTGGGGTGGCATGGGCTGGTGATGTGGGAAGGGAGCTGCTGTGCTGGCTGAGATCCCAGTGCCCTTATGGTGTGAATCCATCTCCACCCGTAGCTACCAGCTGCGCATTGAGTGCATGCTGATCTGTGAGGAGACCACCGTCGTGCTCGACATGATTCAGCCCAAAGCTGGAGCCATCCGGAGAGCCTGTGAAGGTATCCATGACCTGAGCTGATTTCTGCATCTGATTTAAGACAGGAAATTTTAACCGCCACAAAACTCCCCTGGAGCTCTGCAGTGTTACCCCCAAAAATCCCCTGGAGCTCTGCAATATTACTACCCAAACCCCAAAGAACTCCTGTGTGGTCCATTCACTGGTTTGCTGCAAATGGGATGCAACTTTAGATATCTCCACTGATGGTCAAAGCCCTTAACAGGACCAAAGATCATTTTCTCTCACCCTCATCCCTTTTTTTCTGCAGCAGATGGATCCCTCTGAAACACTTTGACTGGTGAAGTGCTGGAAATTCACCAGCCCTTTCAAAGGAGCTGAATTTAGACAGCAAAGCTGGCCCTGCTGCAGCTAATTCATCCATCCAGCATTATTTCCCAAATTAAGAACTTTGTACAACAATTTTCTTTGCCCTCAGAAAAGCCTACTCCAAACTTCCCCTGAAAGTAGCGATGCTTTAGTATTTCCCTGCCTGAAATGGAACCAGAAGAAAAAGGTTGTTATTTTGGGTTATAAATTGCTGATGCTCCAATATAGTGAATACACAGAAAGTTTATGCAGTAGATTTTGGCTTCCTGTGGCAGAAACCTTTGGTCCCACTCCTCTGAGAGCAGTATGTTCTTCTTGGCACTGTCAAGTGTCGCCTGTCTTACAGAGCCAGTTCCCCCAACTCCTGCTGAGGGTTTCTCCAGCTGGCATTACAGCTGTCTGCTGGATAAATTGAAGAATCCCCTGAAGTGACTTCCCAACAGCTCAGTTGTTCTTTTGGAACTGTTCCTGCCTCAAAGCCGAGTGCTTCAGAAAGCACAGCACTGCAGCACCCCGTCATAAGAGCAAGGACAGGGACTGTACTCTTCATACCTGGTTGATAATCACCTCTACCATGAGACCAGGAACAGGATGAGCATGTCTGGTTTTAGCAGTTGATCATAGGGCAGTCAGAGCTGGCTTCAGAGCACAGCTAAATGAAGTTGGCAAGATTAAGTTTGCAGCCCAGTTACCCTTGCCCACACTGGGAAACTTGCAAGGAAGGCAGGACCTTGATTGCTGTTAGTAAGGAAGGTCCAACTCCAAGTTATTTGCCTTTAGGAAATGAGAAACTAGATGTAAAGAAAGAAACATAAGTCAACAAAGACTTTTACAACCCATGGGACTGAATCTACAAAGAATCAGTTTCTCTGTGCATTGGGCTGCAAAGTCAAAATACCAAATTTGATTTAGTGGAATTCAGAATCCCAGTTTCAGTGCAGTTTAGGAAATATTCTGGTGTAACAGAGGCTTTTGCTTTAAAGTCCCTTACGTTTTTCAGATCTTCTGACCAGTCATCGCCTGCCAGTCTTTTGTCAACTGATTCTCAAAGTTGGAAACTTCCTGAACTACGTAAGGACTTTTTTTGTCTTCTCCTCCCCCCATTACAGTCTGTGAATGGTCTCCTTTAGGGCTGTAATTTGGATGGACACAGGAGTTACATCTGCTTTCTTTCTCTCTTGTAGGGAAGTCACACAGGCGATGCCGATGGGTTCAAAATCAGCACTTTACTCAAACTAACAGAAACCAAAGCCAACCAAACCCGCATTACACTGCTCCACCATATTCTAGAGGTACCACTGCCAAGTCCTGCCCAGTAGGGAAGAGGGAGGGTTTTATCACAGATGAAACATTTCTCCTACTCTGCTGTTGGCTAATGCCACATGCTCATACTCATGTCCTCCCTGGCAGTGTCACAAGTCAGGAGCATTTGAATCACTTTGGTGACTCTGGTGGAGTCTGCTTGTGGGCACTGCTCCTTATTTTAGGACTTCCTCTGCTTCCCTCCAGCATCTTTTCCTGCAGACAGTGTCTGCAACTTCCTTTCATATTTGTGCAATCTGCACATCAGCAGCTGCAAACCACAGAGCACAAAGCTGTCCTGGCTCATCTGTACCCATTCAGCCTTTCTGCCTTTCCATGTACTTTGCCTTTTCCTCCAGACTATGCTCAGGCTTTTCATGCTTCTCTCCAAGCCCCCATGGCTTTCCTATTCCCTGCAATGCTGTTTTTATCTTTTTTCTCCATGCTTTGCTCTGCCACCTTCATTCATCAATGTCCCTCGGTTTCAGTTACGCATGTTCAAGTCCCACTTTAGCTGGCAGTAGCTTCAGCAAGGACAACTGTGAAAGTAAAGAATGCAATTAAGATTCAAGGCCTTTTAGTGCCCTTCTGGGACCGTAGGAAGTGTCAGATTGCATCAAACCACAGTCCTGCCTCCCTCCATGCTCAAGAAGAGCTCTGCTTTGCTTTGAACTATGGTTATTTCTCAGGGTTCAGCACTCTTCTGTGCTTTTATAGCCAGGGGAAGAGCCTTTCCTCTCTGAATGTGCAAACTCCAGGGGGGAGTAGCAGAATAGAGCACAGTCATCCTTCCTGGACATTTCTGTCCAGCTTCCCCTCAGCTCCTGCCACACACCAAATAACACTTCTTTCTCTCTTCCTCTTCAGGAAGTAGAAAACAGCCACAAGGACCTACTGGAACTGCCAAAGGATCTTGAATATGTTTCAAAAGCAGCAGGGTAAAATTGTGTGTCACTTCCTTTGAATTAAAAACAAAAATAAATCCCATGCACATCAACAATGTACCAGAAATTAGGACACACACAGCTGGTATAGAGATTAACAAGATGGCATCTTACAGAGTTTTAACTGAAAGATTTGGTGATGAATGTTGAAAGCCCTTTAATATGTAATAATTCTACTACAGCTGGCAACACTTAGGACTGAAATTTGCAGAGCAGTCAGTTAACTGCCTCCCAGACCCTTCTGGAATGTGCACTGCCTTTGTGGTGGCAGGAGCTGGTGAAGGCCAGCTACCCTGGAGGTATCTGAAGTACCTCCAGGCAGGGAAGGTGAGCTAATGCTGAGCATGGCAGGTGGAGAACAGCCTTTTGAACAGGTGGACTTTTTTTGGCATTCACCCACCCAATACACAAAATTGTGGGTCGGCCTGGCAGCCTTTCCATAAGTACCGTGGAGGGAGGGAAGCTGTTTTCCATGAGCTTGAACTGTATAGAGAGCTCGGAGCACAGGGTTCAGTTCAGAGAAGTGGTAGAAAGCTGAGGGGTGACCAAACCACAAGTTCAGACTTGTCCACTCCTTGGTCAGCTCAAGAAGCTGAAGTGTCAACTAATGGCAGGGTTCTGTGTGATTTCAGAATTAATCTTGATATTATACGCACGGAGTCTGGTACCAATTTAAAGAAGTTGCTGGAGCTTCAGCGGAAAGTCTTATCATCAAATGAGGATGTGAAACAACAGTATGAGAAACCCATCCAGGTCAGTATGGAGCTGCCTTAGATCTCCCCCATTACACACAGAGAGGTGGTGCATGGTACATCTGCAGCTGAGGAGCCTCATGAGAGGGGAGAAAATATTGCCACAAGACATGCTCTCAGATTTGGAAATAGGCTGCAATGCCACACAACCCAAATGTGCATTTGCCAGCTGCACCCCAAACCTAGATACCTTTGGTGAGGCCATTTCTTAGGGTCTGTGCCCCAACTGCTCTGTCCATGCTTTTGTGTGGCTCCTCACTTTAAGAGAAGATGGTCACCTTCTGTGTGGATCACCAGAGTGAAGCCCTTTGCTTGGGATTAAGCTTTGCGTGGAGCTTTCCATGTCTTGCTCAAGCCACCCCTGTAAACTTCACAGCACAGTTGCCAAGAGTAAAGATCATCTGCAAATCTTAATTTCTTCCCACCTGTTTCCCTAAAGCTCCACTGCAGTTAAAAGCCAGGACCCAGAGTCCTGCTCTAAGCTCTAATCCTTTCTCTGTGAGTGCATGTCACTCGTTGTCCTCTGGATGGTGTTTTACTTTGTGTATTTAATGTGTTTCAGGACAGCATTGATGCCTCCAGAAAGCTGGAAGAAGAATTTGAAACCATTGAAAAGAAGAGAGAAGAACTTGCAAATTACCTCTGTGAAGACCCAAGCAAGTTGTCCTTAGAGGACATATTTAGCATCATGAAGACCTTCAGAGATCTCTTCATCCGAGCCCTGAAGGTTGGCATCTGCACACAGATGCAGCATCTGCTGAGCATCCCTAGTGCTGATAGCTGCCTCCACTCCCATGGACAGCGGTGGGATGGGCACCCAGATCCAGGGGGGAACCTGCTAACAGCCTCCTGCTTTTTTTTTGGCATGGGGTCCCCCAGTGAAGCAGTGTCTGATCCCTCCTCCACTGCATCCTCGTGCAGTTCTGGTGCTGCTGGGCCTGGCCCAAACATCAGGGATTTGATTTTGGTGCAACTTTAGCTGCAGAGTCACAAAGATGCTTTTGGGCCAAGTGTGCAAGTTTTAGAGAAAGGGGCTTACAAAACTTAACCCTTTGCTCCAACCTGAACAAACAGGCTCAGAAGAGGGATATGTAATAAAAAAGCCACCTGTTTAGAAAAAACTGTAGCTTCAGTATCTCCCACTTTCACTTTAGCTAGAGGTCAGGCAGGTGAGCACACTGCAGGTAGCTGTGTGAGGTATATCACCACTGCCACCTCCGACTGGGACGTGGCAGAGTCCTGGCCAAGTCAGCGGTCCCCTCTCACCATTTTGGTAAGACAGCCTTTATTCCCAATGGCCATTTTATTTATTGCACAGGGTGAGGCCAGAATTTCTCTTCCTTCATCTATAGATCTCCTTTCTCTTCATCAGCTTCTGAAGCAGACATTTACCCAACCTTCTCATACCACTGTTACCTCACTGCAGGAAAACAAGGACAGAAAGGAGCAAGCTGCCAAAGCAGAGAAGAGGAAAAAGCAGCTAGAAGAGGAAGAGGGGAAGAGACAGAAGGGAGAAAATGGAAAAGTCAGTGAGTATCTGAAATGGTTTCAAAAAATAGAGATGGAGCCATAGGAGCTCTTTGGTGGTCCTGCTTTAATGGACCGGTAGTGGTAATTTATTTTGTAGGTTTCCATGTGCTGACTGACTAAAGGCTTTTAGGTGTCTTACAGCCATAGCTAAGAATTGACTTTGCACAGTTGCAGCTGGGCAGAGAAGTTAATTTTAGGTTTGCTGACTGAACAGCAAAGAAGAAAATCACCACAAATTAAATATTTCAGTTAACTTTTTCAGTTTCTAAACATAACTTTTGAATCCCAAATCTAAAAAGAAACATTTGACTTCTCCACCATCCAAGGTCCCTGTATACACTTGAATAGTCTCTCTTTACCACAGTTGTCCCAAAAATCTTGCATGTTACTTAAATGTGCCTTCTTCTGGATGAAAATGAAAGGCTGAAAAATATAAGTGGAAGAATCTGAGAGGTAAGAAAAATCAAAATTATATTTCTTCCAAAAAAAAGGGTTCCCACCAACATCGATAACAAACAGGGAATATTTCAACCAGGGACATGTCCAGGTAGAGCTGGTGCCACTGGTACCAGGCTGTAGCACCAAGATTTGGCAGCAAATCCCTTGTCTTTAGCCAAGATACACTGCTGTGGGATCACAGAGCACAGGCTGCTCCCAGGCCTGGGGCAGGTGCCTTGCTCCTGCCCAGTGGTTGCTTGTACTGTCCCAGTAGCCACCTCCAGCAGTGGCATCCCTGCAGTCTTCTACTGCCCTGTGTCATGGGCAGATTTAACAGCCATCTCTCTCCCCCCAGTCAAGAAGGGGCTGATGAAGCAGGAGGAGGTGTGTGTCATCGACGCCCTGCTCGCCGACATAAGGAAAGGGTTCACGCTGAGAAAGACAAAGAACAGACACGAGTCAGATGCAGTTCCTAAACCCTTGTCTGCAGAGAGCCCAGAGGAAAGCCAGTCTGGTAAGGGCACAGACCTGATTGTACCTGCAGCTATTCATTCCCATCTGCCTCTGAGCCTGAGCCAAGCTCGCACCAGTAAGAAGCCTTTGTGTTTGCATTTGGGGCATTTTATTTAAGAAGGCTTTGCAGCCAGTGCCAAGGAGAAGAGGAGCAGAGAGCCTTGAGCTGTTGCTAGCCAGATCTGTCACAAAATTAGCAGGAATTTGGAGCACCATGGCCCTGCATCTGTGTTGATAAACGTCTGAGGTGCCTGACCCACGTGTCAGCCATGGCACCATGCTGATGGGGCACTGCTGTTATCCCCACACAAGTCCCCTCCATGCTCTCCAAGTCTCAGTAGCACAGCGTGTTTCTGCCTTGGGGAAACACCATCTTAGTCTATACCTGGGAGACTGAAGAAGCCCTTTAAAAAATATAAGAAACCCTGTTTGCAAAAGTACCCAGGTCCTTCAGGTGCTTGTGAGGAGACAGCCCATGGGTTTAGCTTTTCTTTGGTCTCTTGACTTCAGTGTCAGTACAGTTAGACAAGTCCAAGGACATTGGTCTATCCATGGCTCTCCTAGACCTGCTCTACAAGAGCAGGTTAAGGCTGGCTCATGGGCAGCCTTGAAGTCCTCACACAGCCAGGGCAGCAGTCCAGCCTGGACCAGAACCTCACAGGCAGGTTCTCTCTTCCTGACGTAGATTTTCAGGCTTCCTTGCAAGTCCCAGAGCTTCCATGGAAATCAGCCATTTTGCAGCCAAGACACTTTAACACCTGCTGAAAACAAATCAGGGGCTTTGCTGAGCTGGAGCCTGGGAGTCCAGCTGGGGTGACCACATGGGTTTAGGGAGGAGAGGTAGAGGGAGGATAAACTGGTGCTACCTCTGCATAGCTGCTTTAGGGTCTGTGCTCCCTCCACGGGCAGCTGCTAACCCGTAACCTCTGCAGGGTAGGTGCATCTTGGTTGATTCCTGGTGAAACTGCAGCTGTGGCTGATGGAGTGTTTTCTGTTTAAAGGAAAGAGCATTAAGGATCCACAAGCGGCAGGGAAGCAGATTGATGACAAGACCAAGCAAAACCAGGATGATTATCCCTCAGAAAGCACTCCTCCCTCAACCACTGCCCCGATGGAGACTGGTGGAGGTGTTACAAATGGTTCAGCTTCAGGCCAGGTATTATCTGAAAACAGTGCTGGAGGAAGTTTGCCACTGGAGTCCCAGACCAAAAGCCCCTCAGTGAGCATGGTGGAAGCTGATGGAGCCAGTCAGACCATGCTGGGCCCCGGGATGGAGCAGGCAAACAACGGGGAAAGCCTCCAGCCCAGCACAAAGAGCTCCCTTGCCTTCTCTGTGGCTGACATAGGCACAAGGATAAGCTTTGTAAGCAGCAGTTCAGCCTCTGCTCTGAGAGACCAACTCAGCTGGACTGGTGGGTCCATGTCAGGAGGCCAGGACAAGGAATGCCCAACTGATGGCTCAGAGAGTGCTCAGTCTGCTCCCTGCAATGAGGCTCGGCAGGCAGAGTCCAAAGAAATGACGAAGGAAAACGAAGACCCTGGTACAGACTCGCTGTTGGACACCTCTCAAGACAAGTCCTTCTCAGAGGAGCCAGCCACCGACTCCTCTTGTTCAGCAACACTTCCCCCAGAGCAAACTCACAGCGACAGGGAAAAGCAGAGGCCATCGGGGAAGCGGAAGAAGAAGAAGAGGCACAGCAAAAGCTACTCAGGTAGCCTATTTTATAAATAGCCCTTAGGGACTGACTTAAATGTGGGGACCTTCCTGATACATTTGTATATAGCTGTTTCTTTCCACTGCAAGGCTCAATGCCCCCTGCCCCTAGAGTCACACTGTTTCATGCAGCTGTCATATTTTTTAAACCTGAAAGAGCTTTAAAAAGAAAAACACAAGCATAGTTCGTTCTGGTGACATGTATAAGTAGTTTATAAAGGACTAATGATGAATCAATAATTAAAAAGCCCATTACACATACGCATAAAGATGGCAATAAGCACATCTGTCGAGTGTGCTAAAGACAGCTACAAGGCACGGTTATGTGCAAACAAGAGCTCCATTAGGCTCCAGAGCAGTGATTAAGAGCAGTTAATACTGGGTACTTAATCAGCAATCACCCCCTCTGAACTACTTATAAACACATAAAAGCAGCAACATCAATGCTGCCTTGGGGTTGTTTGGTTTTTCCCCTCATTGCAACAGCACTTTGCCTGCCAACCTGCCCCAGGAGTACTTCAGGTGGCTTTAAACATTAGGCCCTCAAATCATTGCTGCAGAGGGAGGGGGGAAGGTCAGTCACTGAAAAAGGTAGAATCTTGCAGATGCTTCCACCAAGAATGATCCTCCAGCTGGGCTGCCCTGCTGGGGCTGGGAGGGAGCTCAGCTGCTGGAGCCACACAGGCCCCCTCTTCATACCAACAGTCCTCAGCCAGCCCCAAACCTGGGAAGAGTCCTTTAGATCCTTTTACCCTTAGGTGGGCACCTTAATCCCAAATTGGAGGTGCCTCCTAGGGAAGACAGATGGGTCTGTCAGCCTTTAGAGTTTACAATATCCTTTCCAAAGCCTGGTTCCTGCAAGATCCTGAGGTCAAACAAAGGGGCAGGCAAATGGAAAGGTCTCTTTTTACCAATGCTTGATGTTTTTCCTTTCAAGAAGGGTGGAGGAGAAAGGAAAGGAGGGTTTGAATACCCATTGCTGAGAAAGACAGCATAGGTTGAGCAGCTACCACAGAGGGACTTACCCTTTTAATGCAGCATGCCCCAGGATTGTGGTTATTTACATTTCTAAACATGCCACTTTCCCCTAGTTAAAAACAAGCCAGGAATGAGAAGTGATTTCCTGTAACAGTGCTTCCCAAACTTGCTTCTCAGGAGGAGCAGAAACTGCAGCAGTGGGAGCATCCCATGCTCACAGCCCTCACAATTCTCTCCTGACACGTGAAATTAGGATTTCTGGCTTAAAAACTGACCCCAGCCTGCAAAAGCCACAGGGTTCCCTGGGCATCCAGGGATGGCATCAAGGGGGGTTGGAGCTAGATGATCTTTAAGGCCCCTTCCAACTCAAACCATTCAGAGATTATATGTTCTTAGGAACCTCTCTGCTATTAGACAGTATTTTCATAATAAAAAGTTCCCTGTTGCTACCTTGGCCTTGCCATAATCAGATATATTTAGTGTCTCTCTTTTGTTCAAAAGCAGAGGTTGAGACTGATACTGGAGATAATAAAACAAAAAAAGATTGTGTGGCACAATGAGGTATGTAAACTCGCAAAGGTGTTTTTTTGTGAACTAACCACAGCACTGGGACTTCACAGACCTAATCAGTATTCAGCATATCACCTAAGCTTTTTGTCGTTGTGTCTAATCACAAACACATGTGAAATAAATTTGTCACTCTGATTTTTACTCTCTGGGGTGTTGATCTTGCGTTTAGTGGAGTCAGTGCTGATCTCCATTCGACACAGGGTCACAGCCCACATGTTTGTCCTCTGTGTCAGCAGCAGCCAAACTGCTTCTCCCTGCAGATAATTAAAAGCCATTATTCTAACCGAACAATCAAATGTCATGTGATGAACAAAGTCCTTGCTTTGATCACATTATTTTTTCAAAAACTGTAAAAATGCAATTTCAGTACATACCTCCAGCAAAGAACATTTGGTTTGCTTGTGGGTAACCACTTTCTATAGCACTGTTTAAATATGGGTATCTGGAAAAGGGAATAAAACACTGGGCCCAGGGACAAATACTAGCTGGGGCAAGATGGCAGCTCCCACTCAAAGCTAAATTCATCTCCAGAGTTGCACAGAAGTTCCCTGCATCCTTCACTGATGCTGGCAACATACAGTTGCCCCTCAAAAGGAATTCCAGGATGAGACTTTAATTTGCAAAACCTCCCCTGTTTTTACAGCAAGTGGAAAGAAAAGCAAGAAAAATAAACAACTGAAACCCCCACTGTACTGAAATTGCATAGTTACACATTGTCCTTTCCATGCTGATGAGCATCTCTTATGAACTAAATCAATATTATCAAATCATTCTTTGTCTTGTTTCCTGAAAGGAATGTATTTGTTCTCCAGCATCCCCAGTTCCCTGGGGCTGGGAGCTTAGCTGGGAGCCCTGCTCTTGCACAGAGACTGAAGGAATCTGTGCAGGATTTCCCCACAGGACTGCTTTTGTTCCTGCACCTGGAGCATCACTGCCAGCAAGAGAAAATGGGATATACTTTGGATAGTTACAGTCCTGACTACTCCTGCCCTCTTTTTGGCCCTTTTCCTGCAGTACCATAGGATTACATGAAGTAGAAGTAGCTCTGTTGGTTTAAAAATCCTAAGGAAGATTTCCTGCAGGAACAGAAAATAGTAACAATGAAGCATAGGTGAGAAGTATGGCAGGACCAGTGGACAGACTGCATTGGAAGGGCAGCTGGAACCATGAAATAAGCTTCACTCAAATTGGCTTTTTTAAGCATACAGGCTTAAAAAAAGTCATATTGGAAAAAAAATATACAAACCACAGTTTTGCTTTGTCTTAGGAAGTCACAGAAATGCAACTCAGAGGAATGCATACAGTAGTTGTATGAAATGACCAAGTCAGGCAGAAGTTTCTCTGCATCCTTGGAATGCAGTGCCTGGGATTTGATGCCAGGAGGGCAGAGATGAGCTGCACATTGAAACCTTCACTTCTCTTTTTCCTCTTCTTCTGTATGTCACACAGCAAGGGCAGCAGAAGCAAAAACCCATTTCCTTGTCTTAGTCTCCTGCCAGAGAGCTTCCTCTCCCAAATGCATCTCCTGTCTCGATGAGACAGATAAGACAGAACTTCTTGATAAGACAGATTCGGCAAGCCTGGAGTGTTACCAATCAATATTTTTTTCCTAGGGTCTTCCACCTGATTTTTTAAAATTTTATATTTTTTTTATGTTTGTCCCAAGCATACGTGGTCTCTTCAGGTCCCCACTAGTTCTCTTTTGGTACAGGACATTTCTTTCTGTGGTGGATTTGCTAATGTGGAAGTTAATGGGTCTCAGTGAAGCCACAGGAACCTTCTTCCTTCTTATGCAGATCCAGCTGCAGGGATCAAGACTCAAACCCCTTACGAGTTTTATAGCTTTCCTAACAGCAGCAGATGGCAGGAGCAGCCTGTGACTGTGATAATATTTCAGAGCAGTGAAAGACTGTAATCAGTTACTGAGTTCTTGCCTCACCTTGACCATATCTTGTTATGCAGCAATTTCTGTAATAATGTTAATGTCTTTAAATATCAGCTTTTACACCTAAAGAGTGGTGTCCTACATTATATTCATGTTCTTGAAAGAAATGGTTTAGCTGTTTTTCCTCTGGAATCAAGGCACTGGTGGTCACACTGTTTGTGTGCACCCTGGTAACATCTCAGCTCATTTCCAACCAAGTCCAGAAAGAGCTTGAAGAATCATTTTATAAAGGTGACAGTAAAAGAGAGGAGAGACTGTACAAACACCTGAACTCAAGAGAGCTGCTCTTTGAGTTTGCCTGCCTTAGACCCTAGAGGATTGCTACAGACAAATGTTCATGTCTGTTTGTGCAGCTCCCCTTTTCCTCCCATCTGTATGTCACTTGGAATGGTTAGGAGAAAGAAAAGCCTTGAAAGCACAAGTCCTTCAGCAACTGGGCTTCAGCAACTGAGCTTTAGCAATTTCCCTGCTCACAAATCTACTTGATTTACTCCCTAGAAAATAAAAGAAAAACTGAATTGTGAGTACAGACCAGCTCAGAGACCACAGCCTCATGAGGAGGGAGGGAAAGGGCAGAAGGGCAGCTATGACATGCACATGGCACAGTGGCACATCAACCTTCCCCTGCAAAGACACAGAAGGGATTGAGAGTCCAGTTTTTCCTTTCATTCTTGAGGGACAGATGCTTCACCTCCTCTCCTGCAGACCCAGTATTGTCTGTGGGCAGTTTTTAAATGGACTGTCATCAATCTAATGCTCATCTTCCTGCTAGGCCTTTGCCTTCATGTCTGCCTTTAGAAATGGTATTTGATTCAGTTATGGAGTGAGACAGGCTACAGTGTGCTGCCCCATGCTTCTGACAGTCCTGCTAAATCTCCTAGATTTAGTTAATTCACCAATTTAATACCTAGAAGGATATATGTTATTGGACTAAACTTAAAAGCAAAGTTGCACAAACTCTGGAACATCAGGACTGGTTCTGGAAACATGAGGCTTTTATTAAGTACATTGAACTACCTGTTTTTAGGTTATCTGCAGAACAGATGAAACTGATTTCCCCAGTAGTACCTCAACATTTAGATACACATGCATGCAGAAACAAACCACTTTTGTTCATAGTTGCAAATAATTTGCATTTCCCCCTCTTCCTGCAGGTGTCATGGCAAGGCAGAAGGTATGAGAGAACCTCTCACGTGTCCCTGGAGTGCTGCCAACTTCTGAGACTCCAGGTTCTGCATCAATGAAATGCCACCATGGACAGCTTCTGCCCCATGAAGACCCACAACCTCTCCTCATGCAGCCTTTCACTCCCCTCCCCAGGACCTAAAGAGCCTCCCCAGAGACTTTGGACCCCTCAGCCTGTGCCTTGCACTGGGCACCTGTGGGGGCAGGGGATGGTTCTGTGCATAGTGGAGGTGAAAGGGTCAGACCTGTCCTGGAAGCCACAGGACAGGTGTCTTTCAACCTGCTCTTAGGCCTAACTCCTCTTCAAATGACAGCTGAGTGTGGGCCAAGAACAGACTGCAGTGTTTACCCCTTGAAGAAGTGTTAAAAACAGCAATGCCTCAACTAAATTAAGGGTAATAAATTAAGCAGTGGCTGTACCATCACGGGTGAAGGTGTGTTAAGTCCCTCTTCTCATTGCCCACAGACAACTTATATTGGACCAGGTCCAAGACCCAGATTAGGCAAATGTATTTTTACTCTCAATGACTTAAAGCAAGGGAAATTGGTTACAGAGGAAAAAAAAAAGTAAAAGAAAAAGTATGTCTTTTAGTAAGCATATGGCCATATAAACAGTGTCTGGTTCCTACATGATGCTTATGTGCAATTATGTTGATGTGCATCAGTAGTCTTAAGTAGTCCTGTAACCCACGCTGATGCATCCATCAACTTTTGGAGAACCAGGGCCCTGGTTTCTCTTACTAAAACAAAAGGAAGAGGTTTTCCAGAGTGCTCTATTGGACACATTTTCAGCTTATCCTGTAGTAAATCTCTGAGTTTGACTTCTATTGTCAGCTACTTGTACTTGAGAGTCTGTGTCCAAGCTGGGGAATCATGTTACTTCAGCTTTAAAACTGGGACTGTGCAGTATTGTGTTTTCAAAATTCAGAGCTTTATTTCTCAAGTTTTGTAATAACACTGTATAATTCTGTACATAGCTGTCCATTTTAAATGATCTATGTTTGTTGAATCTATGGTGTGATATGTGCTGAAACATAAATCCAGTGGAAGAGCTGGGTACATTTCAGAACTGTTCATTTATATGGTAACTCACTGTGGCTAAACTAATGTGCAGGCTAAAGCTTATTTTGCTTTGCTTAATAGGACTTGTAATGTCCTTGTAACATTGAAAACTTAGAATTGAAACCAAGAATTAAATCACTGGTTTGCTTTAACCAAGGCATCACTATGAGCATATTGAGAACTGGTCAATAGAAGCAGAGATAAGTTGAGAACAGGCACATGGGCAGGTTCAGTGCAGGAGACACTGCAGAGTAGCACAGCCCTGTTGCAACACCCATTCCTGTTGGCAGGAGCAGGCATACCCTCAGCATTCCCTGTAGAACCGTGTCACCCAGCTTGGATTTGCAGGACTGTCTCTATCCCATCTACAGGTTTCCCCTTTTTTTTCCCTCTTTTCCAGTCTCAGAGCAGATCACCCAAGCACCATCCTTTTGCTCTTCAATCAGCTCTGCTGCTCTCAGACCCCAACCTGCAAAAACCTGAGTATTAAACACATTCTCCCAGCTTTGTGTTTCCAGAAGAGCCTGCAGCCCAGGCTGGCAGTGCACAGCCAGCCTCCCCCTCACCACCCCACTGTTTGAGCAATAGGAACAACATCATTTGGAGCTGCAGGACTGGGCAACAAACAGGTTTTCTGGATGTTACCTGGGGAACCTTTCCTGCTGATGCCCCACCAGCTGCTCACTTCAGATGCTCCAGCCTGTGTCCATTTCTCCATCTGGATCTTTCAGCTTCCCTCATTTCCACCCAGAGAGAGCAGCTCATTTCCACAGCCAGAGTTTTTATTACTCTGTGTGCTTACCTTGGCCTTTAAAGAGAGGGGTTTTGGCATTTTCTTTCCCCTGCTTTCAAAACTTTACAAAGAAATGGGTTATTTTGAGCCACCAGAGGTTCTTTGTTCAATAGTCATCTGTAAATTATCTATTCAATCACATCCCAATCAGCAGATTCAAGCACAACATTTATAGTTTATTGCTCCAGAGCAGCTCTGCTTCCATTACAGTGATTATTTAAAAAGAACAGAAGAAAAGAATTAGAGCAAGTCAAAAACCGATATTCAACTGGGATGTGCAGTTTTGTTCCATTTATGAGCTTGAAATAAAGCTCATGATACTGAACATTTTTCAGTGGTTGCAAGACCAAATTAATTGTTAGTAAAAAGAATATCAAGGCCAGTTCAACAGAGCTGTGGTCATTTAAGTCAACCATGAGTACAGACCTCAAAATAGAATTCTTGTGGTGTATTACAGCAACTGCACATGGAGTCTGGTTTGTAAACGAGGCTGTGACCACCACAGTCTTCTTGCTGCCAAATAAGTGTGTATTCTGTAATTAAGCATTGGCTATATGACAAAATGAAAGTACAGGAAAAATCAGCAGAAGCCTTTTCCAAATATTTCACATCAAAAATCAGCTATGTTTAGTGAGATGGATTTTCAGGGTTCGTTTTTGGGGAGTTTTGGTTGGGGTTTTTTATTTCAATACTGAAAATATTTCAAAGTTTAGAATAAAAATAAATACTTGGTGAGTTTCCTTTCTCTGGTGAGGATGGGGAAGACCTATGATTCCTGAGACTTCATCCATCACAGTCCAATATTTTCCACACAGGATATAAAGCACCTAAGCATAATTGTCATATATGTAAGTCATTGTCATATATGCTTAGTAATAATTACCAATGGTTTTGCTCTTCTGCCAGTTCCCTCAGTACCCTTGGGAGGATCCCATCCAGCCCCATGGATTTGTGAGTGCCTAAGTGGCACAGCAGGTCACTGACCATTTCCTCCTGGATTGTGGGGGGCCTTTTCTGCTCTTTCTCCCTGACTGCCAGCTCAGGGAGCTGGGTTGCCCTGAGGATAACCAGTCTTAGTATTAAAGACTGAGGCAAAGAAGGCAGCCTTTTCCTCATCTGTGGTGATAATGTTCCCCTCCACATCTCATAAAGGATGGGGATTTTCCTTGTCCCTCTTGTTGGCAGTATATTTATAAAAACACTTTTTATCATCTTTCACAGCAGTGGCCAGACTGAGTTCTAGCTGAACTTTTGCCTTCCTAATTTTTTCTCTACATGACATCTCATCATCCCTGTAAGTGTTCAAGAAACTACTTGATGTGACACTTAGGGCTGTGGTTTAGTTGGCACAGTAGTGTTTGATCAAAGGTTGGACCTAATGATCTTAGAGGCCCTTCTCCAACATTAATGATTCTATGAAAAAAACAGAGATACATAAATGGAGCTATATATATCTAGTTCACAAGCACCACCACAGCTTTACACTGTCCTTGGAGCATGGCTGAAATCTCAATGCTATGCCAGTATCTTTTGGGCTGAGTGTGCCATTTGGTCCTCTCCTACATTCCATACAGCCAAGGGGCCTGAGAAATACCTTCTGTTCCGTTTAGAAAGAGGCAGGATAAATTGAAAGAAAAGAAAAATGTATAAGCCGATTTCAGCAAAATTAACCAGTTTCCATTTGTCTAAACATAAAGCCTGGATCTACAGCTTCATGTTTCTGATACACAGTGATCCACCAAGTAAAACGTGCAAGCTTACTAATGCTAAACATCAGCACTGTAGGAACACTGTAGGCTTGTTCTGTTTGTGTGGTAATAGTCATGGCCATGAAATTTGGGTGAACATTTTAGTCATGAGGTTATGTCCAAATAATGTGTCTGGAAGCAAATACAGTCATGAACCCATTCCATCAGAAACCACATTTTGTTTGGTCACCTCACAATCAAAATTGGGCAGGATATGATAAACAGCTTTCCCATTACTGTAAGTGTGACTGCAGAGGGTTAAAAATGGGGCAGTGATAATGACAGGACCTCTCTAGATGTTTGCAATTGGTGTCAATCTTGCAAAATAACCACATGACTTGCAGGATTTGCTATGGAAATGAGGTCCATAGCAAAGAAAAATGTTTCCAATTCCTTAGTTGAGAGCAGGTACTAGACCTTAAATACCAGGGGAGAATTTTCATCACTGCAAGTTAATCAACATAGTCAGTCAGCTCTGTAAGTAACTCACCCCTTCATCCGTGCTGTGCTAGCACTTAATTCACATCAGGAACTCTCTAATGCTCTCTTTACTGCAGCATAAACAACTGCAAGAACTGTGTGTGACAATTCACACAGAGCCAGGTGTCAGGAGGAATTAGCAGGAGTCCTGTGCTTCCCTAATGGAGACTTTAAGCAGGCTCAGCTTGCATTACTCAAAGTCAGAAGTCAAGAATCACTCTCTGGCAGTCAGCTCCTATCAAGTCAGTTTAGATACACTCCCAGCCTGTAGGTTTTTTCTAAGATCAGCAGTCTTTGCTGATGACACCTACATTATTACAGTTATGGTTGGTTTGCCCTGCTCAGGCCCTGTAGAACCTGATGTGTTTGTCTGGTACTTATCTGATAATTATGCCTCATACAGCATAATCTGCTGTAAGTTTAGGCATGAATTAGTGACAATTAATGACCAAATCCATCAGTCAGAATAGATGAAGAAAGAGAAGCAGAGGCAGCACATGCAAAAAAGGTAACAGGTCTATGAAATCTGGTCCTATAATCCTTTGAGACCCACAACTTGATTTCGTAAATGAAATTAAACCATCAGGAGCACACAGTTTCCAGGACTCATCCTTTGAGACCAACAGGTTTTTCTATACATTTTGCCATGTTTTGTATCTCCATTCATTCAGATTTTCACAGCCCAGACAAAACCAAAGCAGTGATGATGATCCTCTGAAAGGGAGCTTGGACAAAACCATTTCCAGGGTCGTTTCCAACCAATGTTTTCATGATTCTCTGTTCAGCAAGAAGCAGAAACAAAAGAAGCAGAAAAGACGGGAGTAATAAGATTCCAGAAACACTTTCAGGTCCGTATGTTAATCCTCTTTGGTGAACAATGTCACACAGAAGAATATGCCCCAGGGGTAGTGACTGCATTCACCATACCAGCAGTTTACAAACCCATCCTGAATCACAGACAAATGGTTTGTTTTGCTAAAATACCTCCTTAATTGGAGAGACCCCAGGGAGAACAGCACTAGAAGGTTTTCTCCGTCCAAGTATTTTCAACTGCTCTACCTTGCTAGAGATCTAGAGGACAGAGAAGAGACCCTGACCTCCACAAGGCATGTTCTGTGACACACACAGCTGCCTGCAGAGGTCTGGGTGGAAACCATAGCACAACTGCGTGTAGATCAAATGAGAGCCAACACAGACATCTCTTCAAACCATGACCTATCTCAAACCCAGCAAATATCCAAAGATTAAAATTATTATGTCCTGTCTTTAATCCCTTCAGCTGTACAAGGCCAAATTGAAGTAACTGTTGACATTTCTTTCACTTTTGAAGAATTCATCCCAGTTCTCTACAAATTCCTCTGCTGATCCTACAACACATCTTCTCCGAGCCTCCTGCTTACACAGTCCATCTTCATACTCTACAAACACCTTTCCATGGTTCCTTGAACTGCCTCATCACTCTGCTGCAGGGCCCAGAGACCAGCAAAGTGGTCTTAGCAGCAATGCCTCCTAACATCTACCACCCACAGCTGCTGCTGCTGGCTCAGGCTCCTTCTGCAGCAGATCCCAAGGTTCCTGCCTTACCACCAGCTGCCAAAAAGTGGAGCCAGTTCCCTTAGAGGACTTTTTCATTAACTCCATCCCCGGGACACAGTCCACAGGCATTAAGCACACACACTTCACAGCCACATTCCTGCCAGCAGCAGGGGCAGTTACAATGTGAAAAGTGTATGCTTTCAGTTCGTTTCCAACTTTTTCCAGCTGCTTCTGGTTTCCAACAGCCTCCAGCTTTTTGATATGAGGAAATGGAGGCACAGCAGTAGCTGGATATTAATGAGAAGTGGACTGCAAAGGCTAAGAGGGTTTTGACAGACAGAGCACTGAAATGAAATGCCAGCAACTTGGGCCACTGAGATTACTCATTTTCTGTCACTGGCTTCCTAAGAGGCTGTGGGCAAGCTCAGAACCTGTGCCTCAGTTTCACCATCTCTAAAATGGGGGTAATGGCTTCCTTTGAAACACTTTGACAAACATGGATGAAAAATACCACAACAGAAATATTGTTAGCAATAAGAAAAAAAAAATTCTCTTTTTCTCTTTACTGTTTGCAGCCCTACTAGAGTTAAAACAAAAGGAAGAGGGGAACTAGCAAGGAATTAACGTTCCCCAAAGGCTTCTTTTACCCCAGGTTGCAGAAAAACCTTGAAACCCCTAGGAATGTATTTGAAAGGAAAAGAGTAAATCTTATAGAAATAAGATTGCTTGTGCAAGAAAGGATTAAGATTTCCATTTTCTCCTACTTCTTATTTTTATCCTTGTAAGAATCATAATCATCAAGAATAAATTTTAAGAGTTGCAAAGTCAACAGTGAGGAATATTACACCAGGAGCATCTTAATGCAAGTCAGTGCCTGAATCCAAAGCAAAGCAAGTGGAGCCCATTGGGAGCTAATGAACAACAGCTTTGTTCTAGTTAGGGAGCAGCTGTCTGCATAAACAAGTGACTAACCCTCTCCCCAGTTGGGTTATACATCCTGCTGCTCAACTCCAGCCATTTGGTAAGAAGAACATCTTTATATCCTCAAAACTATCTTATACTGCTGATATTGACTCTATGCTTACACTTTTGGTGGTTACCTTGGATGTGTGTGGGGCACAGTTTTTAAAAAAACTTCCCCCTCAAGAGAAACCTTTTATGTATTTATAGCTCACAAGGGGAAATATCAGGTCTTCTGAAACATTAATTGAAATCCCTCTTTACAGTATAATGTCCAATAAATGAAATTCCCATTACAAAGAAAACCAAGTTTTACAAAACAAGGTAGCCCCATATCATTCCATTAGCAACACAAGCAGTGAAAAACTGGGAGTGTTTACATGATCCAAATCACAGAGGTAAGATATTTTTTTAATCTGACTTAAAATTCTAAACGCTATGCTGTCAAAATACAGCTTCTCTTTTAAGGCTAATGAGAAGTGTGCCTATTTTTAGTGTCAGTGGTCAGATAAAAAAGTGGAAATGAAAGCCTGTATTGTGGTGGTCCTCAAGCACCATCAGCTTTCCCCATAAAACAAAAGGTGGAGTAGTAGAGCACTGAAAACAGCTTCACAGTTAATTGCAAGTTAACTGACTCAACAGGAGCATCAGAATTGGGCTGATGTATTGAGTCAATCTGTTCCCTGCCCTGCCTAAGTGGTGCCAGTGCAAGTGCTTGTCTGGCTGCATTGAGATGTGTGTAAATTTATGGATGTATTCACCGGGGAGAGGAGGCTGCACTTTCTAAGGAGAAATTTCACACAGAGATTTCTTTTTGAAATATACTCACAAGCTCATTTGAACATTATCAGCAATGTAAGTTACAGCTGCCTTGAGGTTATACCAAAGCTTTAATCTTTGTAAAAGCATGGATTTCTCTATGTAGTCTCTAAAGTATAATCTTTGGAGATACATTATTATAAGCCTATTTATCATTCAAAGCATATTAGCTGTTTCTTGTATAGTCTTACTTGTTAGTAGGATTTTTAAAAATAAGACTTTTCTTTACACAAACCCTGTAGCAATTTAGATGAGCACTCTGATTAAAAGAAAAAGAGCTTCCTAATTAATAGTCTTACTGATTCTCCCTATAGCTTAATTAAAATAAACAAGCAGCAGAATTTTAACATGAGCATCTCTAATAAGATTTTTTTTTTAATCAGCTCATTTTACTCCTAATACTTCTAGTAGAAAATGGCTTATTTCTCATTTGGCTTTCTCATTTCCCATTAGGCTTTTTCATAGGGCTGAATCCTTCACTTGTCCTGTTAGGGTAATTACAGGCACATGTACAAGTTTACCACAAAGATTGTCAAGTCCTAAAGGGGATACATTAAGTTGTTTACTTAAATTAAATGTAAGCCTGCTTTACCTTTGGGGAACTGCTTATTTGTGCAAAAAAAAAAAAAAAAAAAAGGAAACCAACAACAAATTAATTCAAGTAAACTGCAAATGTGGTTAATATCAATTTTCTACTATAGGCCTTTCACTTAGTTATTTTAACTGATACCATTTAGTATGTAAATAAAATGTTATTTACTGGCTGATTTAACATTTAATGTTTTTAATGTAAGCCATTCTTACTAAATTAAGACTGGAAAAAAAATCAAAATTTATTGCTTTCTTTTGCCTTAGATGCTGTGGTTCACAATTTTACCTGGGCTGTAAGAGCTGGCGACTATCATCATTATGAACTGCTAGGTTTCAAAGACAAACTGTTCCAAATTATAGGAGATGCTTTACAAGAATACTATGGACTAGAGATGCATCAATTCCAGGTTTTAATGCAGCTCTCTTAATGATTTTTTTCTGTGTTATTAACTGCCCAAAACTGCTGTGTCAGGAGGAAAATGGTCATTCATAAGTGTTAACCTAGCTCTTTGAGAACTTAAATGTGGTGTATGTACCAAAAAAATGTCTCATGCTGCACCAAAAAGAAAGTCCCCTCCTAGTTAAAACCGCTGATGCTATTAATGTGTGTTTTGTTCAAGAGTGGGATGACAGGGGGCTTTGTTTCTGCCTACATACAGTCCCTAAAATGTTGCACCTGCTGTGTCATTTCTGGAGCACTGATAGTTTACTCACTGCTCCCCTCTTCGCACGTGCTGCTTCTGCCATTTTTGGTGGTCGTTGCTGTAGAGAGAGAAATCACACAGCAGCTCCAGCTACTGAGATTGAGTGTCCCAAAACACTGCTCATCCACAAGAAATGCAATTGTTTGCAAAAGAAATGTTTGTTTAGTCAAGCAAACAAAGCCAAATCTTTAGCCAGCAGATGTTCTGGTAACTTTGGTAGGACTGTCTCCATGTTTACAACTGGGCATACATACAAGATAGGGACTTCTGCAGTCTTTTCCAAGAAGCTCTGACAGAAACTGTATAGTCTCAAGACAAATATCAAGATTTTCCCTAGATTAAAATTTTGTTTAAGGGCAAAATAGGAAAGAAAATCTTATTCATTTAAATGCTTACCAGTCATTTCCATGTGAAGTCACAAATACATAGGCAGCTCACCCTGAATCCTCCTCAGCTGTAGCTTGTTTACTTTATTAGGCTATTTCCAGAGTTTCTCTTTAAATCCCCTGCACCCTTCTGCACTCAAGGTAAATTGTGGCAACATGGGCTCTCAGGGTTGAATGGCTGTGTCCCTGCTGTTCGAGGTGTCCCCTCTATAGAGCAACTGTAGCCAGTTCTCTAGGAGGCATCTGTTTACCCCTTCATTCATCCCACTGAATGGCTGATCAACATGGGGGGAAAAACAACCAGGTAGGGGTTTACTATGCTGACAGCATTTGCTCTGTCCTCTTTTATGTATTGTAACAAGAATGTAGAAGGATCAAGAGAAGTCAAAAATGAGCCTTATGGGCAGAAGGACTGCCTTGCTCCTGACTCACCCCAGTGAAACTGCTGTGAACTGTCACTTGTAAAGTAGTCAGAAATATTCCTGTTGCTTACCTTAATATGAAGGTCACTGTTATTTCTGTGTCTCTCTAGGAATTATGGGTAGAGAGCTGTTGTGAGGAACTTTGCTAACCCGTGTACCTCCTTGTTGACTTGTAGAGCAGGAAAATGGGACCAGGGCAAGCCATGGAGAGTCTGCTATCAAGCATGCACTGCTCAAATCACCACAAAACAGTGTCTAGAAGATCTGTTCCAAAAGTGAACAAATGCATTCAAGTTAATATGGACTTGGAAGAGGAGAACCTCAGTGCAGACCTGAGCCTTTCTCCAACAGCTGGCCTTTCTGGGAAGTCAGAGCATTGTCCAGGGAACACATCACCTTCCCGGAAAGATGTTTCCTCTTCCTCCCAAGAACAGTCTGTCATGCCAGCTCTGCTAGCACAGCTGCCTGCACCTCCACCCCTGCCCCCTGGGTGCAAGGTGCCTCTTCCCCCTGTTTCCATGCCTGGCATAAATACTCCATCGCTCCCATCTCCTCAGCCATGCAGCAATCCTGGGTGCCATCATCCTACCTGTGGATGTGGGGAGCAGCCCCACACTAAGAAGACACCGATGCTGAGGATGAAGGTGCTTCACTGGCAGAAGCTCCCCTCTGACGTGGTGAGACGTACGTGCTCGTTTGTAGCACTGGGCTGGTGGGTCCATGCACTTTGCAGCCAAAGGAAGGCACTGATGTTGGGGGCTAAACCTTCACTCATAAGTCAGTGAAGACGTGGTTCCAATGCTTGCTCTCAGTCGCAATCACAAAACAGATATGGAAAGGTGGTCCTCTGCCAATTAGTGGAGGAAATAGTAGTTTGGGAGAAGCTCAGAGCTGAGGCTCTGTGGCTGCTGAAGTTACCTTCTGTTAACCTCTCAATCTCTGTTTGTTACTTGTTAAAGGGGTGTTGTGAGTCTGCACTGATTAAGGCTTGCAAAACTGAGCGTGTGGAGTGGAAAGATCCTTTGAAATGTCATGTTCTGTGGTTCTTCTTAATGAACTGCTGGCACATCACCAGTGAGTGAAGTCTCAGCTGAAGCTTTTGCTTTGCTTTTTATGTTCTCATACAGCCAGAAGATTGATCAGCCAAGATCTGAGGCTGAAAACTCTTGTCAGTAGGGCTGGGGAGTGTGTACCCTCAGGGCAGCCCCCAACTTCATTTCATACTGACCACAGGCACATGATTTGTGTGGTGTTTCACACACACACAAAAATGACCCTAAGAGTCTGTGGTTACCGTGTGCCAAAGGGGCTTGAAAGTCTTGTTCAACTTCCAGCAAAGAGGCTGAAAACATATCTGCAGTTTTGCTGCAGTTTTTAGTATTCAGTTCACACAACACAGATCTCAGTTGTTCGTCCTTGCTTATCTCCAAGATAAGGGATCCTTAGGGGCAAGAACTTGCTGCTATGATAAAATATATAAACATAGATGTAAAAAAAACTGAGCCACAGACTGCTGCTTGTGCAGGGACACAAACTGAGATTCATCCCCAATGCATTCAGTGTCACTGTTGCAATCTCTCCTAAAGCAAAAGGACGTGAGATCCTGTCTTAAAGGTTCCTGTGTTGTACAAGATCATGTTTTGAAGTTCTATTTGTTATTTGGATAGGTCCCAGTGATTCTGGTAATAATGTTGGGCTTGGGAGTCTTTATCTCTTGCAAAAAGAGATATTTACCTAATTGGATGCAGCATCCCCTGTTTCAGTACCACAATCCTCCAATGTGCAGCTGGTCAGCAGTAGCAAAAACAATTTGGAGCAGCCCATTAAGTTCATCTGCTGCCTTCAGCTCAGTGAATTGAATGTGGCAGTAGTCTTCCAGGTTTAATTAGGCTTCAAACCTTTGGGATGCTCTCTGTGGGAGATGTCACTCTTAAATAATTCACATTTGTCCAGGGCTAATGAGTATCATATTTCATTCATCCTCAAAAGTGTTTTACCTTTTACATATCACACTGCCTTGAAAGTGCTCCTCAACCTCTGTGGTCCATCTTGGGCTTTTATTCTCTTTCAGAAAGCCACTCCATATGGGCTGTGATGCCAAGCAGCAGCAAGGAGCTTGTGGAACCTGACTACACAAGCTTGGAGCTTCTTTTCTCTGTCCCACCAACGAGACCTACAGAGAAAACAGGGCCAAAAATAAAGAAAACAAAAGAGGTACGTGGACTGCTCACTTTCTGTAGAAAATGACAAAGTTCTTGGAAGTGAAAAGCTTATTCATTCTTTATTATGAATGTCAATCATTCATAATAAGAAAGTTTGAAATATTTTGAGATCCGCTGCCTGAGGCTGCCTTAAAAAAAAAGACAAGGGAGGTTTAGAACGAAGTAAGTTGAAGTAACCCTGCTGAAAGGATAGGTCTTCATCTGAGACAGGAGGACATGGGAAATTCAATATTCATTCTCATAAAATGGAATAAACAAATCAATTTCCTTCTCTATGTCTTTGCCTCTTTCTAAAATAGACCTAATAGCCTGTATTGTTATCAATTACTTGGGGTTTGATCAAAGAAGGTTATTGATAAATTATTACCAAAAAAGAATGAATCTCGCCCAATAAACAAACAAAAGCTCTAGAAAATCTGTTAAATCCAAGGTAAATGTATTTCTAGCTGACTGATTTTTTTTTTCCCTTTTTGCAGATCACATTCATAGGTCCAAAGAAAAGCCTCCATCTGAATATATTTCTGAAGCAATTTAAGTGGTAAGATTTGGAGAATAACATCTGAATTACTGATTTGATATGTCTATGTGTTTATTCAGATATTAAATGAAATTAATTTAGCAAAAATACTTTGCAAGTACTATCTTTCTTTAACAGGAAGTCAACATTCTTTCCCTTTTTTTAAATAATGAGAGGTGACAGTCTCTTTGCAGACAATATTATTTTTCAAGCTGGTATTAAATCTAGATTGGACTACTAATTCCTAAAGAGGAACTACACATAAATAACAGTACAATCATGTAGAAACATGTTTTTCTTTGGTATTATTGTCATAAATATCAAATTCTGGCAGGAACTGTTAGTGAAGATTGTTGAATGGAAGTTTCAAGTCACTTCATTGCTTTTAAAGAGGCATCTCCAGGGGTTCAGATCCAAAATCATACATAGTTTTTATGTGCAGTTTTTCTATAAATAGCAAACAGTCTGAATAATTAAACAAATGGAAATTTACTAAGTCATAGCCCTCATGGAGGGGTGGGGGAGGAAAGGAATTTGTACTAGTCTTTGGGAAAATATCTTTGCTCAGATTCCCTGAAACTACAGCAGGATGATGATGGACGTTCTGCTCTCTGCCCTTTGTGTCACGGCCCATGTTAAAAAGGTTTCAAGAAGAAACTCAGCCAAGAAGTCCCTTTTCATTAAGACCAAATCAGAATCAGTCAGTGGGATGTTTTTAATTATTAATATTCTTTTTCCATGACAAACTGCTTCTCACTGGGGGAGAATGATGCTTAGCCTAATGCAGATGCTATTTCCTCTCCCTGCGTGATTCCCTGGGCAGAGGTTGAGCTCTCCTGAGAGCAGCTGGTGACTGTGGGATCAGCAAGCCGAGCCCCACTGCACTTTGTGAGGGATGAGGCTGCTCTGGAGCCGGGTGCTGCCTCTGTTAGTGCTGGTGGCTGAGGGAGCCCAGCTCTCCAGAGACCAAACCACAGCAATCTGCAATCATTTCAAACACATGTTGCCTGCCAAAGTTTCAGGCAAGGATTTGAGTTAAAACCTTCTGGGTGCCATTGATTTTATCCTTGTCTTTGCTGCAAATGGTGAAGGAATTCAAATGTAAATACCTTCTCAGTGACGCTGGACACCTACAGGAAAAGCAGAGCTTTGGGGTTTGTTGTGTAAATATGAACAAAGGCCAAAAAGCACACCTAAATTATAAGAAATATTGCTTTAGGCTTAAAAGAAAATCCTTTGCATTTTCATATCTCCATTGTATTTTTGAGGACTAAGATCCAACCCGTAATGGGAGGCAGGTATGGTATGAATTACTTCAGTTGTTCCTGGAGTGCCAGCGGAGAGATTGAGACTTTTTTTGCCATGTTACTCCCCCAGTTCTCCACAGCATTTCTCTCCTTCTTTCAGCTCCAGTGAAGAGATTGCTGCCATGATTCAGAAAGGGGATAGGTCCAAGTTGGATGCTGAGATACTGAAACAGCTACTTAAACTGCTGCCTGAAGACCAGGAGGTATCTATTAACGTGTCATTCTGGTGGACTTCAGTGCTGTTGTGTGCTCAGCTTGAAACACTTGCACTGCTAAAGCAAGAAGCTATGACTGGATCTCACATCCTTCTGCTGCATCTAGGTCAATGACATTCCAAGGCAGAGTGGTGGGAAGTCCATCCCAGCAACAGTCTGGCCTCTTCACACAGGGGTTGTACAAGAGAGTGTTGGGAGACTCAACACAGGTGCAGACAAAGTGCTGCTCTCGATCTTGTTATTTTAATTAGATGGATGAAGCACGTTAGGATTTGTGGACTTAGGTGAATAGAGAGCCTTTCAGAGCAAGTTTCAAAAAGGAGAAAGGGAGAGGACCCATCTTTTTAAAGGGGTTTCTGGGTGTCTATGCATTATAGCTTGCTGAATCCCTGCCTACAGATTGGGAGTTCATCCTGGGAGATGCTGTACAAAGCATACAGTTCATACATTGAATTTATTGTTCATCTGCTTTACTCCCATTGCCTATGCACCCAGCAGGTTCAGAAAAGTCAGTTTCATGCCTGTAATAAGAAAATAGCACCAGAAATGTTTGTGTGGTTATTTTCCTCTTAAATTAAAATTGTGTGGTTATTTTTCTCTTTATCCCCTCTTAGATAAATAACCTGAAATCTTGCAAAGAAAAATCACAGCTGGCAAATGCAGATCAGTTTTATCTCCATCTTTTGGAAGTTCCCAGGTAAGCACAATATTCCTTGTCTCTTTCCATCAGTGTGGTTCTTACGAGGCTTATCCATAAAAATTAAGGCCTCTGTTTCTTGTGCTAGAGGGATGTTCCTGACATCCAGTCTTCAGGATAAATCATCTGACTGCTATTTGTAGAGCTCATATGAGAATTTTTTCCTTCCCAAAGGCCAGAGAGCCTTTCAGACACCTTTGGCAAACTACAGTTAAAATAACCTTGGTATGAAAAAATGCTTGACTGTTGAACAGCTATTCCTGTGTGGCATGGAGCTGCAGACTGAATCCTGTCACCAGGCTGCTGATTCACTCCACCCCTGGGCTGCAGATTCCAGTTCACCCACTGGAGAGCCCACAAATCCACGAGTGAATCACAGCAGTGCCTGTGCTTTCACCACCTCCCCAGTTTTTACCAAGTCAAATGAGGTGCACACAGAGAACTCTTTCTGCTGTCCAAAAAACCGTGGTGATATGTTATAATTAATAGCAATAGCCTTCCATAAATCTGGTCTGTTGCCATGCCACAACCAGAGACACTTGGTTGAAATTGTGGTGGTGAAAATGTGGCTTTTCATTTTCTCAAACTTCTAGCTAGATTTAAAAGTACTTTAGAAAATGTTTTCCTTCCACAATATTAATCTGTGATGAAGCATAAATGTCATTAAAGGATATGGCTGCCAAAATATTTCAAATTTCTGTTTATGAAGTTAAAAAGAACTAAGATCCTGGCTAGTGTTGCCCAGGAACTGTAAAAAATTATGGCATCATTATGCAAGGTAGTCACTGCCAGATGTCAGTCCAGCATTGCTTTCTGAAAGAGGAGATAATAACTGTTTCTAGGACATCTTTGGAAATATCTGTGTTTGATTTATTTATAATCCAGTTCTCATGTCAGAACATTAAAGAGACCATAAGAATGTTGGTACTGCACTTTGCCTAAAATGGATGATGCTCTGGCTGAGCACAAGTCAATTAATCAGGCCTGTGGGGTTTGTTTTTTGTGGTGCTTGTTGTGGTTTTTTGCACTGATCTCTTTTTAGCTACCAGTTGAGGATTGAATGTATGCTGATTTGTGAGGAAACAAAAATTCTGCTGGAGTGTCTGTGGCCAAAAGCACAAGCCATCAGGACAGCCTGTGAAAGTAAGTACATCAGTCTGGGCTCAGCCACTTTCTTCTACTTGATTAGCATCAGTGGTAGCCTATGCTATAATCTAATCAAAATTAACCTTTTAATTGCTGAATCTGTAGCGAACCTCAAAATTATTCTGCAAATTCTTGCTCCTAGAATGCATTCTGAAGACTTGCAGTTCGTGCTGTTCTGCTCTGAAGTAGTAGTTCTGCAGAGAAAGAAGGAAATTTCCTGTATCAGAGAATCACAGAATGGTCTGGGTTGGAAAAGGCCTTAAAGATGATCCCGTTTCAGCCTCCCTGCCATGGGCAGGAACTCTTTGCACTACACCAAGTTGCTCAGAGCCCTATCAAACCTGGCCTTGAACACCTCCAGGGTTCACAGGATCATTTAGGTAGGAAAAGATCTCCAAGATCACTAGGTCCAACCTGGGACCCATCAACACCTTATCAACTAGACCTTAGTACTAAGTGCCAAGTTGTTTCTTGAACACTCCCAGGAATGGTGGCTCCACCTCCCTGAGCAGTTCATTCTNATTCCAATGCTTAACAACACTTTCTGTGAACAAATTCCTCTTGATGTCCAACCTGCACCTCACCTGGTGCAGCTTGAGGTTGTGTCCTCTCATCCTGCCACTGGTCAGGGGAAGAAGAGGCCAAACTCCCTCTGACTACAAGTTTTCAGGGACTTGTAGACAGCAGTGAGGTCTCTCCTGAGATGGGGATGTCAGTGCCCGATCCTGCATGAATACAGGTTACATTTTTGTGTGCAACGGAGATTTTTGTCCATAACAATTAATCAATTCCAGTTTTTCCTGCAGTGTGCACAGATCCAGTCCAGCTTAGCTCTGTGATAGAGCAGGACACTGTGACATACCAGAATCTGATCAGGCTGCCAGAAAAGGGCATCCCAGATGATGTTCACCAATATTTCAGGAGACCTCTCCACCCAAAATTAGCCCTGGTTTTAGTTTTAACTTGTGTCTTTATTGAAGGTGCTCTTGCATTACAGCTTCAGATCAATGGTTTTAGAGAGTCATTGATCTCTGCAAACTTTTATGTTTGTACAGCCCACAAAACAGGGCTGCACCTGGATGTCTGATGTCAGTGCTATGGTTACCTTTTATTGGGGTGCAATTAACAGCTCTCTGCAGTCCCACCCTGACATCCCTGCTCCCCTTCCATCCCATTGTGAGGGTCAGTGTTTCTAATTCTGCCAAAAACTTTATTCTTATCCCAGATTGCCCTGCTAAAATGTGCATCTTTTGATTATCGCTCTCATTAACAATGACAACGAGGCACAAAGCCCTTTGCTTTTCTTAACTAGAAAAATATGTGCTGGGAATGAAGGCTATAGACTTTCACAAGTTTATACACGTTCTTGTATGTGGTTCTCCTTCATAAGGCAGCTGCAGGGTTGACACATCTGTACTCCAAACTTAATGGAAAAACTAGTTTTCCATCTACTTGTAAGGAAGAGATCACTGTAGAAAGTTACTCATTGCACTTCCATTCATCTGATTTATTTCTGTACTGGTATTTTTCCGAATCCATAACAATGACTTGACATAATCTTGGAGGAAAATTTTGTTACCATCACTGTCAAACCTAAGGAAAACCCTATTTCAGATAATTTAATTTAATTTAATTTATTGAAAATGTCTCTCTTCTTATTCTTTAGCAATTCTTACCAGTCATCGACTGCCAGTTTTCTGTCAACTGATTCTTAAGGTTGGAAACTTTCTGAACTATGTAAGTAAATTATTTCTTTGCTTGTTGTATTCTAAAGATAACAGAAAATAATGCAAGATTTGAAAACTGAAGGAAGGAACTTTTTTCTGTATCTTCTAGGGGCGTCACACCGGAGATGCTGGAGGTTTTAAAATTAGTGCCTTGATCAAACTAACAGAAACAAAAGCAAACCAAAACAACATTACTCTGCTTCACCATATTTTGGAGGTACAACGAAACTGAGAAATTAATCCTGTGTGCATTATTCTCAAATATTAACTCTCCAGAAGCTAAGGGGCTTTAACCTCAGTAATACCCCACTATAGGTACCCAGAGGGTGAGCCTCTGTGCTGGGAATACCATGAAAACTTTTCCACAGCTCTGTGCAGATGAGATCATATCCATATACAGTAATATTTAGAAAGATAACACTAGGCTTCCTTCCTCAAGTACACTTGACATGTCTGCTTGCTGTTTTCTTTCTCTTCTTCAACTGCTCTCTTGTGTTGACACGTATCCCAAACGCATCTGTCAAATGAAATTTATTTTTGTGGTATGAAGACAAAGTCTCAGGTCAGCCTGTTCACTGTGGCAACCCATGGGATGTCAGCCTGAGCACTTAAAATGAGTCTTTTCCTTTATTTTTAACTCCCTGTGGATGACAACATGAGAAAAAGAATGAACAAGATGAAATTTATCCCTGCGCTTATAAGAACGAAACTGAAGTGTTAATTTTTCAGTCCTGATGTTGTCCAGCTGAAAAACTTTTGTACTCTTTGACAGCCTGTGTAAGATAACCATTTTTCTCTTCAATTTTAGGAGGTTGAAAAAAACCACACAGATCTCCTGCAGCTTCCCACAGATCTTGACTTTGTTTCCAAGGCAGCGGGGTAGGACATTATTGTTTGTTTTTGTCATGTATGAATTGCCAACCTCTTTAAGCCAACAAGGAGCTGAGTCATTTTATGGTGGTATAGTAAGGTCACAGGATTTCTTTGCTGTAGCAGAGAGTGCTTCCTTTCAACACCAAACAGCGTAGAGATTTATAATTCAACCTGGATAAGACTTCTAGGTGGGGCTCAGTGTGATTTTTCTTTCTGTGGATCCAGGACTACTTTAGAAGAAAACTGTGTACATACTGAATTTCCCTCATTTTCAAGGACCAGATTCTTCTTCTACAGATTGCAGTAGAAACATATCTTCCCTGAAGTTTCTCAGTCAGTTCAAGAAGTGTTTGAACAATATTGTCGTGGCATACAATGTGACTCTTGGGGATGGTCCTGTGCAGGGCCAGGAGTTAGACTTGATGATCCTGGTGGGTCTCTTCCAATTCAGCACATTCTGTGATTTTTAGGTGAAATCCCATCTAGAGGTACAGAGGTTATATAAGGAGGGACTGGTGGGGGTGATTTACTGGCAATTGGGGGACCTCAGGACTCTCAGAGTTGACTATCAGCGTGTGTTTCTACTATACGTGGGTAGAAAGAAAAAACCTGTTTATGGAGACTTTTGACTTTCTCCCATGTGCCTGAAAGCCTCATGAGTCTATTGCCAGCTCTTTCTCTTTACCTCAAAGGAATCACATGGAGATATGTTCAATTACACAATTCAGAATCCACATTTGTAGCACCAGAATAACATTTTTAATCCTGTTATGAATTCAGAGGATTCAAAGGAACCTTGTCGTGATTTAGATTTCCTTGTAACTCAGAGAAGGAGTAACTTTTAAATCTTTAGATGGATTGACATTTATTATGTAGCTACTAAATAATTTTTGAAAGTATTTTAATTTAGTAATTAAACAGAAAAACGCTATGACTTTTGTGAGTTATCTTTGCAAAAGCTAAACTGAATGTTGTTTTCAACCATGAATTTCTTTTTGGATTGTGTCATGAAAGAAATATTTTTCTTGGCTGAAACTAGATCTTCCTGGTCAATGATATAAATGTACTCTTTGTATAAAGTAATTGCCCCCTACTGTAGTGAAACTCTCAAACTTACAAAATTGATTTGCTAATCAACCTAGTGCAACCACAGTGCAAATCCTGCAAGGGGCTCTCCTAATGCTGCTCACATCTGGATGCACCGTGAAACACCAAGCCAGGTTTTGCTGATTCAGTGAATTTTCTCTGGCCCACAGAGCAGTTCAGAACTACAGAAGATGTTGGTTTGGCAGGGGTTGTGTTTGGATCTCCACACAAGCTAAAGTAACACAGAGAGGAGATACAATTTTGGACTATAAATAGACTGGGGAGAAGAGGCAAGGAGGAAAAAGAACCAGCTAAATAAGGACAGTATTGGCACTGGGGAGATGAGCTTGTGTTGCCTATGAATAGAAATAGGCTGGAAATTTTTTTGAGTTTTTTGAATACTAGGACAGTGAGGTTCTTCCTCATCCATCCAGGGAGGTAGTGAGGGCAAAAGCCAAGTCTTTCTTAAATGAGGGTTTGCACACATGAAAAAGAATTTATACAGAAAAAAACTACCTGCAAAAGCAGGGTCTGGGCTGGACAATTAATCCCATGTTCATTTGCAGAGATGATAATGTTTATAATAACCTTTTAAGTTAATGCAAACAGAAGACTTACCCCTTCAATGTACTGTCCCTTTTGTGGACCTTTCAGAATCCACATTGCCGTTATCCAGGCTGAGGCAGGTGCCAATTTGAAGAAACTGTTGGAAATAGAGAAACGTTTATTTTTGTCGACAGATGATTTAAAAATACAGCATGGAAAATCTGTGCAAGTAGGTAATGTGAGTGTGACACGTTTCCCATCTTTCTTCCAAAACACTCTCTTCTTAAAGGCACTGTGATTCAGGTTACAACTGGACGTAAAGCCCTGTGGGAAAGGGGTCATTCCTACACTGCCACTGTGCTCTGATGGAAGGAGTATCCCAGATTTTCCTCCATTTCTGTGATGTGGTACTGGGATATGGAAACAGCTGAGGACCAGACAGATTTTTCTGTGGGTGAAAGAAAGGAAGGCCCTAAAAATGAAATGTAGGCTGCAACTATCAATGTGTACAGTGCAGCACAGAAACATGTTTTGTCTCACTGTGCTCTGTGGGGAAAAAAGGGGATAGATTTGCAAAATGCTTTCCCCCTCCCCCCCACATATTTCCTAACATCCTATCTTTTCATATTCTCAGAATAGGTCACTTAATTAAAGCTCTAAGGTAGAAATCATGGTGCTGCATGTCCCTCGATCAGTCATCCTAGGTTGTACCACATTTCCAAGTGGTTGTATGATGAAATGAGGGAAAATGCAGATGATTCAATTCAGAAATAAATATCACACATTGTGAACCAATCTTAGTTACTAGTTTTTTAAAAACTGATTGCTCTCTTTTAAGTGGCTGAAGTCTTCTGGGCAGCTCAGAATATGCTACTTTTTAATATGCATAAATTGTGTTACAAAATGTGTCTCAGGGCAGCCTCAATGCTTCAAAGGACCTGCAGAAGGAATTTGCCACCATTGAAAAGAAGAAGGAAGAACTTGCTGATTATCTTTGTGAAGACCGAAAAAAATTGTCTTTGGAAGATTTATTCAGCACAATGAAAACCTTCAGAGAGATCTTCCTCAAGACCTTACAGGTGGTTTGCCCTTGTGACTGTTTAGAAATAGATTGAGAACTTTTTTTAAAAATCAAACCATAATTTCTATTTTCTTCTACTCTAAGCTGGGCTGCCTAACTCTGGTTGCAGAAGTAAATGAGAGTAAATTTATGTGCTTGCAAACTGCAGCAGAAAATGAGTATGGAGGCAAATATAAAATTTGGGGCTTTTTTTGTTTGTGGGGTTTTGT
>WAAE01002422.1:221366-257114 GCA_013400495.1 Nicator chloris | reverse complement strand
AGAGGAGAGGAGAGGAGAGACCCCCAGAACTGCCCTATATACAGGATAAATGGAAGGGAGGTTTATGCCAAGAAAAGCTGACAAATCCCAAGGGATCCAGACAGCATCTACCTCTCTTCAAAAACTTGTGGGCTGCTGTCCAGAAGACCTCTGCCTGGAGACAAGTTGTGGAGAGGACACAGAGTACCCAGCTCACATCCAGGGTGCTCTGCAAGGCATTCCTTGCCATAACAGAGGAGCCAGAGTGAGGAGATGGCAAGAGGTCTTGGAGGGGGGAAGTGTTCAGGTCCAAAACTTGTCACAGAGAGAGTGGTTTTCTTTGACAATCCATCCTATGATTCCTTGATTGCAACACCACTTTGGAGGAAGAGTGAATTCACAATGTGAATTGTTCTCTGCTGTCTGCAGAGGCTTGAGGACGTTCAGCTGCTTATTGCTGCTGCTAGGCTGCATGGATAAGCAGCAGCCTCCAGCCCCCAGGGAGGCTGAGCCAGTCCTAAATCCACTTCAAAGCAGAAAAGAACATTATGGCCTGTGCGTGAGGGTCTTAGCTTCTCACACGGCTTCTCCACTCCGGTTTTATGGCGTGAAGAACACAGCCCTTACAACAGCAGCTCAGCTGCATTTTTCTTGGCGAGCTCATTCCCACCGGACATCATTCAGGCACTCTTCGGAGTGGAAATGAAAAGGAGCGAGAAGTGGCCCCCTTGAAGTTCTGCTCAGCTGGGCCACTCAGGTTCCTGAAAAACACATCCACCTTTTTATAACTCCCCTAGCTCGCATTTGGGGAGCCTGGCTGGCGGTTTCCACATGGGGTGTGTGAGGGGGTGCAGGTCTGATGATAGGAAAGGTGTGCAGCCTGCAGTGTTGCAGGCACAGGGAGAAAGGTGAGGCGGGTGCAGGGGCTGCCTTACCATGTGGATGTATGGGATGGAATGAGATGGAGAGCAGAGCTTCACGGAAGGAGTGAGATAGATGGAGACACCAAGTGAGGAGGAGGGTTATTCCAAAGCCCCATCCAGGCAACTCCCGTTTCTGCCCCCATCACCCTCTCCCTCTTCCAGCCAATCCCACCACAAGCAGCTTTCCCATGCAGCACAGGACTCCAGCAGGACTGGATGTTCATGGGGAGGTGGCAGTGCTGGCAGACAGGGCCATGCTGGTTCTGCAGCTGTACAGCACATTTTCCTGTGCAGGTACATAGGACTCCAGGGCTTTAAATCAGCAACAAGCTGAGATCAGTGCTCAACTACTTGCAGCTGCCTGAAGCCCTTTATGTTCAGTGGAAAGGCTGGCCCTGGCTGGTGTGGTGTGATTGCAATGGATCCTTCTGGTAGAGGGGATTCACCTCCCTATTTCCTTGATAAATCCCATGCTACAAGACAGCTGTGCAGGAGAGTCTGTTTTAGGGGCAGGAGGTGAGAAGTTCTCTGCTTTTAAAGTATCAGTTGTTTCATAGAATTATTTTTCTTTCCAGCCTGGCAATGTCCATTTAAGGCAGTTTAAATAAATCCTGGCCTGATGCTGAAGCTAAGAGCTGATGTCCAAGGGAGATTAAGCTGTTTAGTGGCAGAATGTTTAAAAAACAAGCTGGAATGTCCAATACAATTTTTCTGGTGAAGAAGGTCAAATATATCCAGAGGGATTTGATGCCATTCCTGGTTTTCGCTTTGACATCCCAAGATCAGGAATTGGCAAGGTGGTTCCACTTGGGCTCTTTCTCTGTGAGTTTAGTGTAGGTCTGAGCTAAAGGAGTTTCTCTTTGGGTGTGAGATGTGTGACTTTGTTCCTCCTCCTCCCCCTCCCCTCATAAAGGACTCCTGAAAGTCCAAGCAGCCAGCCAAGGGCTGACTGGCAAGTTCTTGCTTTCTATGCCACCATAAACCCATATGTGAATATAGTGAATACCTGATTGCCTGAGCATTGGCCAGGAAAATGGATATGTGTTTGTATTTGACCGCATTTCCAACATGCATGAGCCTCTGTCACAGGAAAGCCCTGTCCAAATTTGTTTGCCTGTATGATCTCACCAGTATCCCAGGTTGTGCACTCACACAGACCTTGCAGGAGGATCCAACTCCATTTGCAAGAGTCCCAAACAGCATTTTCCTCTCCCTTCTCATATTTGTATTTTCATTTGCATGTTGCTTGCCTTGCTCACCTGTACATGAACACACCCTCCCTCCCTGGGCTTATGTGGAGGGATGGCAGCACATGTATTTACAGATTAATTTCCAGCTAAGACATTTGTGGACAAACCTGTGAACAAGCATTTCCCTGCTAGTGTGTCTCTGAATAAGTGCCCACATGAGTGTTCTTTTGCCAGCAAATTCTTAGATAAATCCTCATCAGTTCATATAAGTGCAACTACTTGCTTTGGGATTTGCCTGCCGATACGTATCTAGAGATACACTTGCCTGAAAATTCATATCCACATGTGGCTCTGCATGCGAATGCTGATTCAAAGAATCTCACCTCGTGCTTTCCTTTTTTTACCTGCACCTTTTCAGCCTGGATTCTGCCACAATAAGTATTCACAACAAAGGCAAGCAATGGGGGAGGTGAATGCCTTCAAAGCAAATCACGGTCCTTATTCAGATGAATAGTGGAGAGCCTTTTCTTCTGATACTGTCCTTCCTGCTCTTGTGATATGCATATGACTCTATATGTTTCCATTTGAGGCCCGAGGAACTCTGCTAGTTCCCCCCTGCTGCCCACAAGCCAAAAAGACGATAAGAGAATATAATGAACACAAACAATGGTGGAGGCTGAATTTGACTTTTTTTTTTCCCCTCCAGGGACAGACAGGACGCACAGATGTAGGAATATTATTGAATTCCTTTGGATACATTTGATCTCTCAGCCAAAAAGTATGTGGGACATTTCCGCTTATTTTTAAAACATTCTGCCACAAAACAGTAATTCAATTAACGAAAGCTCCCACTGATGTCAGCCCTGAGCTTCAGCCCGGCTGAACATTTCTCTCTGCCGTACACACAAAAGCCACCTTAAAGGGGAGCGACTAATCTGCATATGTTTGGAAAGGAAAAGCCTTCATGAAATCTTTTATGATTTAAAGTGAAGGCATGTAATGAACAAAGTGTGTTGCTCATTAAATGCACCCATGTGCAAGCAGGCCTGTGCCAGTGGGGTTGTGGTCTTTCAGCTCTGCTTGAGGTGGATCTGGAGCCATGGAAGGTGTCTGAGACTTGTGCTGAGGCACTGCGTGGCTCTCTCCTCTGAGCAGCCTGCTTCCCGTTGCTTCTCTCCCTCCTGGCAAAGGAAACGGGAAAGAGAACGTCGCTGCACTGTGAACTCAGCTTCATTTTCATGCCTTGACTGAGGGCTCTGGTTCTTCAGGTCAGAGCTGTTGAAAAGATACGCTTTCCCTGCAATAACTCCTTCTCCCCACTCCCACCCCCAAGCCCCAAACAATTATGTTGGCCATATGTTTTGTAAAAAGCACTTTTCACAAATACAACATCTTATGTGAAATAGAATCTGACAGCTCTCTTTCAATGAGACGTTAAATGTGAGGTTTTAATCTCATAAGCCTCAGAAAATTCAGAAGTTGGTCTTTCCCCAGAAGCTTTAACTCTACCCCCTCGTACATGTGCCCTCCAACAGCAGGGCTCGCCAAACGAGCACACGGAAATACTTTCCAATGAAACTCTGTGTGGATAATTCTGATGCCTCTCAGGTTGCAGGGGAAAGTGCAATTTAAACACAAATCAGAATCAGACAATTAAGGTTACTTAAAAAGTAATATCACATTCATGTTATTCAATATCATTTGGGAATATGCAATAAGATATGGAGATAAACTGAGATGGAGAAGCTGAGGGGGCAATATGTTTGAAACATCCAGGTAGATGGATTAGAAAGTAAATCAGACCTCCAGGACACTCACTCAGATGCGACCAGGCTGAGAGCACTTGAAAGTTGCTTCTGAGCCACAGCTGTTTGGAGCCGTCCATGAAATGAATCTCATGGATCTCTGTCCATCCTCTATAAGTGAATCTATACATGGGGAAAAAAAAAAAAAAAAAGAAAGAAAAAAGAAAAAAAAAAGATAATCTAATCTAGAATTTTTTGCCAAGGGAAAGAGAGTGTGCTGGACACTGACAATCTTGTCCCACTCTTGAGACATGTCCCTTGCTCTGGAGCAGAGCCAGGGTCCACTGTCTGGGTTGTGGAAGTAAATGAAGTCTGTCAGGCTGCACTTCTTTGAGTGGCTGAGCTGAATCATGGCATAAACAACGGATTTCACCCTGGAAAACCATGTGCACACCTAGGACAACCTCACAAGGGCAGAGGAGGCCACAGGTGTGGTCCCTGCAGTCTCCTGGTCTGCCACCTCCAGCCACCTGCACACACTGTGTGATGCTGAGCTCAAGGGGATCAGTGGAAATGTGGAAATACAGAGTCACATCTTCTGGGCACCAGCATGGGTCGTGGAAGGGAGGGCTGGGATTTCGTGGTGGCCTCTTTACCCAGCAGACATTTCCTGCAGTCTCGTTGCCCAGGGAAGTATGCCATGCTGTGGGAATTCTTGTAGCAGTAGGGCAGGGGGAATTGTTTTAAACAAAAGGAGGGGATATTCAGTCTAGATACAATAAAGAAATTCTTTACAATGGGTGTGGGGAAACAGTGGCCTTGGTTGCCCAGAGGGGTGGTAGATGTCTTATGCCTGGAAAAATTTGAGGGGACTGGGCTCTGTGAAACCTGATCCAGTTGGAGATGTCCCTGCAGGGGACTTGGAACCAATGACCATTAAAGGTCCCTTCCAACCTGAAGTAATCTGCATTTGTATCACATGGACAGACTGCTCAGCTACAGCAGAGCAGGTTTCAGTACTTTGTGGTGAATAGGGGCAGATGGCCAGCATGGGGCAATTTCAGAGCCTGAATAAACTTTGAGGAGCTTGTAAGGGGTTACCACGGCTCTTTACAGCTGTGTGAAGTGAGGTTGAGAGGAGAAGGGGAATGCTAAAGGGGAAGAACTAATTTGTACATCTCATTCAGGCCTCCATTAGCACTTCCTTTCCACAGGATCAGGGCTCAGCTGCCCAGGTGCTGTGACATCCCTGTAACATGCAGTGTGCAAGTGGTGGATCTGCACACCCCTGTGTCATCTGGACATGGTGCCATCGTCATGATGGCACAATGAGGGACAGCTGGGGACCAGACATCTGATCACCTCCCCATGCAGTGACCCCCCCGGGACTTGAGGATGCTGCTCCAGGTGGCTTGAGGGACACAAATGTTCTTGCTGCAGCACTTCTCAGTTCATTCTGTGCAAGAGGGTGAGGATTTGAGCTGCACTGAGCTGGGAGATGATCCCTGATGTTGTTCTGCCAGACAGCTCCCAGCCATGGGGAAGGAGCACTCTGAAGGGGAGACAATAAATACATCCAGGGACATAAGGATGTACAAATGAGCTTTTGCTTCCATTGCCTGAAGGGACTAAATCTCACCAGTTTGGAAGCATCAGTCAGCAGTGCTCTTTGGGTTACCATGAGTGTGAAGGATAGGGGAAGAAGACTACAAATACGACTATTTTGTCAGCTGTTGGGTTCTTCAGGGCATTTGTGTACTACCTGGGGCAGCACTCCAGCTGTTCCTGTCCCACAAAGTGGAATGACAGTGAGCTGGCTGGTGAAATACCACCATTTCTCTGGCCACAGGGTCAGAGTCTGCTGCAGGGCGTGCGACAAGTCTGCTCCTGCAGCCTTTGGAGATCAGTTCCACTGACCCTCCTGGCAGTGTTGGAGCTGGTGAGCTAAGGGTTATCTGAGCCCAGCCTGCCCAGCAGCCGCATGGCTGGAGCAGCTCAGTGCAAACACTTGGTGTCTGTCTCTCTGCTCACCTGACCAGCATGAGAAGCAGAATATCCCCCACCAATTGCACTGGCTGATCCCATCCTCCAGTATTGTGTCTCTGGCAAGTTGGCAAGGCAAAGCCACATTTCAGAGGCTGGGGCAGATGCTCATGCCAAGCGGCTTTGATCAAAGCCCGTGTTTAGTTATCAAAAGCAGGGTAAACAGCTGGACATGCACCTGCTGGGGAAAGGCTTTTTCCTCCTGTCTTCAATCCTAGCCAACTTCAGCATGACTGGGAGAGATCATTTCGCACCCTGAGGCTGTTTCAGGAGGGTGATCTTTTTTTCAGGATACTGGATGAAGTGTCCTCCATTACAGCTGTGTTAAACAATCAGTTTGTGATCCTGTAAAACACTGAGGTCTTTGCTCTGGGGGCAGGCTTAGAGGTGTGGAGTGCATGAGGATACTTAACCTGAAAGTGCCAGGCCCTAAACTACTCCATCTCTGGATCTCCAGGTGTCTGACCACAGCAGGAGTTTTTCCCCACCAAAGTTCCTGTCTCCTAGGGAAGGCAAGAAGGAATCATGTCTCCATCTTCAAATGTCCAGAAACCTTTGTGGCAGGCTGAGTGAAATCAGGAGAGGTTTTATGGAGCCTTCTGGTAAGGACAAGAAGGTAAAGGGATGAAAAAAAAGGGATCACAAAAGTGTCAGCTTTGAAGGGTGAGATATTTCTGTGGCTGAGTAAAGGCTGAGAGTCCTTGGCTCAAGAAGCAGGATGAAGCAGCCACATCGCCTGCTTTTCTGAAACCCAATCTCCCCCAGCTTCGTGTCTCCCCACACTGAGGGCTCCTCTCCCTTTCCTATTCTATTTTTTTTTCTTTTCTTCCTAAGGAAAAAAAAAAAGAAATGCAGGACAGAGCTGGTGCTGTTTTCCCAAAGTGTTTCCCCCAAGGTCCTTGTTGCAGCATCAAATTTCCTTTGAAATGGCTATGTGGGAAGCACAGTTTCTTGGGTCACTTCCCAAATGAAAAAGAAAAAAAGACAAAAAAAATTAAATAGGAAAATAAAATTCAACATATGAAGAGCAGAAGCCAAATCACAGCAGCTCTCTGTCCCATTTAATACTTGGTCCTAGGGAGGAGACTGAAAGTGTTGTTGGGAACAGTGATTTTGCATTACCATGTTCCTGTTTCTAAATGTCTTCTTGGCTCCCTCCCTGGATTAGCCTTTTTGCCCTTTTTCCATTTAAATTCCACTAAGATCTGGGGCATTGACTACTCTGCAAGCTGAGTGTAGAAACAGACGGCTGACTGGAAGCAATTCCTGGAGTGCATTCCAGACCACCAAAGCAACCCAGGGAAGAGGATGAGTTCCTCTTAAACACTTGTTTGTGATTTGAAGAAAGGCAAAGCTGATTATTACGGGTACAAAGACTCATATTTCTGTATGTGCCATCTGCCTCTGCTCCTAACCAGCCCTTGGTTGCCTTCTCTGTGTTGACTCACACCGGGAAAATGGGTACACCTCTGTTCAGCACTCTATCCCTGTATCCTTGTATCCCTGGATCCCACCCAGCTGCATGCACCCCTGACTCCTCAGCAGCTGTGCTTGAAGGTGCAGTGACCTTCTGAAAGCTGCAGCCTGAGATCTCCACTAGGACATCAGCTGCCTATTAACATTTCCCAAACTTTTCCTAGTGCCTGCTGACATGTGAGAAGCTTTCTGCCACCTGGCCCTCTTGGCAAGCAACAGGCAGCGTCTGTCCCGCTTTGATCTGCTGCACACAACGTTTGACCAGGAGTGACTGGGCTGAGGTGCCTCAGCCTGCTTCTGCCAAAGCTGGTAGAATAAAGCAAAGAATTCAGTTGTCTGGGGTCAGCACTCCAGACTTGTGCAAACCCCTGCTCGAACTCTGCAGACAGGCCTGCAAAGTCTGCAAAATCAAGGGCAAATAGTTTTCTTCCTGCTCAGATCGTATTTACTTTCCCCACACAGAACCTTTATTTATACCAGTGCTGGCTGATAGGATGGGAAGACACCAAGAAAGGCACCAGATGGACTATTCAGGACAGTTTTCTTTGGGCTTTGTTCATATCACACTTGAAAAATCCATTTTCCTAAAGGTTGCCCAGCCAAGGAAATGTGCAGAACATCTAGCCTTGGTGAGACCTGAAAGTCGATAGCTCTGCTGCTGTTTCGGCTTTACCCATGCACACAGAAATTCAGCTCTGCTTGCTCTGCTTCACGGTTTCTTTTGAGTGACTTTGACACATCTGGGAACCTCATGGCTACCCTGAAGCTTCATTTTCTGGTCCAGCAAAGTTGGGGCCCCTCCTGACCTTGCTGGTCAGAGTTGTGTCAGAGTGATCTCCCTGAGTCCTGATCCCAGCTCACCTTCTGAACACACAGTTTGATTCAATCAACCTGGTGCATTCCTCTGCTGTTGCTTGCAGTGCATCACCACTGCATTTTGGAAAAATCCCGTCAGTAGGGATGCATTTTGCCCAAAGGAGTGATTTTTATGTAGATGCTGTTGATGTCCTAGAAGTAATGTGGTCACACTGACCACATCTGTGTCTAGCAAGCCTAGGTGAATCTCTCCCCCAGACCTCTGAAAAACACCTGGATGAAATCTCTCTGATGTTGTAATTCAGCCTCAGACTTTTGATATCCAAACAATCTGAATTTTGAAGCCAACACCTCAGTTGAAATAATTTGCCACTTCTCCAGACTAGATTTCAAGCCCCATAGGAATATCTTAAAAAAAAAGCCCAACAAAGAATTTCATTCAATCGTATATTTCCCTCTATGCCTCTGTTATATTTGTTAAAAAAGGATGGGTCTTTATGCCTTGTTGTTGACTGCATCAAACTGTGAAAAATAAATAATGATCAAAACCAAATGTCATCTGTCTTTAATCAATGAACTGTTGAAAAGGACACAGAGTGCCAGGATGTTTATGGAGTTGGGCTTAAATAGAGCTTGCAGCTTGGTGTGTATTTATGAAGGTGTTGACTGGAAGGTTTTAGACTCTGCAGCACACATTTTACTTTGAGTATTTAGCAAAGCTGCTCAGCCTGTTCCTGTTGGGCCTTGATCCGTAATGTCTACATGGATGCCTCAAGCTCATTCCTGGCTGGCTCCATGGACAGTGCTGGTCCTCTCCAGCGGATGCTTGGGAAAACAGACTGTGCATAAAACATTAAAAGTTCACTAAAGTACAATTCCTTGGATACATCATCTCCTCCATCTCCTCAGAGGGAATAATTGTAAAACTGAAGTGTTTCTGCCATTGCTGGATGGGCTCCAAAGAAAGTTCAGGAGCTTCACAGCGCCGTCAGGTTCACCAATTTTTACAGATATTTTACTGAGAACTTTTACAAGACTGGTGTTTCTGTTCATCGTTGTGGGGAAAAGCAGTGAATTCATAGACCCAAGAAGCCCAGCTGGCTGAACAGCTAAAAATACATTTGGCTTGGCATCCTCCTTGTGCATGAAGACTTTGCATAAACCTTCATTCTCCAAAGGAATGCATGTAACCATGAAATCAGAGCTGCCCTTTTGTGTCACTACGGGCCCCAAAATGAAATCCATCCCTGTATGTAGCATTCTTGGAAGCTCACAGGAATAACATTATGAGAGCAGAAATAAGAAAGTTGCTGGCTGTCAAAGCACCTCCTATCCATGGAATCATCATGTGGGAGGTACAAAAGTTTCAGACCATTAATTCAGAGACCATAAGAAACCTGCATGTCCACACTGTGTGAAGGCCATGAATCAATGCAAAATCCTTTAATTCTTGTTATTCACCAGTTGCAACTTCCTTCTGACATCTTGTCTGGTCTCTAAAAATGGCAAGCCAGATCGATAAGCCATCCTACAACAGCGAGCACCCTGACCCTGAGAGCAGCATCAAAGAATGTGCCATTACTTTACCACTATGTCATTTTGTCAATGTCAGCTTGAATAATGACTGCTATCTTGCATCAAATGCAGTCTACCCTGAAGTTCATTCACCATTAAGATCGTGTCTGCAAGGAGAGTGCAAGCTCAGCTACAAAATCCCAGCCCAAGGAGGACGTTTGTTTTGTTGCTCATGCGGTACTGCACCCAGCTATACATCAGCTCCTGGGACACACTCTCGGTTGAGGAGCTGCCATGCCAAACTTTTACGTACCCACAGCCCATTCCCATGCCCGTTTTAATCATGGCCAGACATTTCCACCGAGTTTGATTAAAAATATAAGGATGGGTGCACTCAGACAGACAAAAAATCCATTTTAACACTGTCCTATTTCTGGAAACGGCCAGCAGTAGATGCCTACATGGAAAGTACAAAAACATGGCAAGGATATAGTGATATTTCCCCTGAGTGCTCTGCCAGGCTCCAGCACTTTCTATCACACAGACATCCTGAAGTAGGTGAGCATGTTTTGCTTAATAGCCAGCAGTAGCTCACTCCTCCACGAATTTGTCCAGTCATCTTTCAAACACAAGTAATCTCTTTCTGTCCAAAGCATCCTGAGGTAAAGAGATCAGCAGCATAATTATATGTTGTGAGAGGAATTGCTCCCTTTGCTTTGAATTGTGATTGACACAAGTCGGGTGCTAGGGCTGGAACAAAATGGCTGCTGGAACAAAAACATTCCACCTGTGTGAAAAGCTTGATCACTCGGGAATGAGTGTGTTTGCGCTCCCGTCATTTAATTTCAAATGTCACAGGTCAGTGTTCTGCATTATAACAAGTAATGGAACTCAATTTGATGCATTATTGTGGGAGCTGTTTAAAATGTCTGATGGGGATAGGCTTATCATACCTGTCTGTCACATCAAGATGGAAAACTAGTTTGAATAAATTAACCATGATTCAAACCATCCATTTCAGACTCAGTGACTAGGGCTGAGCTGACTGGGTTTTATTCCTTCAGTGTGCTGAACTTTGTCTGTAATGATCCTAAAACTGTGTCTGTCAGCCACAACTTGCTTTATGACAGTTATTTCACCTACAATTTCATCTCATTTTGCCAAAGGTTTCTCATACTCTTTCAGCTTGAACCCTGATAAAGCATCTTCTGACATCCTTACGTGCTGAACAGACACAGTGAAATTGCAAACAAACCAAACTCAGTGTCATTATTGAATAGTCCTCAGACACACACAGCTTGGGTAAAGTCATATTAGCTGTAAAAAGCTTGAATTCCTAGGAAATCTCATAGGAGACAGAATTATCAACACCTAAGGTCATGCTGAATCATTCAACAAATTGAGTCAGGCAACCTTCAAGCAGGTACAACCTCTGTTACTCAGAATAACAAAATCTATCTTGTCTTCCACATGTTACTAATGTAAAAGAGCTCTTTCCCCTCCAGCTGCCTAGTGTCTCCTTTCCTCGTGATGATTTTTCATCTAGTGGAGTTCCTGGTCACACAAATCTGGGCTCCAAATGCATCTTATGAAATGGCTGGCTTCAGTCAACATCAAATGTTACATATCAGCAGAACTGCCCTGAGACTGTGGCCCTGATAGAGCGCTTTAGACTTCCTGCAGACATGGGGCTGATTTTGAGGAAGGTGAGGTAAGAAAAAAAACCATGAAGATTTGTAGGTTTGATCGCCTTGGATGGACAACTTTCCTGCTCCTGACCAGCCTCATCCAGCTACACCCATCTCTGCAAAGGGCAAAAGCTCTTGGAAGATACATCAAAGGGCCTGCCAGGGTGCACCCAGGTGGTTCTGTTCCCTGGAACCCTGTTCATCACACCTAATAAAAACAACCCCCACTCTAAAAGATGTGTGCTGTGACTTCAGAAAAGAATTTCCCAAAGCTGAGGGAAAGCACGGACTTCCCTGAGCATGGGAAAAATGTGTGTACACACATACATACGTACACACAAACACACATATGTATAGTATGAAAATATGTATGTATGTATATGTATGTAACTGTAAATGTAAATGTAAATGTAAATGTAAATGTATATGTATATGTATATGTATATGTATAATGTGTAGCTTTAAGGGGAGTTTACAAAGGCCTAAACCCTATGGTTTCATCAGAAAAAGATCAGAACAATTTTTGGCCAAACAGACATTTTTAGTTCAGCATTGACATGAAGGTAGCAATTAGCCCTAGAATAGCAAAGTAAAGCAAGGACATGAAGCAGAAATGCAAATCAGTATAAATTTTAAGACAGGAAGTACAGAAAAAGGAAAGGATAAGATAAAGGTGGCAGGGAAAGATCCAAATTATTGAACAGGAAAGACTTTTCTAGGCTAATTAGGAAAATCAGAAATGTCAGCGATGTCATGGGCCAACCATGTGGAGACAGAAAAAAATGTGAATAATGATTTAGAGACAGCAGAAATATTCAATAAATATGTTTGCTCTGAGTTTGGAAAGAAAGAAAAGGATGTGTTTATATCACACAAGGATGTTGAAATATTTTCCACTCTACTAGGAACCAAGAAGGAAGTTAAGCAACTTCTTCTAGGGATAAACACATTTTATACGAACAGGATCTGCAAACTTGCAGCCAAGACTCTTCCTAGAACTGGCTGAGGAAATTTCTGACCCCTTGACATCAGTCTTGGATAACTCCTGTAGTACTAGGGAAATTCCAGAGGAGTCGGGGAGCTCTCGTTATGTGCCAGTATTAGAAAAGAGAAAGTGGTCTGACCCCAGCAGCTCTAGAGTGGCAAATCTGACATAGTCTCATCACAATAATGGAGAAACTAATGCAGGAGTCAATCAAAATAGAATTAATGCATGGGAACATAATTAGGGCCAGTTAACATAGACTAATAGAAAATAGGACTTGTCAAACACTCTTTGATGAGATAAAAAGTTGGGATGATAAAGGTGACTATGTGAATATAATATATTTAGACTTTTATAAAGCTTCGACTTTGCAGCTCATGACAGTTTGATTAAAAAATTGGTGTGATGCAACGTCCGTGAAGTGCTCCCTAAATGGATTAGGAGCTGCTAAGTGATCTGCTAAAAACTAGTTGTTTATGAGGCATCAAGGGCAGGTGAGGGTGTTTCTGAGGAGGCAAGGTCTGTAGGAGTTGGTAGGAATTCTAGCATGACTGTGTCTTGTCATCCATAATCCGGGAGGAAAAGCAAAATTACTGGTCACGAAGCTATTGGCTGAGACAAAGATGGTCAGCGCTTACAAGGACAGGACACACATTCAGAGCTGAAGGCAGTGTCCTCCCACAGAAAGAAGGGAAGTTGTGGTCTTGGTGCTGTCACTGGAAAGCAGAGAATTGGGAAAAATAGTAGGAGTTTGTAAAGGGAAAGCAATTTCCTCTTTCGATGGCAGATTTATTGTGTGATATTTGGATAGACAAACGAGACACAAGATATCATGTGTAGAAGCAAGAATAGGAGTAGGGAAGGTGTTTTTACTTTGAGAATGATCAGTGAAAATGCACCTGGGATGCTGCACACAAAAATCACCCCAGGGTGGAAGAGATGAAATGTCCCTTTCTTGTGAGCTTAGGGGCAGGCATGGAGGAATGCAGTGAGTGACTCTTTTGGCACAAGGCTTCCTTTCCAAGCAGGAGTGCAAGTTTTCTGAATTTCTGTCTCCAGTAGGAGGACATTAATTCTGTTTACTTTCCTTGTTACCTGCTGAAGCAGGTGGCCTGAGTCTTGCCCTCAACCTCCTTAGATTACTGACAGCAAGATCAAGAGGCGTGTTGCAGCAGCACGTACACTCCTGAGCGAGGATAACATGGCTTTTGGTAAAGATTTTCAGGAGCTGTTCAACCCTGTAAGAAAGACATTGCAGGGACTGTCTCAAGAACTTCAAGTCAAATTCAAGCTTGGAAATACATCCCAGTTTTTATTTCTAGACATGCTTGAGAGAACATGAAAGAGAAATGGATCATATTCTGTCTTCTAATGCCCTCCATCACAGGATACTGCCTCAGAAAATGTATTTTAACCAACAGTAAGTTATTGACATGAACTCAGAATGAATATATAATTAAACATTGTGCATTTCTTACTATATTTGTCCAGGAGAAGATTCACGTACTCCTATGATGGGAATCCACTCAGCCTTCCAGTCCTTTTTCAGTGTCAATTTTTCAGCTCTGTGTTTCAGCAATAGTGAATGAGGTTTCCATCCATGTAGAGAAACAAGGAAAAAGCAAAAAAGAAGAAAGAAAGGAGGAAGGGCCGCTGGGAAGAGAGAAAAAATGGATCAAAGGATGGATTATAAGCTTTTTAAAAAATAGATCAGATACGACAAAGAGCAGAACAGTCAGTGTCCTTTAAACCGTCTTCAGCTGGGTCATACTCACTTGTGATGTGGCACAAGACACAATTTACTATCTGGCTCAGCTCCCCAAGTGAGGACTATATCTTCCTTTTCCAAGTGGATGCCAAATAAGTAAATTCAGGATGTTCAGGGGCATGGGAAGCACTTACAGTCTCACCGCTTCCCTTGAGCATATTTTTGAGTTCTACTTGGTACTGGTGTTTGCAGCTGTTGTTTTGCAGAATATGTGTAATTCATTGGTGGGTCTTGTTTGGGTCCTGGGGAGTTATTTGTCTGCGTACCACCCACAAAGATCTACACTCAGAGTCCGCAAAATGCAGTTTTTGTTGATAATAGCAAGCCTGAATGTACAAAATTTAACATCCTTGAGCTGCCCTTCCATCTCTTCCCATGGAGATCCACAGTCACAGAGGAAAAAGAACCTCGTGTAGTAACCTGAATCCAGGTGCCTGCAAGCAGCCATACCATGGCAATTTCATTTCTCTGGGAATTATCACTCCCTTCAGTTGCCTACCCATAGACAAATATTGTCATCTATTGAGCTATTTCAGAATATCCTGGCTTTCTAACAATGGGCTTACAAATGCAGTGCAATGCTTCTTTCTGGGTCAGAAGGAAGCCCAAAGGGATCCCACAGGTACCAAGTGGGTCTAAATCTTCCAATATTGTCAATGTAACTGGAAGTGGGGTGGGATTTCAATCCCACCAAGGATGTCCATGTACTCAGCTTACATGCAGACACCCACATAGCAGACAAAAATGTCTAAACAACCAAGAAGAGAGTGATTCAGCTAACCAAAGGTCAGTGCCTAAGTCACGGTTGGAGAATTAGCTCTCTGGACTCCCACAGGAGCCTGGGTACCCAGTTCCAGAGTACATCAGAGACTTGAGTGTCTCAAGCTGGAGTTTTACTTGTCCCCTATGTTACCCATGGTTTACAGCCTCCCTGAATAGCACACTTACTGGGCTATCCATCATTCATAGAATCACAGAATCATTTAGGCTGGAAAAGACCTCTAAGACCATCAACTGAAACCATTAATCCAGCACTGCAAGCTCCACCACTAAACCATACCTACAAGTACAACATTTACTCATCTTTTTAAAACCTACAGGGATGGGGGCTCCACCACTACCCTGGGCAGCCTGTTCCAGTGGCTTGACACTCCTTTAGATGGAGACATTTTTCCTAATATCCAGCCTAAATCTTGTCTGGCAGAATTTTCAGTATGGTTCTGAGAAAAGAGGTCATTCCCTCTTGTTCTGACACTTGTTACCTGGGAGAAGGAACTGGCCCCCACCTGGCTACGACCTCCTTCCAAATAGTTGTAGAGAGTAATAAGCTTCCCCCAGAGCCTCCTTTTTTCCAGGCTGAGCACACTCAGCCACTCCTCACAGGACTTGTGCTCCTGATCCTTCACTTCCCTTGTTGCTGCCTTCTTCACTCACACGTGCAAGCTGCTGACCACACCAGTGGCCACACCAGTGGTCTCAAAAGCCTTCTGAAGGCAAGCATGACCCCACCCACACTAGGATGCTCCAGGGAAAGCCTCTCTCCTGCCTGCAAGCCTGCAAGGCCACCACTGCCCTTGTGGATGCAAGACTGAAGATCCTGGCTGGGCGAGGTGCCACCTGCTCACGGGGTCACTGTGCCTCCCTGCTTGCTCAGCTCCCTCATGGCTCCCTGCTCCAGACACTGGGAAGGCAATGGTTGCTAGGAAAGCTGGAGTCAGTGCTCCAGCTTTGCTGCACACAACGGGAATAAGAGAGAACAGTTGTCAGAGCACACCCATGACACTTTCCTGTGTCATCCTGGGAGGGGTGGCACTAAATACCATTCATACCTTAAAAAAAAAAGGCGTGAGGGAGGCAGGGAGGAAGGAGGAGCAGCAACAAATAGATATTCATCCCTTCTCAACAGAGGTCTTAAGTACTTTATTTACCTCTGGTGCAGAGGCACAGGAGCCAGAGAGGTACCACACCTCTTCAGGCTGGGACTGAGCATTTTAATGCATGTGAACAGCATGCTGACTTCATTAAAGCATTCGATTAACACCAGAAAGGACCCACTCCAGCAGCTGCATTTATCACTAGGGCTATGGCATATTTAGAGAGAGTGATTTGGTAGGCCCTTAGCATAATCAGAACAGATGAACCTACCTTGGAGGGAAAAAAATAAAAGACATAGCTTTTAATAGACTTGTAAGTGCACTATGAATATTTATTGTGTCCATGCTTCCAGTAGGGGCTTGATGAGATAGGGAGCAGAAGTGGGACAAGATGCCTCAGCAGTGCCTGCCCTTGTCCATGGGCATGTGTTGGTGTCGGTGCTTGAGGGCTGGCACCCCAGACTTCCACCAGCTCTGCAGAGCGTGCCCAAGGTGGCGATACTTGCAGCTTGCTGCTAGGAAACCCTCTGTACTCACTGCCCTCAGAGAGGCAGTCAGCTCCAACACATGACCCGGATCCCAGGGGACTGTGGATGGAGAGCTGTCTCCCCAGGGGCGTGCAGAGATGAGGCACAGCCCTGGTGTGGTCACCTCAGCAAGGAGCCTGCAGGTGGAGGACATTGGAGGACATCAGGCACAAGCAACCCTGCAGAGCTCAGTGCCCTGGGTCCAGCACTCATCACAACTGGGTCAGACTAAGGGCCCCGTTGTCCCACTCCCAAAGGTGTCCAGTAGCAGGTAACTGGGCAAGACTGAAGAATAAAGCAATCTTACTGCCCCAATCACCAGCAATTTGAGACCCAGGGGCGTCCTGAGCCAGTGATGGTATATCAGTGGTGAATGATTCTCCACAGAACCATTTGTCCACAAATTTGTTCCTTCCTTCTGTTTCATTCTCATTCTTCATCTCTCCCCAAGCTCACCACCACTCTGCAAAACAATGAGCAGTTTTTATTTATTTTTTTACATGTATTTTTTTATGCCTTTGTTTAGGAACGTTCAAATTAATGGTCCTAAAAATAAGTGATTACTGAAAGGAGGCTGGGAGAAGGGGATAAGGGGAGAATGAGTGTTAGAGGCAAGAGGTTGTCTTTTGGGAACCAGAGAACTCAGGGCAGATGATCTGAGCACCAGTTTAACAGCTGAGACTGTGATTAGAGTGTGCATCTGTACGTGAAGTTGTGAGTTTACTGGAAACTAGGGCAGTGGTGGTTTAGCTAGAAACTCCCTAATAAAGGAGGAATAACTAGGACCATATTTCCAAAAAGAGCATTTTTTAAAAGCCTCCCTAGGGAATAGTGGGGATGGAAGAGTTGAAAAACACCAAAAAAACAAACAAACAAAAAACTGACATGGAAATTTTCATTAATCTCTGTAGACTGTTAGGTCAAACTAGGATAAGAAATCTGATCATGGAAGTGTGAAACAGGGACTTTAGCCAATTCTAAGGGCAAATCTCAGTGCAGCTTGAACGTTGAAGACTTCTGCCGAAGGTTTCTGCATGTACATGTCACTGTAACAAACACAACTTTTAATTGGTCTCTCTGCCTATATACAGAGGCAAACATGTAGATGCAAGATTTTTTTTTTTATTTATATGCATCGCTAAAGATGTCATTTTCTGTAATTCTCCCTGCCTCATTCACTAATATACATGATCTTTAATAAGCAGGACATGGTTTGATAGCAAGAACTGTTGAAAAACACAAGGAAATCCTGGCTGGATTAAATTTTTAGTCTATTTCCATCCACTGCTTACGCTCAAGTTGTATGTGGATCATAAACTAAAGATGGCAATTTGGGAGGCAATTTTCTTGAATTGCAGGTACAGCAGGATGCAGGGGAAAGTAATAGCAGGATCAGGCAGTTAGACATGGTATAAACATTTAAGCTACGGGTTAGATTTAATGGATTTTTATTCATTCACTTTCTCTCTCTCTCTCTCTTTTTTTAATATCCATGAATGAGAGGAACAGAGGAAATAAAAAGAAAAATAATGGGGAAAAAATAGATTAACACCTTATTGATAAAGGGCTTTGCTCACTTTGCTGTTCTCAGTGGATTTTGTTGGCTCCCATTGAAAGAAACCTCTCACTGGAGCACCTGCAGGTGCATGGGCAAGAGCTCCCACAGATGCTGCAGCAAGGTCACCTCATTTCCCATCGAGAAGAGGCACCCTGTGGACAAATGATGGACCAGGAAGATCCTGGGCTGTGCCATTACTGCAGCTCTTCTGGCCTGGTTGGACTTTGGGAACCAGGACTTTTCCACATGTTTCACACTTCAAAAGGAAACAGCACAGACAGCACTTTTTTTTGTATTTAATAAGGATTATGTGGCTCCTGGATTCTCCTGCTGAGGATGTATTATTAATATATCCTTGCAAGAAACAGTGAGTGTGCGTTCATTGAAAATCACATCCCTAACTTCTCATTGTGGCTTCAGAGATCTCTTCCCTGGGGAAGGAAGTCAAATATTTCAGAATACCCACAGAACAATAGGGTCTCACCTGAGTTTGCTGACTGACTGCCAGCTCGGCACACAGTCCCAAAGCCAACTGAGGCCATGGGTGACTCCACCATGCAGGCACCTGGGGATGGGGAAGAGCAGTGCCCCTCTGTCTGCTGGACAGGCTGGGGACATGCCAGACAGGATGCCAAGCTTGCTCTGACCATGTTGGGGAAACACGGGAATGAAATTCAACAGCACTCAAAGAATTTCCATGTGCTCTGAGCCAGCAGTGCACCTCTTGAGTAGTTTCCATTTGTACTGGGAGGAAAAGAGCACCCAAGTGCCACAGACTCAAGATTTCTTATGGGATATTGCCCTGCTCACCTCTATCAGTCATTTCTGCAAATCTCAACTGCTGTGAATGTGACCTAAATTCAAAAAAGATGCAATTGTCCAGAAACTGGGATTTCCTTATAGGAGGAACACCACGTCCAACGTGTGTACAGTATTTCAGGACACAGTTGGACTTTTTGGCAGCTCTCCAGAGGAGAGCAGTGAAAACAACGTAAGAAAAGATCAAAGACACCAGGACGTTTTAGTCTTGAAAAGAGAAGCCCAAGATATGAGCATAGCTTATAAATGTTTAAAAAGCTGTCTGAAATAAGAAAGGAATTCTCTACTGACACGGGGAATGGTACAAGTCCTGGTGTAGGAAGGAGGTTCAGATTAGTTGTTAGGACACCTTTAACACTAGGAATAATGAAATACTAGGATAAACTGTATGGGGGAGAGGCAGAATCTTCATTTCTTGAGGCATCTACAAACAGGTTAAGCATACACCTGCCTACGTCGGGAAGAATCCTGCCTTGTGGCAGGAATGAACACTTGGTCTCTCCTAACTCTGTCCTTTCTTGGCATTTGACTTCTGCAGTAGATAGATAAAGTGTGCCTTCCTAAAATAAATTCTTCTGGCTAGGGAGAGATGTTATTACTGGCAGTCCTTTCTCTAAGATGATTTTGCCACAGCAACTATTTTCATGCATAGAATCCCTTTCTTCCATCAGGAATTGTCTGATTTGACCTGGCCTGAGGGCAGAGATCACACCATGGCTTACCTCACTGACAGTGACTCCTGGAAGCTCCTGGATCCCGGTTCCAGTGCTGCAGAAGGCGACGACGGTGATGAGTGCGAGCAGAATCAGGCCTGCGCTTTGTTATGGGGGATCAGCCCAAAGCTGTGACATGACTGACACAAGCCTGCCCCAGCTGTCTTCCTCCGTTGAACACAGTAGGGACACAATTCAAGCCTGGAGACGAGGCCAAAGGTTGTGCTGGGTGATGCTGTTTGGCCTGGTGTTGGAGCCTCCAGCCGAGCCCCAACCACCCCAGGATGGATCCTGCACAACAGGCACTCAAAAACCACTCAGGGCCCTTTCAGTGACTGATACCCCAGCAAACTTCTGGCCACTGACACCCTCTATTGGGTGTTCCTCATTTGGGCACAGAGCAGCATTGGTTGGAAATGAGAGGGAGACGGGAGAAGCCATGAGCAGCCCACAGGGAATCACACACAGCGCAGGGACAGGGAGGTTGGTTTGCTCGAGTGCACAAAGCATTCCATATGCAAACACTGATTTACTGGGTCAGCAGGCACACACGGCAGGACGCCCGCGCGCCGCAGGAATACACACAAAAACACATGCACGCTCACCCCAAGCATACAGAAACAGCCATTACATTTGTATACACAGAGACAATGCCTGTGGGCTGGCCAAGAACACACACGAGTCAGGGTTGTATTTGCAGGCAGAATTTAGCAGCACACAAATACACATGCGTATTACTCGTTTGCAGACTCTGTCACCACGTACCCTAAGCCTTTTTCCACTGCCCTGCACTTGCTGGCTGTCTCTGAAAGACCCTCACATACTACCAGTACAGATAACCTCTGCAGTGCCAGGCATAGGGAACTCCAGCAGCATACCCCGTTTTCCAAACGACATCCCAGCAAAATTCCCACATGGGTGTAAGAGCCTGCAGCTGGTAGCCTGATAGGGTTATGTGTTTCCTGCAGCATTAATAGCTTTTAAAAAATCCTAATGTGTCATTCAGATAAAAGTTGCAGCTGAAGAGTCAGGAAACTCCCAGGTGAATGCTACATGGGCCAGATTGACCTCTGCCCGCGTGAGAGTCCATTGTGCAAGGGTGAACAGGATGGAGATAGCCAAAGCTCTAGCATTGCGGAGCAATTCGATTCCCTCCTGAGGCTCCCCGGCTCAGCTGGAAAGTTTTCTGCATTGACATGAGCATCATTTATTTTGGCTGCACAAAGTTGTCTCCAATAGCCCCATGGATCCAGCTGTGTCAGGAGAGGAGCTGCACACACAACCCCGTGCTCCCACTGGGTACCAGTGTGACAGCCTCTCCTGGCAGTGGTGGCAGGGACCATCCAGGGGATGGGGTCAGGCTGTCTCAGGGGCATACTGTGCAGGGGTTGATTGGCACAAAGTTGGATTTTATCCTTGTTCATGCAAGTCCTTCATCATTAGCTGCACAACATCCAGCCTGCATGAGGCAAAGCCAAATAGCAATTTGCCACTGCAGCTCCCTTTGGTTTCCAATCAGACCATTTACCTGAGATCCAAAGCCTGCATTTAAGTGCCTGCCTTCAGAAACCCCTGCTTGCAATATTCTACTGAAGCACTTCCATCACAGAAATTTCTGCAACCTGCAGGCTCAGCAGTGAGGCCGAGGGCTAAACGAGTCACAAAGGCTCCATTTCCCTGCTGCACTCCTGAGGAATAACATTTGCTTATTGACCCCTACCTGGGGCTTTTTAAGGATTAGTACTAATGCAGCCAGGCTGGGGACATGATGCAAAGCTGGTGCAAGCCAACCTGCTCCCTTCCTCTCAGACAAGTTTGCTTTACGCTATGACCTGGCATTTGCTTTTGTTGTTGATTTGCTTTTCTTTTTTAATTTTGCTTGTTACAGCTCTGTAGAAGCCCCAGGCACTGGTACTTCTGTTTCAATAAGGAGTACCCAGTCCAGGTGGATTTGCCTTTGCTGCTGTGACTTCTGTAGAGCAAGACACTTTGGTTTCTCAGGGTTGGCTGTCAGTACGTCTTCTTTCACTGGTGCTAAAGTCAGCCTCAAACATATATGAGAAATAAACCTGTCAAGACAGGAGAAAGCCAACAAAAAACAATCAGCATTTGTTGAAAGGGAGAAAACCTGAACGGCACAACATTAATTCCCACCTTGTAACTTGGTGTCACAAGACACAGGAAGCTGTATGAAAAATAACCAAGGAATTATTTTGTGACTGGGGTACGTTTGGCAAAAGTATCTCTTTTACAAAATATCCCCCGCTGTGGGATGCTAGCTATGTCTGACATGCAGATGCAGAGGATGATCAGCTGTGTCATTAGTTACTGTCCTGGGGAGTCGAGACATGGAACATTGCTTCAGAGGAAGGATACTGAAGCAACAATAAAATTCCCCACTATGTCTCACTTTGGATGAACATGCCAGCATGTGATAATCCTCCAAGGGATCAGAAAGACTGCAGGAACTCTCCTGAGCCAATCACACAGGGATGGAGGACACTGCAGTTACTAGGGTAGAGGCCACTGCAAATCGAGGGTAGTGGTCAGTGGCTCAGAATGCTGATGGACATCAGCAACAAGGGGTCAAGCTCAGTTCTCTGAGCTAGAAGGTTTCTTGTTGTGTCAGTAAAGCCATGCACAGCATCTGCCCTAAGCCACAGTTCACAGAATCATAGGATCATTAAGGTCAAAAATGGTCTTCAAGATCAAGCCCAACCTTTGACCAAATACCACCATTCCCACCAAACCATGTCATGATCTGCCATGTCTACTCATTTTCTGAATGCTTCCAGGGATGGTGACACCACAGCTTCCCTGGGCAGCCTGTTTCAAAGCTAAACCAATTTTTCAGTGAAGAAATTTACCCCAGAGTTCAGCATCACAGTTTACCAATAATCCTGGGACATCCTACTATCCCCCACCATACTGTAGCTCTTCTGCAGCAGCTCTGTGCCAAGACTTATTTCTCCTGGTGCAGGCGGCACAGTTCATCCTTCTTTCAGAGAGGCATCAGAGACCTTGAAGGACCTTCTCTAGGCTGAGCTTTCAGCTGAGTCCTTAAAACCAAGTGCTAAGTATGGGCTGCAAACTTTGGGCACGTTGGATGTGTTGATGTGGTTGTGGTGGGGGTGACCTCCAACAGCAGTAGCCTGTGGAAAATTCCTGCTACATGTCTGTAATCTGAGGAGAAATGCTGCACTCTGTATGCGGAGCCTGTTTTGTAACAAAATCGTCTTTATTCTGGTCTGAGCTGATGGGGTCAGCACTGCCTAAAGCTGGCCTGCCTGTGAGCTCTTATTTTGCAGACATTCAGTCCCTGCAAGGATCAGAGCCCCTCTAGTAAACAAGGCCCCTGTTTCCTCCCCCTTCTCCATGCTTTGATACCTTTGCTGGACGACCATTTAGCTGTTGGAGATGAGCCAGCAGTTCAGAGCCAAATCAAAGCCAACAGGCCCAGACTGAAGCTTTGCCGTCTTCCAGCATAACAGGCTGCCTGCAGGCAAGTTCAAACAAAATGCTGCTACAGTGCCAATCTTTCAATACAGGTACAAAGCGGACATCATAGTTCAATACAGACATATCACACTCTGACATGCAAATAACGGGTTGGTGACATGAAGGAACAAGCCTAAATAAATCTTCTGGAGAGAAAAGTCAAGCTTACTTGGACAAGGAAGCTGCTTCCATCTTTCTGAGAAACTTTGCAGGAAGATGTGCTGGGCTCCTTGGGAAGGAGGAAGCCATCAAGGGGTGAATCTGCGTGGCTGTGAACAACGACAGAGGTGTGATTCCCTTGTCTACTTCTATTAAACAGTGCAAGAGCTAAGACGTGAAGAGGCCTTTTAAATGTGTTCAGTTTGATCAAAGCTAAGTCTGTCCATGCAAGGACACAAGGCAGAAACACAGGGAGTTAGATCCAAGGGCCACATATCACTAGCCAGATTTCACCACTGAGGATGGGCGGGTGCAGCCCTGATGAGGGTGTCAAGAATTTCTGTCCCCTTTTCCTCTCAGCTGGAGCACATTTAAAGCTACTGCTGGAGCTTAGATTGCTTGGGAGTGATCCTGGAGGAGTCTGCAGGAGAAAGGTGAGTGGTTTTTTCTCTACGAGCTACAGGTTCTTGGACTACCTCTATGGCTCTGCCAGCAGAAGTATCCCAGGGCAAACCACTTCAGGGAGATGGGTTAGAAAGAAGAGTGGTCTTGTTATGTCACAGCTAAGAGGAATGTAGGGGACTTCACTCTCTTGGCAGAGCCCTTCTGGGTGGCTCTTTGTACTGTTTTCTTCTGCTGCTGTTTGTCTGTCTCATCTATGTAGCCTTAGAGGCAGGTGAAGTAAGAACTATCAAGCATTGTATGTACAAACAGAAGCCACAACACAGGTTTGTATGGTAACTGGGTTCTTTTGAGCCTGTGTAGCCAGGTTTTTTTTTTAAATAAGTAGATAGATAGGTAGATAGATAGGTAGATAGATAGATAGATAGATAGATAGATAGATAGATAGATAGATAGATAGATAGATAGATAGATATAGATAGATAGATAGATAGACAGACAGACAGACAGACAGATAGATAGATAGATAGATAGATAGATAGATAGATAGATAGATAGATAGATAGATAGATAGATAGATAGATGGATAGATAATTATTCACCAAACAAACAAAAAAACCCCAAAAAACAAAAAACCAAAACCAAAACCATACAAACAAACCAAAACCCCACAAAAAACCCACAACAACAAAACCCAAGGAAAAAAAAATAACAAACCTGAAAAAAGATCCCCCCATAATAGCCAGTTAAGCTCACAGGTACATCTCTGAGCACTGCCAGCTGCTCTGATCAATCCACATGCCAAGCACAAGTAACTGAAACAGATAAAGACCAGATGCTGTGGAGCAGAGATTATATAGTGGACAAAGTGCTTAGGAGACCCTTAACCTGCTAGATAATAAGAGACTTCACCTTGTTTTTTACAGATATTGGTACCCAGGATGGGAAACTGATGTGCTTAGAAGAGAGAAAGCACAGTATCAGGGACATCACCAAAGCCTGCTGTACTGAAGGCATTTGCACTGCAGCAGAAAACAGCCCAGGAGAGCCATTGACAGCAGACAGTGTCTGATGGGAAGCTAAATTAACAATTTTTGGGATGTCACAGATCCTAAAGATGAAGTGGGAGAACAACTCCCTGTAAGGTTTTGGTACTGGAGCTGATGGGACCCCATCTCCTAAACCCTCCTGCATGGTTGGCCAGCCCTGGTGTGGGCACAGCTTTCTCCACAGAGCATTGAAAGCTGCTTGTGGGAGAGAGGGGAGTGCTGCATTTCCCTACTGCATCCACCTCAAGATATGGTTTAGATGCTTGTTCTGCTCCTTCCTGTCATGGTCAAAGTCTGCCAGGTTGCTATTTTCACAGTGAAGCTTATCAAAGGATTGTTCCCTCTAAGCTCAGCACCCAGCTTCCCCAAAGCAGGAGGTGCCTCACACCTTTTTGGTCACGGAGAGCACAGACCATCAGGTCAGCAAGGGTTTCCAAACTGAGCTGTGTCTTCTTGGGAGCTTATACCTGTCTCCTCTCCCATGACAGCAGACATGGAGCCAGACTGGTGGCATACATTCTGTTAGCATCCCAGTGCCTCTAAGGGACAATTTGCATAGTCCTGATTGCATTGCCATGCTCAAGGGGCTGCCTGCTCACCCCATCCTTGCTTCTACACCCTTGACTCCAGCAATGCCCTAATGACCTGTAACAGCACCTCTGCTGCAAGGGCTGAGCAGTGACATGCAGCTACATGGGCTGCTTCATCCCTGTGGTGGCATTTATCCTCTCTGGGGACTGTGCTGGATCAGTGGCAGAGGTCTGTGTATGGCTGTGAGGCTGTCAGTGAGGACAGGACTGGACTAGGCAGTGCTGGGTTAATGGCTGGATGATCTCAGAGATCTTCTCCAGCTTTACTGATTCTGTGATTGAAGAGGTGTTTCAGCATCTGTTAAGCCCCAGCAATGTTGTCTTTGCCTAAGGCTGACAGAGCGGAACAGGCCTCCACACACAGTGCAGGTTGCACAGTATCACACAAACGAAGCTGCAGGGAAGTGATAGCATTGGGGGATGATAAAGCTTTGCTATCCTAGATGATAAACACCATTGGTGGCTGCCTAACTGGTAATGTGGGATTGGCACAGTCCCAGGGCCGATGTAACGCACTTGCAAAGCATGTATATGTGTGACTTCCCATAAATCCACGTCTGACACGAGGACCTTTGTGAACTGCATTATAAATAATTAGCTGGACATGTCTGTATTTCTTTTTGCAGTACCATTGTCGTTAGGACAAAAGTTGAGATCTTCTGGTTCTGTGGTGCCATGGATTTCGTGTCCAGAAGGGGCAGGTGATGGTTCAGGCAGCATGACCCCTCACTGCAACCTGTCCAGACATCCTGTAATGAGTCTGGCAGTTTGTGCTCAGCTAAGAAACCTAGCCCATCATATCTGAAGAAATCCCTAGAAGGTTAATGCAATATAACCCTTGGCAGCTTGTTCCTGGTATAAATGAGGTCTTATTTGGAGGAATTTATGATTAAAGTGAATAAAGAACAGTCATCTTTCCAAATATAAGCTGAAGGTAGTCTCTGATTTATTTCTCATGATGCATTTGGTCATGTTCTGTTGTCTTTGCAAATCTGTATTTTTATTGCACTGAGATGTTTCTCAGGTTTGGGTTACATTTCTAATAAATATCCGGTGCCATGTTGATTTCCTGTATCATATTTCATTAGTCTTAGGGAGGAATGGAGCACCATTTTTATAAAAACCAGCAGTCTTAAAAGGAGTTTTTAACACGGGGCTTGTCTGCCTTTAGCAAGTGATAGCTGGCTCTCTAACAGTGCTGGTATTGTTAAAAGCATTAGAACCTGCCTTCGCATGGACTTGGTTATCTCAGGATAAAGGTGCCTTATGTGGGTATAACCATTTCCATGTGTGAAGAGGAATAATTCCAAAACTGTAAATCAAGGCTTTTAGTGGCATAACTTTAACAGGTAAAAATCACGCTGCTAATAGAGAGATGGTTGAAATAAGGAAAGGAACCTCAGCACAGAGAGAGAAATTCCTGTTGTGGACAGTAGTTGTGTAGAAAAAGATTTTTAGGATCCTTTTTACTGCTGTGCATTGATATCATACTGGAGTACATTGGTCTGCTTTGATTGTCACAGTGAAAAGAGATGTTCTGCCTCAGGACTGGGTCATGTGGCAGCAAAGCAAAATGGTTCATTCAGTCTGAGTGCTGGGGTACCAAAGTGGGCTCAGGACCAGGTGCCCCACGTTTGTCTCAGGCACATCTTCCCAAAGATGTACCCCAATGCATTCCCCACCCCACCCCTGCACAGAAAATCCTACAAAGTCTGAAAACTCTCTCTTGTGGCAAAACACTCGTGCAGAAGAGGAATGTTCCAGGACTCCTCAAAAAGACCACTGACATTGAAGGGACAGGACAAGGTGTGATGGGGAGACATGAAGGGAAAAGGTGGTGGCAGCCTCACAGTGGGCAATTCCCTGCAGGGTATGCTCAGCTCAAGGGCTGAGCCTGTGTTTCTCTCACCACTGTGCATCTCCCGCATTGCACTGCAACAGGAAACTGAAACCTTTGTTATTCAAATATCCTCCCCATGATGAACTACATTATCCTTCATATTTTCAAGGATCTCTCTTAGACCTATCTCTTATTTCATTACTGCAGTTGCTGGAGATGAAATCCCTTATTCCTTAATTGCTCTGTTCCAACCATCCTTGTTACTCCTCATGACAGAAGCAGACAATAAGCCTAATATCCTGCCTTTTTTTGTTGCCATTGCTTAACAAGAAGAGCCTTGAAATCATTGCCCCTTATTTCCCAGACCTAGCCAGCCGATAGGAAATAATTAACTCCTATCTGTGCTGACGGAGTGGTGGCTGGTGTGTAGCCAGTTCCAGGTAGTTTGTTATTCCTGCTTTATCGCCTGCTGCAGAAGGGAGGCTGCAAGATTATTGAGCAGAGCTTTGCCTGCGTGTTTATCATTACAAGTTTGAAGAAACAGTGTTAAATAATGATTTAATTTTATTTTATAATTTTCTTAAATAAAGGGTATTGTTTAGTCTCAGTGATGCAAATGACAAATCTTCTTGGACTCATTTCATTTTACAAACAAGATTGTCTTTGCTGCAGCCTGTGCTACAGCAGATGATCACACAGAGATCATCCCAGGAGATGAAGAAAGCTGGGAGCTGCTCAGCAGCAGCAGTAGAGATGGAAATGTGTGAGCTGCCCAAACAGCTAAGGTTGGGGATGAGGCAACAGGACACTTGGAATTTAACCAAGCTTCCACTCAGCTGCTGCATGAAAGCAGCTTTGTCTGATTATCCCAAAGGTCCCCTTAGCTCAGCATCCAAGAGTAGCCAACAGCAGACGACAAGAGCAGACTGGGAGCAGGAGCCAGCACATCTAATCGATATTTGTCCCTGCCCTGTGTTTTGCATCTTGAGACTTTCTGCTGTAAATGTGGCTTCCATTGTTGCCCCCAGCAGCCTTTATGAACTCATTAAAGCCTTTACCACCTACAACAAGGACTTCCCAACTGTATTAGGTGCTTGTTTTTAATCTGTCACCTGCTAATTTCACTCATTGCACCCTGTACTTGTGTTGGAAAGGACAATGAACAACTTCTCCCAGTGCTCACTCCCCCTGCCACTCAGGATTCATTATTTTCCTTCCCTCCAGCTGTGTCTGAGAAATAATGTTGTAAAATCTCTGCTAAGGCAGGAATGTATTAATCATTAACTTGATTGATTACTGAAGGATCATTTCCTCCCTATGATACATGTAAACCCCCAAACTTCTTGAATCAGAAGTACGCTCAAGGTGTTCAGTGTCACATTCATCATCTCCATGAGCATCACTGTTGACAGAGGCAGATGTGGCTGCTCAGACAACCTCCTTACAGTGCTGAGAGACCCATGGTCAAACCTCTGCCTGGCTGGGCAGGGTGTGTGAGCAACCCAGCAGCAGTAAAACGTCTCAGTTTTGGGAAGATGTCCCATGGTGACCCTCTGCTTCCCAGTTCCATCCCTGCCTCTCTAGAGCATTTACACTCCCAATACCTCAGCTGTTACGCACAACTGTTTGCAGACTGGAAACTGTTCTCAGACCTGAGAAAAGCTCAGGTAGGGTTAGGATTGCACAGAAGAAAAGATTGCTTTGCAAAAACACCTCAGTTTTCAACGGGCCCTACACATAGAATCACAGAATCACAGAACAGTTTGGGTTGGATGATGCTTAATAATCATCTTGTTCCAAATCCCTTGTCAGGGATACCTTCCACTAGACCAGGTTGCTCAGAGCTCCATCCAGCCTAGCCTTGAACACTTCCAGGGATGGGGCACTCAGAACTCCTCTGGGTAAGCTGTCCCAGTGCCTCACCACCTTTCCACATCTTCCCACCATTAAACACAGCCTGAACTTGGATCCACAGCCCTCACGTGTCCATTACCCCTTTCTTTGGCATGGCTGAAGAATTTCCATGTGGGAAGCTGTTGTCTGTCCCCATCCTCTACAGGACATGATAAAGCATTTTACTCTCTATGACTGTCAAAATGACACCCTCCAGTGACATAAAATTCCTTTTGACAGGGGAAAGGAATGTGGTAATGGTAAGGCAGTTGTCAGCCCATTGCTTGAAGCCACAGAGAAAGGGCTGTGTCATGTCATGGAGACAATTCACCCTTTATCTCTGCTCTGACTTCACACAGCTTGTCTCTCCATCCTCTGCCATTTTCCAGCTTAGCAGCTCCTCTACCTGGTGATCATCCAAGAAGTCTTTAACGTAGGAGACAAAGACAAAGGAGGCGATACAACCGTCGAGATCAGAAAGACACCCTAGGCTGGGAGAAGCTGGCTTGCAGTAATTTCCCTTTAGGACTCATCTTGGAAGTGGATCTCCTCTGCCCCATGCTGAGGTTGCAGAGGGACCTTGGGTCCTCCTTTGCTTTTCCCTCTGACTACCAGACAAACACAAACACTGACCCTCAGGGTCTGTGAAGTGCCAAAGCCAAGCCCTGTTGCAGGATTCAGGCTTCTTGGAGGGTGAGAAGGAGCCTTTTGAAAGTACAAAGTCACGGGGCGCTCTGCAGTTTGTGAAAGGTGACTCAGGAGCTGTGTGGACCTTTTTCTCTTTTTGGGTGCTGAACGCACCTCTGGGCTGTGGCGCCTTTGTGATTCCCATGCACAGCTATAGGAACTGGTACCAGTCATGCTGACAAGAGGGATGGAGTGGCTGAAATGGTTTGGAAGGACTGCCTGGAAAGGAAAGACCTGGCAAGGCTCCCATTCACCAAAAAACGGAGAAGAGCTCCAGGCTGTCCTGTGGTGATCAGCACACACCATGAGGCATAACCAGCCAAACTGAGCACAGCAGAGAGATGGAACGAGTGAAGCTTTCAGAGATGCAACACGGACATGGCTGGTTTGATCTCCAGGGGACATGAGAAGCCCCCTCAACTCAATCCCTAAGATACAGGCCACAACACTTCCCTATTAAGGTAGCAGCATCTTTCCTATCTCAGGAATTTCCAAGCTCAGAATTTTTCCCAGGCTTGTGGCTGCTGGTGACCCACCGAGAACTGCTCAAGCAGCATAACCCAGAGGTGGTGCCTGATTCTGCCAGATCCCACAACTTGGATGAAGTGAGCGCTCCACTGTCCCCAGGGCTATTTGGAGATGCTCTGCCTCTCCAGCAGGGAGGAGGGAGGAACAGAACATTTCCAGCTGCAGCCAAGAAAGCTAATGGATACATTTCTTTTCCCAAGGCAGGCAAATTATTTCTGCTCCCAGCTGACCCCTCGACCACAAAAAACACCATAAAACAGTAAGAGTGTGTAAAAAATAAACACAGGCACGCATCAGCCTTCTGGATTCCTGTCCCCCGAGCCAGAGGAGTTTGGGCCGTGGACAGAAGGAATGTGGTGTTGCATCGGGAGCCATAGGGATGGGATCAGGGACAGGAACATTTTATAACTGGCCTCTGGACCCTGTTGAGGAGCGGAGGGAAGGAAGAAGGATGTGAGTGATGACTATTCGTATTGCAAAGGGGGGAAATTTCTAATCTCATCTGCATGCTTTGCAAGGATTGGGATTTGCGGTGTAAACTACTTTCTCTGCTTTGACTCTTGCTGTATTGGCTCCTCTGGCCAAGTTTACATCAGGGCTGTCCTGATCAGCCAGGAACCCTGCAAAGGAGTTATAATGCATGGGGCTAGATTCATGCTGCAGGTTCTCAAAAAACTGTAGGGAAGCATGCTATGAATGGAAGCATCTTTTTGCCTCTCCCTGTCACCTTGCAGCCTGCCAAGCTGGAGAGAAAGGAAGACGGAGAGAAGGCAGCCTTCCACACTGTGGGAGTAGCCTGAAGAGATGCCAGGATCTGACTGTAGAAGTCTAATATAGGCTTAGACATTTCTATTCACACCAGACAAGACATCCTGCACTGAGACTGAAGACCTGCAAAATTTACATCAAGACACAGGGATACTGTTGACTTAGCTCACTACCAACAGGGCTTGGAACTGCCATCTCAGCAATGCACTATGCCATTTTTGCTTCACCCAAAGGTTTGGCTTCATCAGACTGGGAGGAGGTAGTGCCACGTGGTTTAGATGTTGTCTGGTACAAAGAAGTAAGAATGTGAAACTAACCAGCTTTGGTATGGGAAGGGGCTAAGTCTCCTCACCTCTGCTCCTGGACTCCCAGAGAAATCCACCCCAGAAATTTCACAGGGATCGAGACAACACAGGAAATACTTGCCTTGCATCCACCCCCAGTTAGCCCCTACCTGCATCTACAGCTTCCCTGCTTTCTGAGGATGCGTTTTACAACTGAGAACAGGAGTTGCCCTTAGAAAGTAATTCCACCAGCAGGCAACATTGCTGGTCTCTGAGAGGATGAGCAGTGAAAGCTGATTGTGCTAAGATCTCAGCCAGCAGCACCAAGATACCTCCACAGCCCCCATGCAGCAGTAAGTGGCACTGAGTCCTTCCCATCTGCTGCGAGACACCTGGGCTCCTGCTATTGCAGAGAACTGACAGGCAAGGCTGCTGACTGTCTTCTGGCTGCCCCAGCTTTCTTACAGTTCTAGGAGTAGAGCAATCCATCAGTGCCCAGATTTCATACCCTGACAGTAAGAGATTTTCTTTAAAAAACCCAGAAACCTTGTTATGGAAAATATTGCTTGTGGCTGGTGGTCATGATGGACAGCAGCAGCAATATGAGGGAAAAAAATAATTCTGAGAAATTTCCTGAAACAAGTAAACCTATGTTTTTCCTCACCACTGCATCACTAATTGTACCTCTTTAATGCATTGATTTTGTTTTCAAAAGAACCAGAAGAGATCAACAAAAGCAACAGGTTCCTTTCAAAACCCAGCTCAGCTAGCAGGAAAAGGGAATTAAAGTCAGACATAATGCAAATAGCATGGTGGTTTATTTGCTGTTCCTTTTGTGAAACACAGCTGCTTCCAGCAGCAGCAGCAGCCCCAGAGCCATCCAGCACCAGGTCCCTCCTCCAGCTCCTGCCCCTTCTGGGTACCAGCAAATCCTCTGGCCAAGTGCAGCAGTAGTTGTGGCACTGGGTGGTGTGTTTGCTGCCTGCTCTGTCAGGCTGTCACTGTGCCTGTGCTCCCTTTCCCTTCCTTTCTGTTTCCAAGTCCTGGGTGAGCCCAGTTGATGGCTCAGGCCAAAAATGTCAGAATGCAAATGCTGGTATAAAAGAAGCTGTTTCCAACACAAGCGGTTCGCTTGCAGCAAGCAGTTCTGTGTGCCTCGCTATTGTTCAATATCCCTTTCCTCTTCTCACGCATTTAACTCCAAACCTCGCATTGATTTAGAGTGGGGTTTTGAAATCAGCTAAGGGTTGTTAAATCAGTTAAGGGCTTTTTAATTAGTTAAGGGTTTTTAAATCAGCTAGTCAGAACTCCCATGAAGCTGAAGGTGTTGAGTCCCCGGTCACCTACATTTTGTTATGTACAGCACCTTCTAAGGATATCTTGAAATATTTAAAGCATTTTGTTGTTCAAAAAGAAAAGTGCCGAAGGGCAGGGAGCTGGCTGCAGAATCCAGACTGGCCTGCAGAAAATGCTCACAGAGCAAGAAGCTAAACCCAGGTTTATGAAATGTACTTGGAAGGGGCTCAGCAGTGTAAATCCCAGTGCTAACAGAGCAGCTCTGAGTCAATCGCAAATAACACGCGCTCACTGTCCAGCCACAGTGCAATTCCACTGAGCTTTGGCAGAAGGTAATTCCGGTGTCAGATATTTTCATGAGACCCCACTTGACATTTTGGCCGGAAATCCTGTGGCATATTTTGATATTCCGTGACACACTGTGTTAACCGCATGGATTTCCTCCACTGCTTTGATGGACACCGCTGCCCACTCAGGCAGAAAGGAGAGTGTCTGGATGAGCCCTTCCCTCTGGCTCCCCCCACCCCCACCAGCACACAAAGCATCAGCCTATTGAAATTTATGTTGCTAGATCCAAAATCCCCTGGGAGAGATAACCACTATTCTGGAGCCTGCATGGCTGCATCCTCCCAGACAGATGCATTTGCAGTTTCCCAAGGCAAGGCAGACACTGAATACAATGCTTCTGACGAGGCTTCTCCAGAGTGGGGGAGACAGTTTCGTGTTGTTTTTGCCATCACCTCACTTGCCACTACCTGGCTTAAGGTGCTGGTGTTGCTGCAGATTAAGAATGCACGGCCAGCCCAGGAGGCCTCAGGTGACAGCTGACACCTCTTGGCTGGTCCGCACTCTCCAGTGCTGAGTCCCCTCGTGTAAGATGCAGCAGGTAGCCTGATTTCCTCTCAGCTGGACACGTCTGGAGAAGGCATCCATGTGATGGGGGAGACCTCCCTGGAGGGAAGCCTGCATCCCAGATGCAGCTGCTGTGCTGGGGCCTGCCATGCTTTGTCACCTGCCAAGACATGGGGACTCAGCATGTGAGTCAGGAGGACGGGGCTCTGGTTAAGGGAAGGAGGCTGCTGCAGAGGGGCTCGTAGGGAAGGATGAGCACTGAGCACAGATCAGAACAGATTCAGATGATGGTCTGGGCCCAGGTGCCAGGTCCTGTCTCCTTGTCATCCTCCCATCTATCCTGCACATTTTGTTCTGGACACCAGCTGGTACCCCTTGCATGTGCAGCTCCATGCCCACCTACTTCTACCCTATAGTAAGGCCAGTGCCAAATGAAGCTAAGACCACAGCAAGGGTCTCGGACCCAGGGCCCTCAGCAGTAGTTGTCATCCTGCTCCCCACACTGGGTAGAGTGAAGCAATAAACCTCCAGGCAGGTTGCAGCTGACTGCCACCTTCAGAGTCAGCCACAGACAAGGGATATGGCTGTGTGAGCCAGGGGAGCACTGGAGAGGTTTTGGATTTTGACAGCATCAGGGCTGCAGTAGTCCAGACAGCTGGAGAGCATTTCCCAGTGGAGATGACAGCTAATCTCTGGGATTTATCAGATGGGCATCATTTCCAATATGCTGAAGGCATTTTGGGAGAGATACCCAAGACACATGCAGGACACTGTTATTGTGTGTAACTATGGATGAGACTTTAAATCTAAAAATACACACATCACCTACCCACTCCTGTGTCCCTTTCACAATCCTTTGTGCTCTCTTATAACAGGCAGCTTCTTTGCCCTCTGGGCATGAGGCTGTTCCTCATGTGGTCCAAAAACCCTTCAATATCCTGATGGCTGGTTCAGACCCATTCGCTGCTGCACTGGGAGCCTGAGCTTCTTCAGGGACAGAGAGAGCACAGTGAAGGGAGGCAAGGCACGCCACATTCTCCTTGCCAGCACAATAAATCTTGGCAAATCAGTGAGGAAGGTGGACCAGGCATCACCAGAGGCAGCAGAGGGAGAGGCAGAGGGTAGAATCCCAGAGGCAAGAAACAGAGAATTTGTTGCCAGCTGTTGAGTAGGGTAGCAGAGAGGAGACAGCCGCAAGGAGGCATGGAAAGACCAGACTGGGAGGCTGCCAAGGAAGAGAGAGTCGCATTAAATCTTATTTGTCTTTAAACAAAGTGTTCTAATTGCTAACAAAGGGATTTCAAGCAAATTGTAATAAAACTGAGTTATTCTGATCAATTACACAGTCAAGCAAATTACGGAAGGAGTCTGAAATATTGCCAGATACAAAAGAGAGATGAAGAAAGAGGAGGAGGAGTTGCAGAGAGAGTGGGGGAGGCAGTAATTTGAGGGAGGAAAATTACTTGATGGCTTGATAAGGAGAATTATTAAGCATAAATTTGAGATGCAGGTTGCTAAATCTGAATACAAAATCAAGGGTAGAAATGGAAATTATGTTTTAAGGCTGGTAAAATTGGAGCAGGGGCAAAGAGAAAAAAAATGTGCAGACAAGCATTAGAGACAGATGCTGTTGAGGTGTCTGCAAAGATGGTTACTAGCTGCAGCAAGCTGAAAGCAAGGCATGACCCAGGAAAGCAGAGCTTTTTGGTGAGGGCACCAGATCAGTGCTGAGTGGGCATCAAGCCACATTCCTGCCACAGACCTTCTACTTGACCCACAACTGCTTCAAAGCACTTAGCAATGACCTGGTTTGTCACTGGAAGAATTACAAGGGCCAGGATGCCAATGCAATCTGAGAAGAGACACACCAAGACTGACTCATTTACCTTGTCAGCCTCACCTGAAAGCTGTGGTTGATATTTCTTCTGCTGTCTGGTTTGTGGATTTAAGCTGGTATCATTCATTATGTATCCATACAGCATCCAGAGCATCAGGTAGGGATGCTGTAGGGAATGGAAGACAAGCCCAACCCCTGTCTCATAGGAACAAGACTGAAATCCCACCATGACATACAACTCCACATTTGGCTCTGAGTCAGGGACAGTGTACCTTGGGACGAATTAAATAATTGTCCCTTGTCCTGCTCGGTCCCTGGGCATTTCCAGCCATGCTGCTGGAGTCTCCAGGGTGCTCATGAAACAGCTGCAGTTTGCAGCTGGGCACATCTGGGCAAGTCACCTCCAATTCTGTTTTTCCATAATATACGATTATATATATATAATA
>WAAE01002422.1:202832-221338 GCA_013400495.1 Nicator chloris | reverse complement strand
AATATATAATATATAATATATAATATCGTGTTGGATCACCCCTGCTCACTGAGCCACTGCCTGCTCTGCAGGGCACACATGGAGCAGGCAGAAGGATTAGGGAACACAACCTCACAGTTTTGTATCAGGTGCACAAGGTCAAGTCTCACCACTCAGGCTTGGCAAAGAAGAGCTTGCTGGGTCTTAGGCTGCAGCCTCCAGCTAGGGCTGACTTCAGCTCCAAGGGTGGAAAATCCAGTGCCTACACTGAGTCTCAGGTTCACAAGGATGTGGTCCCTATGTGCAGTCCTTCTAAAAAGCTGCTGCAAATGTAGTCCAGAGAGCTGTAGCCCAGAAGTGCAGTACTCTTCAAGCCAATTGCCATACATGGTTCATAACCCTGCAATTGACCGGATTAATGGACTATTGGCATGAAGGGCTGTAGAAAGGCACTGTTAAAAGAGGAGGCAGAAAACGTCCAGAGATTATTCTTAATAGTGTTTATTTGTCAGAGAACTCCAGAGCTTGTGGGCTTTTGCTGGGCTGGAAGTTCTGAGCCCTAAGAGGAGATAAGAGAAAGGATTAGGGTATTACTGTGCCGGTGGAGTTCATGTGTTTTGTATTATTAATGTTTGTAAAGCACTTTGGAAATGAAAAACACCATAAAAGCTCTAAGTGCTGTATTTTGTAGGAGCTGCAGAAGAGGAACTTAAGTCTGAAAAGACACTTCTCAGTTATCAGTGCACAGAGAGCTTGTGTTTTTGAGAGGATCCCACAGTCGGATGCAGTCTGAAGTGGCAGACGAGTTGTTCAGAAAACAGTATGAGGAGGGCATAAGAACCCTGCAGGGTGCAAGGAAGGTTCCTCTGTCATGCATCCAAAAAAGGAGCCACTTAACACTTTTAGGATGAGGGAAAAAAAATCAGATTTGCTGGCTCATTTGTCTGAACCCAACAGAGGGCTGTTCTCTGCAAGGCACCCACTTTAGTTAAACTTTCTTTAAAAGCCTGCTGGACAAGTGAGTTCCCTTGTGTTGTTTAGGAAATTCCTGTAACAGAGAGAAAATCCTGACCCAGGGAGGGTAAGGAAATATTGGAGGTCTTCTAGTAGACCTACCACTCCTGACCAGCACCAGAGAAGTTTATATGGTCTCAGGCTATCAGTGAGATAATTCCATGGCTCAGAGACAGGATTTTGGTTCTAGACACTTCATTTTCAATACCGTTGTTTCACTGAGTCAATGACTCCCAAAGAGAGCCAAGATGAAGCTTCTCTTTACATTGCTGTACTGCCAGCTCCAGACCCCTCCTCTAGTGATTCTGGCTGACAAACTACAGAAAAGAGCATTTTTTTTTTCTGGTGAATCCATAAATAGATCTGCAGCATTCCCACTGACAGCCCTGAGGAGCTTTCTGAGACACCTTTGTCGAAGCAGAGAGGCCTAAGGCCAGCTGAGGCTGAGGACAGGTATTGATAACATATATTCCCTTTTCCCAATGACAGGCATATTCTTGTATTGTCACTGCTTGAAACTCTCTTTGACAAAATGGAGTCTTTGCAGTTTTGCACAAATCTTCCTTCACACATCAGTCCCTCTGTCAGATCTTTTCTTCATGCCCAGACTACATTTTATTACCCCAGTTTTAAACCTGTGTTTGACAGGGAGGGAGGTTCCAGACAGGTCTGCACAGATATGTTGTTGATCCAGCTATTGTTTGCAGTCATGCTTTGACTTTCATAATCTCATTCCCTTGGGACATCAGAGGCACATTAAAGCTTACCTGTACCAGGAGGTCCCAGTGTGCCAAAACCACCCAGGGCACCTTTTTCCCAGCTCCCTTCCTATCTCCCAGCAGCTAAAAGAGACTTAGAAACTTTTTCCCCTCCCCGTTACTGTGCAAGCAGATAGCTCAGTCTTGATAAGGGGCGGGCTGGAGTATCCCTGCTCACAGTTCTTGCAGCAGCTGGCTGTGCTGTTGCCCAAGAGTGGTAAGTCACAGTGATAAATGCAGATATTTCACCTTCCACCCTTCCCTTCCGTATCTCAAATCTCGGTGCTGAGGAGCAGCCACACAGGCACTGCTGCTTTCCCGACCTGCACCGTGACAGATGTTGGATATATTCAAAATGACACCTGCACCCCACAAGAGCTCCTATCCTGTATTTATAGCCCACTGTCACTGCTCAGATTTATGCCGCTCAAATATTTGTCAGCTGTTATCCCACCTTCCCTGAACATCATTTAACTGAGCTTGACGCATGCAAGCACTTTTAATCTTTCCTCATGAAGCAATTTTGCCCTTCCCAGGGCCTCTGATCATATTTGTAACTCTTTCTTGAGACAGCATCCGTTAGTCATTGCTGCTCTGAAAATACAGCAAGGAGTGTGGCAGCCTGAGAGGGGAGGAGGGGGAGGATCGCTTCCCACACTCACACTCGGCTCTCTCCTGTGCCACCCCTCCTAAGAGTACCTTAAACACGTTTGCCTGCTCTAAAATCCTCTCTTCCTTGCTGGTCACTGGTCTTTTCCCAACCTGAATCACTGTTCCTACTCAAAAACTCAGTCCTGGATTATTTTGCGCCTTTCCTGAGCCAAGAGGGAGTTCATTTTCTTTCCTGCATGTCTTCCTAATGTCTCTGATGTCTCTATTATTACCCAATCTGCACTGGCATTCACAATGCCTCCCAACTGAGGAAGGAGAATGTAATTAACAAGCTGTTTACCTCTACTTCCAGATCATTAATAAATATGTTAAACAAGACCACTACCTTGCTGAGCAATGCAAAAACTTGATGAGGCACATAGTTTGCTTTACAGTTTTCAACCCACGCTGGTGACAGCAAGACTGTTTCAGAGCCAGCTCCTTCCAAACCTGCATCTGAACCGGAATTCATTTCCCCTTAACCTGTTGGACGTGCACCCTCTCACCCCAGGTCTGGTGAGCCTGGTGATGAGACACCACCTGAAGGAGGGACGGCTGGCTGAGTCACCCAAGCATGACACAGGACCATGTGTCACTGCAGAACCCACTTCCCTTTCATAACCTGTGACACCCCACCCGCAGGACCTCGGAACACCACCGGACCCTAGTACTGCTCTTGAGCAACTCGTGTCCCAGAGTTTGTTGTCACTAATTCCAATCTGTGTTTCCTTGCTCCTCGTGCATGTTCAGCACCAAAGAGGTGCTACAGTAAACACAAGCTCAGAGCAGACAAGCGTTTTGGTAAACTTAATTTCTTAGCTTACTTTAAAAATGTTCCCTACACCAGCAAGGGAGATTATGGAGAGACATTAAAAAAAAAAAAAAGGGCTTTGTGCAGAGTTAAGGCTCTGTTGCCCAAGGTCTATAGGGATGGTGCGAGAGGCATGTGCTTGGTTTCACTAAAAAGAGTCTTATGGGGCCTTCCAGTTCCCTGGTTATTTAATGCCCTTAGAACAGTCTTTCCAGGATCAGCCAAGAAAGCTGCAGTCAGTGTTTCCTGCTTTTATCACAGCTGCACAGCTTTGTCTTTGCCTTTCCTGCTGGAGGGAGACTGGAGGGACTCCTCTCTGGGACCTCCAGGAAAAGTGCCTACTGGTCCAACAGAGCCCTCAGGTTTCTTGGGGACTGCCATCATAAGTTCCAGAGATATAAATAAGATCAGCTGAAACACTGGTTTCCACTTAAAATAATGGTTGCTTGGTGGAGGATGGTAAGGCTCAGTGGTAGACTTTAATACTTTGATCTTCCAGAAGGGGAAAAAACGCTATTTGACGATGCTCCAAGGGAGGAGGTGCATCCTGAGGAAACTCATTTGGTGGTCTGCCAAGTCCCAGGCAGCTCCAAGAGCCTGAGGTGATGTTCTCTGCCCAGGCTGCACATCCTTGGTGACGCCTGTCCAGGGAGAGGTGAGGGGCACCCCAAGGGCACAAGCGGCAAAACCGTGGAGGTCCCAGCAGACACAGGCTGCCTCCTGCTGCTCTCTGCCACTCTGGAGGGATCTCTGCAAAACGCTGCGACATCCACAAGGTGGCAAATTCAGCTGAAGGATATTTCCCCAGCATCCTATTTCCCTGTCAGTTTCCATTGAGGATGAGGAGGAAGACGAAGAGGGCAAAAAGAGAAACAGGAGGATCCAGAAAGCCAGAAAAGCCTCAGATGGTATCATCTCAAGATTTCTACAGAAACTCCAGAAAGCTGATCCCTTGGATGATTTTTCCTTGTTTATTTGAGTCTATTGCCCAGTTGCTGTCAGCAGTGGTGTGGATGTGGGTCAGGTGTCTGTCTTCTTCCCTCTGCCAACAGAGAAGGTGAGAAGTGCTCTTCCAGCATTTCATACCCTCTGGAGTCACCTTGGGCACAGAGATGGGTTTGCTTCCTTGTCTATCCTAATGGATAATTAACATTACAGGCAGCGAGTGATCTGGGAGAAAAGAGAAAGTGTGCACAAAGCTCAGCCTCTTGGATTGTCCCCCTGGGCCGTCTGCAGACCTTGGCATCCAGAGGGTCTTTCCAGTGACTTTGGCGTTCCTGATGCTCAGTTTTCTGTTGGATGGTGCCCGATGGATGCCAGAGGCTTGCCTCAGCCCTTCCCCACCACCCTTGTTTACAGGCCAATTAGTGGGTGCCGTGTTTGTTTTGCAGCCAGCAAGTTAGCCACCCCAGCGATTTAACAGCTGCAATTTTCATTTACAGTTGACTTTGAACAGCCAGTTTTATACATGCAGGGTGAAATAATGGTATAATTAACCTAGGAAAATCCATTAAAAGGGTGCGGATGTTCAAAACATGGAGCACACAATTATGAAACCCCATGACTGAGATTACTGCTGAGATCTAATTCCTCCTTACACAGCTCATCCCTATATGGATTTCAGACGAGCAATTTTCTCTGCGAGGCTTTGTCGCCAAAAGTTTCATCAATTTTCTAAATTTTACTCTTCTACAGAAAAAAAATCAAAATTGGAAATGAAAAATTAATTAAAATTGTTTGCATTTATGGAGTTCTTGAGAAATACCTCATGTCAAGAATTTTGGATGAATTATATTTTAACAGTTTCAAAATGGTTTGTGGCAGTTCAGGCTTTTCCTGTATAGTTTCTTTTTAACCTTCAATCAGGTCATTTTGTAAAATGAGGAAACCTGTACATTTCTTCCTCTCTTCGAAAAGATCAAAAGTTTTCTCCCATCTTCCAAACTTTTCAATGGAGCCATTTCTCAAGTTAGTTTTTCAAGCTGGTTTTGTCCATGAAAACAAAACAGAAGAGACTTTTCACACAGATCTGCGTTCCCCCACACAAAAGTAATTAAAAAGACATTCTCCACTAGTTATCACAGACACTGTTTAATCAGGTGTCCACAGGCTGTTTGTTCCACCAGGCTGTTTGCTCCACGGGGGTGTTTGCATAGGATGGATAATATTCACCAAGTCAATACCCAGTATTGTTTTTCATGCTCATCAGGTAGTTTTTCCAGACTGCCCCTTTGGACCCCGCTCATCATTTAGATTAATATTTAAATTCACTAACTTGGCTTTTGCATGTCACTTGAGTCCAGAGTGCTGCAGTCCTGCCTTGCTGGGGAGGAGATGTTGTCCTTGTTTCTGACATGAAAAATGACAAATTCTGTCTGTTCTGGGGAATATCATTGGGTCCTAGAAACATGGCTTCAGGGCAGCTCTTGAGCAGATTTTAATCTGTCCCACTGATATAAAGGGAATCCTGTTAGTTCCGTTTTGGAACTGAATCTGACTGTCCTCCCTCTGAGTTAGATGTGAGCTGGCTCACTCTGCCCTGCCTCCTCTGGTAGAGCCCAGGGCAGTGTCTTTCACAATCCCCCTGTGCACCCCACCAGCAGCTACAACCCTCTGGGGTGCCCCAGCGCCCACAATGGCCCCAAGCACAGCTCCAGATGCAGTATCACCCACTGTCCGTCCATCCCATCCCATCCCATCCCATCCCATCCCATCCCATCCCATCCCATCCCATCCCACCCCACCACAGGGATCCTGCTGCATCTCACCCCCACCTGCCTTGCTGCAGCAGCCCCCAGCGAGCTCCACAGCCATGCTGCTCCCTTCCCCTCTGTGCTTGTGTTAATAAATATATGCAGCCACTCAGGCCTGGGGTGACCTCAGGCCCTCCACTATTAACCTTTCTGCCTGCTGAGAATTGGCCATTTGTTCCTTCCCTTCCCTCCCTGTCTTATCTTGGTTTTAATCCATGCCTCGGCTTTTCCTCTCATCCTGTGGTTACCAGGTTTCCTTAATAGTCTCCTATGAGGGACTTTATCAAAAGCCTTTTGAAAGCCTTAATAAATTATAGGCACAACTCTGCCAGTCCCTGTTATCTTGTTAACCCTTCTGGAGCGCTCCCAGCTGGGGAGAGAGAGCAGAGCCCCTGCCTGCCTACACGGGATCATGGCCAGCTCTGCAGAAAGCCTCCAGGGCTCTCTCATGTCTCCTGCCTGGTTCAACAGGACGTGGCATTTATGATGCTGAAACATTTTCCAGTTTCCCTTTGGGAGAAAGAGCGACTCTGGGGAACTGAAAAGGCACCCATCAACCCCCCTCAGTTAAAAATATGTTGTGCTATTTGGTGGATTTGGAAGTACTTCATATGATTTCTGCTTTAATTTTGACTTTAACTTGTTACTATACATGGGAAAGTATTAGACAGTGAAGGTATTTCCAAGCAAAGAAAAGGCACTGTGCTATGCAGATATTGAAGGAGGTTGTTTCAACAATTTTTAAAAGGTCTTTTTATAAATAATTTTGAAGCAGAAGGAATCCACAGGAGTTGAATCCAAATTTCTGGTGGAAAAGCCGTTTCAGGGACCTGGAACATTATGGTTTTCCCCCAGCTCCATGGGCCATTTCATCCCTTTAAATTTTAGCTTAGCATAAGTCACAGATGAAGGCGGCACCTCTGCTGCTGGATGAGATCAGCTCCCAAGCTGGGGGTGCATTCAAGGCAGCTGCACCCCGCTGTGTGTGGTAGGACAGTGGCAGGTCATTGTCACACGTAATTGGGAGGAGAACATCCCCAGCCTTACCTCCTTCTCCAGGATGAGACACTGTGGGGAATGTCCCCTCTCTCCAACATGTGTCCCTGCCCTCTGCTCTTTCTGGAATTCACTACCTGGATTCAAAATGCCTTTCGCAGTTTAACAAGAAGTGTAGGCACCTCCTGCAAGTCCCAGGCTCCGCTTGGATGTGTGTCCCTGGCACTGCAAGCAGCCATCTCTCCCCACCCCACATCCCTCCGTCTTTTCAAACATTTTGTGGAGGTCGTTAATGGCATATTTAATTCCCTGCGGAGCAAGCTGTTCAGTCTCAGCTGTCTCCTCACCTCTTTTTACCTCTCACCAGCTTTAGGACTCAAGCTCCATCCTCCTGGAATTTTTCCCTTCCACTTGTACATCAAGCTGCGTCTAGGTCAGAACAGCTCAATTACTCTTTTGCTGAAATCTCCTGGGTAATTTGAGTGGGATTGGCTCAGCAGGCAGCAGTGTGCTGGCTCCGTCTGTGCCAGGCAGCTCCAACACTGTGCCAACTCCAAGGCCAGGGCAGAGCCCTGCCGCTGCCCCCGGAGAGACCAGGAGAGCAGGAAAAAGCAGGATGTGATCACCTGCGGGAGTGTGTGGGGCTGCAACGTCCAGAAAACCTCCATGCAGTGCACCAGGGCTGACCTGACCCCCATCCTCCCTCAAACTCCTTCTCTAATCCTCTGTGTCGCAAAATGAGGACGGGGCTGCCAGAAAAGGCAGAGTGGGACACGTAGGTGGCACAGATGGGCAAGGGAAGAGCCGTGCTCACAGGGAAGTTCCCCCGCCCCCTTGGCTCTCCATCATCAATCAGGTCTTTCCACCAGCAAGGCAGCAGTGGTACCTGCACCTGAATTAGCAGCGCATTTCTGGGCACCAGGCTAATGCCTCTCTCCATCTGCATTGGACTCTGCGTGCCTCGCTAATAACAAAAAATAAAAGGAGCTCTGTCGTGTGCATGGACTTTCATATCCCAGGTAGCCTGTGTGTGAATGCCTAATGCCTGCCTGATTATTGTTCGCCTGGTATTCAATAGTTTGAAAAAATAAAAAGTCCTATAGTTAGAGAACGAGATAGGACTGTTTAATTTCAGGCCATTATCTCCTGGTAATTGCTGGAGGAATTTCATTCTATGCCATTGCAATGGAAAAAAAAAAAAAATGTTTTTTCCCCTTTTATGGAAAAAAAAAAAAGGCAGCCTGCTTTTCTCCAAGGGGTTCAGGGCTTTCAGGCCACGGTTGGAAGCAAGAGCTGTGGCTGCTTTATCAAATTCGCATTTCATTTCCAGCATGCACCCAAGCCGCATGTAAATTATAATGAGAAAAGGGGAAAAAACAAAGAGATAGAGCTCAAGAGATGGGAAATGATAATGAAATCAAATGAACTCAGGGCCTTTGAAGACTAACAGAGCCACAGACAGACAGATATGTACACACTGACAAAGATAGAGACAAGCAAGAGGCATGCATGAGGACACAGCAAGAGTAGAAGGCTGATAGAGAGAGACAAAATTGGAGATTTGTACCCATGGTGTGCACAAGGACACAACATGTGAGTGATCCTGGAAGGATCTCTGCTCCACAAAGACCTTTGAAGCCATGGTTCTGGGGTGTACAACTCACAGGAGGCTCCTGCTGCCAGTTTTCCCTGTGTGTCCCAGTCCTGCCATGCTGCTTCGGAGGTCCCAAGGGTGTGTGATGAAGCCTGGCACCATCTTCCCAGTGGAAAAGGACCTTTTGCAATCTTCAGTTTCACAACTCTATCCTTCCCAGTGCAGCCAAGCCATGGAGCTCAGCACATTGGGAGGATGTGCCCACTGCCTGATCTGACCTGGGGATGAGTCATTCTGCGAGAGAGGAAAGGGAAAATTTCCAGTAAATGCAGGTGCTTCCTAGTCACCTGTTTGCAGGAAAACAGGTTCAGCCCTCCACTGAGGTCTAGAGTGAGCCTGGGACATGGAAGACTACCAGCCTCACCTGCCCAGCTGAGAATGTGGACCTGAGGCTGGAGAATGAGAACAGTTCTACTGCTGAGTGTAAGATAAACCTGGAGACAACCTTTCACATCTGCTGTATTGAGACTTGGGTCGCATCTCATAATGTGAGAGCTCTGGCAGGGATTTCAGAAGGCTTCAGTGGTATTTGAGCAGGAAAAGGTCTGCTATTCTGGCTGTCACTTTTCAGCTTTGCCTCCAAACCCTGTAGTGTCTGGGATGACCAAGTTGCAAGCAGAAGAACTGAGACCTGGTAAATGTCACTCTTCCAAGAGCATCAGGCCAGTGGTACATTAAAGAGCAGCCAGGATCCCACTACCATGAGCAAAGTTTGGATACCATGCAACTAGCAGTAACTCAGGGCAGAGAGACTGGCCCTTGTTCCCTGTGCATCACATCAGCACCACAAGGGAACAGCTTCTGCAGCCCAGGAAGGTAAAGGCTGACTGCCCTGGGTGCCACAATCCACCAGGGCCAGAAAGATGCCATGAGGTTCATTATCCTTAGTTTTAGGGAGTTGCAATTCATGGCTCCCTCCTGGGCAGTTTTTCCCCCCTCATTGCTGAAAACCCATGCTGTGTTTCTAGGCTCAAAGGGGAAAAGAACGAAGGAAAGACAAGATGCCACTACCTAAATCAAAATACCTTAAGAGCAGCCAGGCAAATACCAACACAGTAACCCAATCCCAGTGCTGCAAGCAAGGTAAATTCCCAGCTACCCGTGAAAAGCACTTGTGCTTGCTTGAGTAACTTCTGAACCACTCATGATGAATCACACACAACCCATGAATTATTAGGGATAAATTTAGTCATGTATATTTATGGTCATTGTGATTATGGGAGTAGCTAGCAACCAGTGTCATTGGGATACCAGCTCCTGGGCATGCTGGGGGTGGTGTGGGAGTCCATGGAGGTCAGGATGCTGCTTCCAAGGACTGGAGATCAGAGCAGTTTTGTGTAGTGTGTTCCCAAAATCCCAGGACAGGGCAGACTGCACCTTTCATCAGGCCCCATGGTGCTCTGCAGATCCTGTGAGCAGCAGACTGGCACCAACAGGATCTAAATTTGCACAAGAGTAATTTGAAAATCCTTCAGAGCTTGCTAACTTCTCTTGGCTCTAACAAAACCGATGCAGGAAAAGCAGGATTAAAAAAGAAAAAAAAAAAAAAGAAAAAAGGAAAAAGAAGCCAGAGATTGATTCTTACCTCATATCATTAAAAAATAAATTGCTGTAGCGCTATAACATAAAGTAAGAATCAATCTTATTTTTTAACACCAGAAATAACCTAATGAAATACAAGATTGATTCTGAATATGGGCTTCTTGGTGGAGCCCCTGTGGGAATTGATTACAAAATTGAATGTCTCAGAGCTGATAAGATGAATTTGGAATAAATCTTACTTTTAACTACTCCCTTTTTATGCTCATAAAAAAAAGAAAGATTGATTCCAATCAAAACTTCTTCTAAAAAGTGAGACAGTTTCGATTTGTCGAGGCAGTTTTTCAACAGAACAGCACTGAACTTCAGAGCCAATCTCACCCCTAGTTATGCGTTCCCCAGGGAGGAAAAATACGAGGCACAATATTTCTGATTTACGGCTTGAAATGAGACAGTAATGATCATAATAATCAGGACAAGAAGAAGGAGAGAGCCTCAAGTGGATGGCAGTTCTCTCGACTGATGATGCCAAGGGAGGCAGTGATTTGGAAAGTGAAGGTGGAGAAGCAGCTCCCCCTCCACCATGCTGCAGGGGACTGCTAAGGACACCTCACTCTGCAGATTCCAGGGTATTGGATCTGTTTACTCTGCAAAAAAAGTCCTGCTGGGAGTCCCTCCAGCTTCCCAGGATTGCACCTCCAGCTGTGCCAGCATCTCCTGCCTGGCCCACAACAGCAGTAGCTCCTTGAAGCCTTCTGCATCCATTGGTAGAAGTAGCTTTGAGTTTCCAGTCTCAGCCGAGTTATAGCCAATGCAGTCCCATCACATCACACCAGGCCCTAGGAGATGCTTAAATTCCCTCTGGCCAACCTGCCAGTTCGCTGGGATGGAGGCTACCCAGTCCCACAAGCTCAGAGCACTGGGCTCACCAAGCTTTGCTTCCAGACTCTCTGTGATAACTGCTACACCCTCATTTCTTGTTATGTTTCATGATTTTGCTCCCATGGGTAGCAGCCCTGGCCTTACCAAAAATGAGGCAAAGTGGTTGTGTAGTCTCAGGGCCCACTCTGTGCCTCCTTTAATCTCTCTACCCCCACTGCTGCTTTACAGGAGGCAGCTCCAAGGCTCTTGTCGGTTGGGTAGTTTCTCCTCATCTCCAGATTCTATTTATTCATGGCCCATCCACGCATGTCCGTTCTAGTGTCAGTATTTTGTTTCAGCTTCAGTCACTCCCTTTCCCACCTGGGCACCTCTGGAAGACGGTGTTTTGCTCCCATCTCTTCCACCAAACGCTTCTACACCAGGGTGATCTCACAAGGGATTTTTTTTCCACTTTTCGGAAGAGATGCTATTCTGATACCCAACTTGTGTCTGTTTTACAGTTGCTGAATAAAATTTGAAGATCATCTATGTGTTTCTTTTCCTTATCTCTCTCTTTCCTTATAGAATCACAGAATCATAGACTGGTTTAAGTTGGAAGGGACCCTAGAGATCATCTCATTCCAATCCCCCTGCCCTGGGCAGGGACATCTTTCACTAGACCAGCTTGCTCAGAGCCCCATCCAGCCTGGCCTGGAACATTTCCAGGGATGGAGCACCCACAACTTCTCTAGGAAAATTGTTCCTGTGCCTCACCACCCTCATAGTAAAGAATTTCTTCCCAATATCTAATCTAAAGCTGCTCTCTTTCTGTTTGAAGTTATTTCCCCTTGTCCTGTTGAACTGTTCAACAGTTCCTGTTGAAGAGTCCTTCTCAAGCTCTCTTGCAGCCCATTTAGGTACTGGAAGGTGCTCTAAGATCTCCCCAGAGCCTTCCCTTCTCCAGGCTGAACAATTTCCACTCTCTCAGCCTGTCTCCATGGCAGAGGTGCTTCATCCCTCTGACTTTGTGGCCTCCTCTGGGCTCATTCCAGCAGCTCCCTGTCCTTCCCGTGCAGGGACCCCAGCTCTGGATGCAGAGCTCCAGGTGGGTCTCAGCAGAGCAGAGCAGAGGGGCAGAATCCCCTCCCTGCCCTGCTGCCCACAGGGCTCTGGACGCAGCCCAGGACACGTTTGGATACCGTTGGCATATGGTTCAATATGGCTCCTTCCTTTCAATCCTCATGAAACTGACATTTAAAAGGAACGTCATCCACAGCACCATCTCCTCTGAATTATTTTTTTTGCCACTAAACACGTTTTGGGTGCACTGGGACCGCTCACAGAAAGAGTCTGTGTCTGTTTTTCCCACAGTTGCCCAGCCAGGACCGCTTGGACACAGCCCCACGCCTGCAACATGTGAATCTCAGACAACTCCCTTCCTCCTTTGCCTGGATCTCCCACATTCCCAGCAAAAGGCCTCTCCCTTCTCCGGGACCCACACACCAGACCCAGATGGTGATGAGGTATGAGATGCTGCTGACATGTGGGGTCCTGGGCAGACAGCGGTCCCGGCGCGGTGCTCCAGCTGGGGAGGTGCCATGCAGCAGGGCCAGGCGCTCAGCCTGTGAGCAGACACACAGCCCCAGCTGTGCCGAGCACAGGGACTCCCTCCCTGTCACACGCCAGGCACACCAGATGTGCTCCTGACGTCCTGGAGTGTTGTGACGCACAGCCAAGGCGAGGGAGCTGCGGGCGCCTGCTTGGTGCTCACCCCACGCTCAGGAGAACTTTTAGGGCGTCACCACGGCCTGTGCTGACTGTGGAATGGTGGCACAGGTGGGAAGAGGCATTCATTCTCCTTTCCCCTTCCTCGGACACCTGGCTATGATTTCAAAGGCACTGCAGGCTGAATTCATTGCTGAGGACCCTCCTGGATCCTGCACACTGGGAGGCAGCTCGTAGGTCTAGATGAAGAACAATTTGTCTGATCCCAGCAAAATCTGGTCTGCATTAAAAATAACAAAAACTCCCTCAAAACCATTGTGTTTAAATAATGTTAAAGATCTGACAGAGAGCACTGAAAGCAAATTCCAAGCCCTAATGAGGAAGGATTGTCTGGCATGGTAATAATAATAAACTCTGTGCACACATGTATATATGTATGTATGCATATACATAAGGAGAGTTGCATCTGAGGAGCTGAGAGCCCTATAATTAGTGTGATCTCATGGCTGCACCAGGAAGCACCAGGAAGCAGGTGAGTGCCCTTGACCTGCAGTTCTCAGCTTGGTGAAGGCAGAGAGAAGATGTGGTCCCGAGAAAAAGCAGGAAACAAAGGTTTGCCTCCTACTCTATCCTTGTCCCAGCTGCAGCCCTGGGATGGCTGCTGGGCAAGGGGGCTGTATTTCAGACCCTGTTTGCAGTGGAATCAAGAGGACTTGTGGCAGCAAGCATCTGCCAGGTCCCAGCCCAGCACAGGCATGATGGCCAGACTGGAGAAGCTGTTTTGCAGCCATGAGACACAGGTGAGGTACAAGGTGTAGAGGCCTTGGGGTCAGTCAGAAACGAGAGGTGTGGGGGAAACGTCCACTGACCTCAAACAGGGCAGAAGAGGTGGCGGCAGGAGACTGCGTGGAGAGCTAATCCCACACAGGTCACCAGGGCTGAGCACACCAGCTCCCAGCCCTTGCTGCAAGGAGCTGTCCTTGTCCCACAGGGCATCCCTGAGACTGTCCTTCCACACTGTGGGTTTGTTCAGCAGCTTTTTCACTGACTCAGGTGATAATGCTCCCAGCCCTCCCCAGGGAACTCCGTTCAGCAGTTTCTGTCACACTCCTCCACTTCATTATGCTTAAAAGGTCCTCCTCTGCCTTCCTGCTCATGTCCTTCAGATGCCTATACTCTGATGAGAGGGGAAGGAAGGAACAAAAAAAGCATCTTCTAGTTCCTACCCCTGTGTGCAGCTGCACAGTGAGAGCTGGAAGAGCAATGCTGATGTACCACAAAGCCACAGGAGCATGGAAAGATTAGCAGGTGCCCAGTCACCATGAAGAAGGGTGTGAGATGGATGCTGAACTGGCCAGGAATACTGGAAGGTGGGAAAACATCTCCCTGTGGGGTGCTTTTGTGCAGGGCAGTTCCTGAAGGTCAGCAATGAGAGGTCAGAGCCCAGTTTGCACACATTGCACCTGGAGGTCTTTACAGCAGAGCCCATCCTGGGCCTGCTGGCAGATGTCTGGTCGGCTTGGAGCCACATCTCTCAGTCCTTCCTCACTTCCCTGAGCTGAACTCACTTTATAATTATGTGAGGACACTGTCTCAAACAGGATTCTCCTGGAGAAACTGGGAGCCCATGGCTCGGACAGGTGCAGTCTTTGGTGGGTAAACACTAGCCTGCCCCAGAGAGTGCTGTTGAATGGAATTAATCCATCTTGGCCGGTCACAGCGGCATTCCCCAGGCGTCAGTTCTGAAGCCAGCCCTGTTTGATATCCTTACTGATGATCTGGATGAGGGAACTGAGAGCACCCTCAGTCAGTTTGAGAACAGTGCCAAGGGTGGGAGTGTTGGTCTGCTGGAGGGCAGGAAGGCTCTGCAGAGCGATCTGCACAGGCTGGATCCATGGGCTGAGGCCAACTGTGTGAGGTACAACCAGGCCAAGTGTTGGGTCCTGTCCCTGGGTCACAACAACCCCCTGCAGCTCCAGGCTGGGACAGAGTGGCTGCAGAGCTGCTGTGTGGGAAAGGACCTGGAGGTGCTGGTTTCCAGTGGCTGAACATGAGCTGGAGTGTGCCCAGGTGACCAAGAAGGCCAATGGCACCGGGCTTGTGTCAGCAGTAGTGTGGCCAGCAGGACCAGGGCAGTGCCCATCCCCCTGCACTGGGGGCACTGGTGAGGCCACACCTGGAATCTTGTGTTCAGCTTTCTTTCCTCATAGCAGGAAGGACACTGAGGTGCTGGAGCATGTCCAGAGAAGGAAACAGAGCTTGGAAAAGGGTCTGGAGTATGTCGGATGAGGAGCAGCTGAGGGAGGTGGAGGAGCTCAGCCTGGAGAAAAAGCAGGTTCAGGGACGAGGACCTTATCACTCTCGAAAACTCTCTGACAGGAGGGTGTGGACAGGTGGGGGTCAGTCTCCTTTGCCATATAACAAGAGCTAAGATAGGAGGAAACAGCCTCAAGTTCTGCCAGGGGAGCTTTAGATTGGATATTACAAAAAATTCCTTCACAGAAAGGGTTATCGAGCACTGGAACAGGCTGTCCAGGGCAGTGGTGGTGTCGGAATGCCTGGAGGTATTTAGAGGACTTGTAGATGTGGCACTTGGGAATATGGGCTTTGCAATCATAGAGGTGTTTTCCAGCCTAAACAATTCCATGATTCTGTGATCTCCCAAGAGAAAATCTGGACAAACAACTAAGCAAGCAGAGAGATATGTACTTATAGTCACCTCAGTTTCTGCTCCCAAGGCCTCTATGGCCCTTTTAATCACCTGGGCTTGCTTATGCTGTGCAATTTGCATGGTAATTATATTTAACAAGAACAGCAATAAGGGAAATAGAAAGTGTAATGTTGTTATCAAGGCATAATTATTCTTGAATAATTCGGTGATTACAGTTTGCTGTGTTTGGAACTAATTGTCACCAGCCCCTTTCAGTGTGGCATACTCCCCCTCACTCCTGCAGCACTAATCCCAGGATGCCTCCAGCCTCTGGCTTCTGGATTTTTCCGGCCACCCAGATTGTTTGGACTCCCAAGGAAAATGTTTTGTGGCCCCTAGACTTGCACCTAGCTGAGCAAACCTGTGGAAATGAGTATGATGAGCACGTCCTTCCAGCACCTCTGCTTCCTCCCCAGGGCGTCTCCTGCACATATTGACAGCTCAGGGCAGCACGGTGTGTCAGATGTGGCTGGGCCAAGCAGCAGGGGGACCCCAGGGACAGGGTGGCTCCTCCTAGGGCATCCATGCAGGAGGGATGGAGACAGGCACTGAGGCCTCCCCCTCTGACTGCGGGAGGATGGGAACACAACACCCTGGGAACCCCAGCTGCCAAAATCTCAGCTCACCACCCCAGAGAGGTGCATTAAGCTTCCTGCTGTGCGATGCCTGCATGGCTAAATTGTGAGGAGCCTGTAGAGCTCTCCTTCTCGAAGCTTGGCGTGTACACTGAGATTTCAGCCACTGGAAGGGTCTGCCTGGTCCCACCATCCCCTTGCAACAGCCACCCTGGCTATCATCCCTGCACATGTATTTCCCCCATAGGCAGCTCCAGGGTGAGGCTTGGGGGGAGAGCAGAGCTATGGTGCAGAGCAAAACCTCTGTCCTTTCCTTCCACTGCAAGGAAAAACAGGCACCCACCTGGATAAAAGCCCCTCCTCCTCCATAGCCCACCACACAGATTTCCTGTACAGTGGGGAGCTGTGCTCTTAACTTTTCCCATCCAAACGCCAAGAAATGAGGAAAAATGCTGTCCTCATCCTCCTCTGAGCCCAGGGAGATAAGGGATAAGGGTAGCCAAACGCTGATGCTGAGCTGCCTTCCAGGCTGCAGCCTCTCTGGCTGCCAGTTCTCCTCTCAGGAAATGAGTGTGCCAGCTCTCAGCCAAGGAGCTGCTGCAGGGTGGGCACATGAACAGCCAGATCCAGGTCACACATGTCACAAGGAGGGAGGGAAGGTGCTACACAACTGCAGCTGCATCCTCACGAGCTGAGAAAGAGCTCCTCTGTCCTTAGAGGCTCCCACAGTAATGTCTGCAGGCACCCTTGTGGGTTTCTGGCCACACATAGAGGACAGCCTGTTTTGGTCCTGCTCAGGACATTAAACCCTATTGTCTTTCTGTGCTAGCTCACTGATGACAGTCTCAAGATGAGAAAGGCGCTTGGAGCCAGGATTCAGCTTCTGTGAATACTCAGAGACATCATGTTCAGATGTCTGAGTCCAGCTCATCTTCTCAGCTCTCTGCTCTTGTAGCTGCTTCAAGGAACGCTCTGAAATTCCTCAATTCCCTGAAACATAAAAAGGAGAAAAACACGACTGTTCTGTGATGTATAGCTGCTTTGCTACCCAAAAGGGCTCTGAAAACATCAGGCAAGGAATTCACTGGAGGCAATGTGCTTTGTAAATCACAGAGCACACCAATGTTTTAGGGTTTGGCAGTTGCTGAATTGGATCACTCAAGAGGCTGGTAACAAAGGAAGATGTAGGATAGGGAGGCAGGAGGGGTTTCAGGTTGCAGCCTGGAAGACACAGCAGTGAGAGAAAAAGAGTTTTCAGGGAGAAAGTATGGGAGCACGTGAGCTCAGAAGAGGCTGTGATCCACTGAATAGACTGAAGCTGGTGAAGCCTCAGGCTAGGAAAGCCATGCAGACAACAGGCAATTGAGATTGCCTTTCCTTCCCTCTTACCTACACAAAAGGCAGATCACTAACACAGCTGAGTGCCAGTCTGCAGCCCAGTGACCGGCACTCCAGAGCAGATCCAAGCAAGACAGACTCTGGTGGGAACAGATCCCATCGCAGCCCTGAGCCCTCACCTGTGCAGGAGCACACAGCAGGGTCTGTCTGTGCGCAACACACTCTGGGACCCTTCAAACCCTCCATGAGCTCCTGCAGGGTCTTGTGTATCCTGGATGCTGTTCACACAGCCTGCAGGGATCAGACATGGGAGGGATCACAGTGCTGGATCTCAGGATGAGTACGTACTCCCACTGGGCCCCCTAAGTATGGCTCCCACACTCAGCAGCACATGCAAAGAGAATCTTTGGCAGACTTGGTGTGTGCTTGGTGGATGTTGGCTCAGCCCCAATGCTACAAGGTTTCAACACCATTGTGGTTCCGTCTGGCTGCTTGAGTAGAGGGGACACATCCTTGAAAGGGGAGGGGAGCCATGCTGGGTAGGACCAGGCACCCATTTCCCCAGTGTCCCAGAAAAACATTTTCTTTAGCCTCTCCTGAAACTCTTGCAAACTTTTTGCTTCCACACCATTATGCAGCAAGGATCACAGGATCACAGGATTTCTAGGTTGGAAGAGACCTTCAAGATCATCGAGTCCAACCATGTTCTTACACCTCAACTAGATCATGGCACCAAGTGCCACATCCAGTCTTTTTTTAAACACATCCAGGGATGGTGACTCCACCACCTCCCTGGGCAGACCATTCCAGTACTTTATCACTCTTACTGTGAAAATTTTTTTCCTAATATCCGGCCTATATCTCCCTTGATGCAGCTTGAGACTGTGTCCTCTCGTTCTATCAGTTGCTGCCTGGTGAAAGAGACCAACCCCCAGCTGACCACAGCCACCCTTCAGGCAGCTGTAGAGAGTGATAAGGTCACCTCTGAGTCTCCTTTTCTCCAGGCAAAACAACCCCAGCTCCCTCAGTCGTTCCTCATATGGCTTGTGCTCCAAGCCCCTCATCAGCTCGTTGCCCTCCTCTGGACACGCTCAAACATCTCAACATCCTTCCTAAACTGAGGGGCCCAGAACTGGACACAG
>WAAE01002422.1:122200-202294 GCA_013400495.1 Nicator chloris | reverse complement strand
GAGCCAAGACTGTTGGTAGATGATGGAGAGTGGCTTTGCAAGCTCATTTGCCAGGTCTCTCATCACCCTGGGATGGATCCCATCTGGTCCCATAGATTTATGGATATCCAAGCATTTCAGCAGTTCTCTGACTGCCTCCTCTTGGATAATGGGGGGACCATTCTGCTCCTTGACACCATCTACCAGCTCAGGAAGGCAGTTATCTTGAAGGCAAGTCATCTTCCCCCTGAAAACTGAGGCAAAGGAGGCATTAAGCACTTCTGCCTTCTCCTCATGTGCGGACACTAAGTTCCCTCCCTTGTCCAATAAAGAACAAAGGTTGGTCTTACCCTTCTTTGTAGCATTAATATATTTGTAGAAACATTTTTTATTATCCTTTACAGAAGTCGCCATTCTAAGTGATCCTGTGATTATGCAGCAACCATTTCCACAGGTCCATCACATGTTCCTTTGCCTTGTTTTTAACACCTGCTAGCAACCTGTTCTGTCCCCTGCCTCTCACACTGCCTCTTAACCCCTTACCGTGCCTTTTACCACATATCTATGGCTACCTCTGTCCTGGACCTGCATGAGCAGAGTCACTTATGCATCTCTCAGAAGGGGGACTGTTCCACACTATTTGTCACCTTTCATGAGTGTTGCGCTGTGCTGCAGCATTCCTCTGAGGTGAGGGATCAGCATCATGTGTGGTACCAAAAAGGTGAACAAACAGGTTTTCACAGTGAGTGGTCCTGACTTTGGAGAAGAGCTCAGCTACAGATCAGGGTAAGACCACAATGTGGTCAGAAAGGAAAGGAGCTGAGAAAGCTTCCAGGTGGTCTTTCAGCTGAAAACAAGGTTTGCTCATATGGTAAGTCTCCTTGGAGATAGAAAGGGTTGTTGAGGGTAGCTGGAAGCCAGGGAAGCTCCTTGGCATTGCAACACCTCTGCAACTCCTTCCTTCTCCTTTGCTGTGGAACAGAAGACCTTGTGTCACCCCTATTTGTCAGGGATGCTGGATTAGCCACCTGCTCCAACCCTGCTCTCCGTCAGGGTTTGAGTTGGACTGGGGAGATTTGGGAATGGTTCAGACGTGAAGACAAGACCTCCCCATCAATGCCCTGCTAGCTCCCTTGGTAAAGCAGAGCTACTTTGTTAATCATATCCGTGGATTAGCATGGGTTTATGAGCTCCACAAGGAAGCATTCAGAATCATAAATTGCATTTTCACCACTTAGCCCAGGAGGATCTCTGGGGCTTGGTAGACAGATATAAAAGGAAACCTTTAGAGAGAACAAGGGGGATAAGAAAGAAATTATCAGAACCAAGACTGAAAATTAATAGACCAAATCAAAATTAATTAATGGACTAAATCCAATTAATAGACTAAATCAAATCCTCTTTGCAAATGTGGTCATCTCAATCACTGATCATCTTTTCACACTCCCACAAAGACAGAGGATTCAGCCTCTTCAGCAAAGCGGGTTAAGAAAGAGCAGGCTGGAGCAGCAAGGAGGAAATTTGAGGGTTTATGGGTCGGAGTTACCCCTGCAAGGGGAAGGCATCTAGGGAGCCCAAGGTGGGCCCGACACAGCTGTGGGGAATAATCCCGAAGCAATTAAAAAGCTGGTATCTTCTCCCTTTAATGAAAATGATTATGTTGAAAACACAGTGAGTATTAAGAGCAGTTGTCATCCTGCTGTTTGGCTTGTATCTGGATTAGATTTGTGCTAAGGATGGAATATGAATCTGGCTAAGTATTACTTTCCACAAATATTTGGCTTTTAAAAAAAGCCCAAATGTGGAGTTTATCACATTCAGACCCAAATAAACTACAGTGGGTGTGGAGCGCAATAAAAAGTAACAGGAGAACAAAACAAAGGGGCACCAAGGGTGGGCACTGCTGTCCACAGCAGGGAAGCACAAGGTGTGACTGGGGCTTGGGAGGGTGGGAGCAACCCTGCCATCATCTGGGGTGTCACCAGCTCATTTCAGGTCCCCACCTTCTCCGTGTCAGTCTTGCCATGCAAGACCTGGGGAGACTATGACTCCTCCTGGACCACACATTTTTGGGGATGGAGCAGGAGAGACGCCCTGCCCTCGGGAAAAAAAAAAAAAAAAAAAAAAAAAAAAAAAAAAAAAAAAAAAAAAAAACAAAAAAAAAAACCACAGTGTTATCTCACCAGCAATAAGGAAAGTCCATAATTACCAGCTGGGTTGGAGACTTTGGCATTTGGACATGCCAATCCCATACGCTAACCACAGGAGGAAAACTGATCCAAATTGGCCTTGTCAGTGAAAATGCTGATGGAGGGAGGCTTTGAGATGCCATTTAGTCATAAGAGGCTTGGCAGAGGGAGCACCAGCCTATCCTGTGTTTGCTGGGATAGAACTAATTTCCTTCAAAATACCCGGTACAGTGCTGTGATTTGGGTTTAGTATGAGAATAATGTCGATAACACACTGATGGTTTAGCTGTTCCTCAGTATGGCTTACCCTAAATTAAAGACTTTTCAGAGCCAGCAAGCAGATGCACAAGAAGCAGGTGCACAAGAGAGAGCATGGCCAGGAGAGCTGACCCAAACTGGCCAAAAGGATATTCCACACCACAGAACATCATGACCAGTGTGTAAACTGGGGACAGTTGGCTGGAAGACACCAATTGCTGATGAGGAACTGGCTGGGAATTGGCCAGTGGGTGTGAACAATTTTGTTGTACATAAATTGTCTGTCTTAGATTTATTCCTTTCTACCCCTCTCCTTTTCATAGTTATTATTGTTGTTATTAGTATGTATTATTTTATTTCCATTATCAACCTTTTCTTAACTCAGCCTGTGGGTTTTACCTTTTTTCTAAATCTACTCCCCATACACCAGGGGAAGAGCAGGGAGTGAGTGAGCTGCACCCACTTTAGCTGCAGGTTGCAATTAAATCACAGCACAGCCAAAACACCTCTTTCCTCTGAAAGAAAGAACTTTCACTCCTTAAATAATTGTTTAGCTACTGCAAATATGATTGTGATTTTGAAAGTCTGCAAGCTTTTCCAGCTGCTTGGTTGAAAGGAGAGTACCCTCTTTTCCATAGAAGAAGGGTCCTTTTAGAATGCAAGAATCTCAAAATTGCTCTTAAAACACGAGGGAAAAATAACAGCCCCCTCCTCACCTCCCCCCACCTTGTCACCCAGTGTGTGATAACAAAATTGCCCCAGGGAGTGTGGTGTGAAGCCACAGATGCAGCATCCCACACCCCATTTTGTAGCACTGCTTGAGCATCCAGGTTTCTGCGTCTGCATCCCTCTTTTTGATCTACATGTTTAATGGGGTTGAGGAAAAGCAAAAGCTAAACAAGAACAAAACCCAACCAAATAAAAAAACCCAAATGAAAGTCACATTTGAAGACCTAGGTTTCTATTTCACATGACACTTTGAAACCCATTTGCCTAGTGGTATTTATCGCCTTTCTGAAACAACAAAAAGAGCCCACAATGAGGAAACAGAAAGCAGTACTTCTTTTAATATAAATGAATTAATCTGCAATTAATCATAGAAACAGGCCTATCTTCCTTTGGCTGTGCTCAGACAAAGATGGTTTCTCACCATCTCCGATTTAGTCCTGACTTGCCAGCAGCACACGAGAGAAGAGGCTGGAAGTGGTTTTAATTCCCCAGCATTGCTTGTGTCATCAGCACCACAGGTTGTCTTTGCTTTCATGAAACAGCCCCTGAAAAACAAGGATGCCGTGTGGGGTTGGAGACGCGCCTGCGGGCCGGGGGCAGGCTGTGCACGGCGGGGAGCAGAGCACCCGCTCAGCGAGCCCGTGCTCCGACTGGTTTTGCCCTGCCCTGGCGTGTGTTACCCTCCCGAAACTGCACATGTGCTTTCAGCCAGCTGGTTTCCCACTGGGAAGCAGAGCTCGTGGAGACGTCACTGGCCCGGCTGGCGCACACAGGTCCAAGGAAGCTGGACATTCAGCGCACACCGCTTAAGTCATCCCCAGAGGCCAGTCTGCCTTGGCTCCTCACTCTTTCCCCAGGACAGATTCCTGCTTTGCTGCAGGTCCCAAGCCTGGTTTACCCACAGGAATTCACTCCAGCTCCTGCCCAGCTCCCTGTTCCCCTCCTCCAGCAGACCCACCCATCTCCCTCAGCAGCTATTGCTGAGAGGAAATTCAGAGATTGCTCCTCAGGAGAGATCAGTGTTTCAAAACAATCCTCATTCCAAAATGGAACAAAACAAAGGCAGAGCTTTCCCTGTGAACTGGAATTTAATGATTTTGAGTCACTCAACTCAGCACACTTGGATAAAATCAAAATGTTTTGTCCTGATTTTAATTACCCATTACTATTAAATTATTTTATATACATTACAGTGCATTATGCGCAAACATTTTGATGTTTTGACCACTTCCTCCCTTTTTCTCTTTGTGAGAATGAAGTTTCCTCACAATCCATGCATTTTCACAAGCTGTTTTGCTTTCAACAGTTTGGCATTTTGAACACAAAGAACAAAAAAATCTGTCTGAAAACCAGCTGCACTTGCAAATGGTGCAGGAGGAGCTTCATTCATGCAAAACACAATTTCCATTGGATCCCTTTCCCAGGTTTTAGCTACTATGGGGTCAAAAATCCAGCCATTCTTTAAAGCAGTTCCACGGGGCTTTGTATTAATTGCTTCCCTGTGAGTGCAGATCAATTATAAAGCTCTGTAAAGGAATTGCACTGCTCTTCCAAGCCTCCTGTTCTGGAGGCTTGCCACAGATCAAGACCAGAGGTGTTTTTCCTTCCCAGGTAATGCTGCAAATGCCAGGAGCCAAAGTATTCTCCCTGATTTCCAGAGCATGAGTTTCAGAGGTGGTGGGATGGGTTTGGATGGGGGAGCCCAAGGAGCTGCTCTGAGTTTACATTTTGAACGGCAGGGCAGGTTTTGTTTTGAGCCCTCGTTCAGCTGACAAAATACACCACAAAACATAAACCTCAGCTAAGCATCAGCTACCTGGCCTGATTTAAAGGAGGTGACATTGCAGGCTCTAGATTAAAAACAAACAAAAAAACAAACTAAAAAAAAAGAGAGATAGAGAGAAAAGCCCATTCTTTAGGATTTATCCTAGCATTTATCTGTCTTGCAGCAGCATTCTCTTCCTTAGGGTAAGAGGCTCTTGTTGCTTTCCTCCTCTACATAGTACTGACCGCAGAGGTTGAGAGCTCTTCAAGATGTTTTTCATCTCAATATTATTTTTAGGAGCAAAAGGGATAAAATATGCCTTTTTGACAAGTGATGAAAAAAAAAAATTATTTCCCTGGGAAAATTTTGTTCTGTTTACAGATTTCCATCAGAGTGGAGCTAAATGTAAAAATGCCTACATTTTTTTAGTGAAACAAATAGATATTTTTAAGGAAGAACTTTTTTTTGTTTTGGAAGTCTGTGCCCCATTTCCTTCTTTCTCACCTCAAGAAAAAAAAAAAAAAATCATACATGATTTTGGGAGAAGGGGGAAATGCCCACCAGAAAACTCAGACAGGTCTTAAGCAGCTGAGCTGTAAAAATCTCGCTTTAGCCAATAAAGTCAGCGAGCCTGGTGCGGGGGCAGGCAGCAGAGGCAGTGGGAAAGGTGGATGGGTGTCCAGGGGGCTTTCCAGGCTTCAGCCCAGCTGGTCCCAGCGCCAGCGACGCCCGATGTGCTGCGATGGCCATGCCTGTTGCATGACTAATTTAGCACTTCATTCCCTTTGAGCACTGCACAAATTACTCCGGTTGTTTATGCGACTGTGTCACTTTTCGTGTGTCGCAAGAACTTCGCGGGTGGCAATTAATCCGCGTTGAGGCGCTCGGGAGCTCACACGCACCGGGGCAGTTCTGCACGGGGAAACTGAGGCGCGGGGTGGGTAAGGCGGCGTGCCGAGACCACTGCCACCAAAGACATCCCGAGCCGGTGCCCCAAGCCTCTTTGCTGCCATGTTTTGGGGGTGATACGACACACCCGTGAGGGTGATGGACCTTTGGGGGGTGGAAGGGGGTTGGAGCAGGCAGGGACCACTCCGGCGAGCAGCTCCGATTTCCGCAGCCAGCACAGGGAAAGGATTAAGCTTCCATATGGAGGGAGTCGGCAGCGGGAGCTGGCAAAACCTTCAGAAACGAAGATCCTCTTTCTATGCAAATGTCCCTTAGAAATAAAACTCAGGGGGAAAGAGCAAAAGCCGGGAGGTGACGTCAGTGGCTTCGCCTCAGTTTTTTTTATTCCCCAAATTTCCCGGGAGGCGTGAGCGGGTGGCTTAGGCAGATGTTTGCTGATCAGATATGCTGATGATCGTGCCCAGGGGGAGCGAAACTTGAAGCGATACAGTTTAACCCAAATGAAATAATAACACTTTCCAATTTCTTCTCCAGCTTTGGTTTCTAAAACAGCTAAAGGAATGTAGGAGATAATGATTAGAGACATCAAGAGGGTGAGCAACGGCTTTGGAGGCTTGTTCTGAAGAAAGCAGGGTTAGGCAGAGAATTTTTCAAGCCATTAAAAATTAATTGCCAGGAAACTGTCTGGTGGGGTTAATGAATAACAAGCCTTTGAGATCCTCCAAACAAGGCCAGCATTTCTGAGACACCGAGGACCTGGTGGGTGCAAGGAGGAAGCCGTTCTCCTGCTTTCTGCCAGAAAGTTTCCAAAAAGGGGGCAGATGAAAAGGACCCTGCTTGCACCAGGTCCCCCAGAACAAAAGGCTCCGTGAAGCTGATGCCCATGTGATGAGAAAGAGAAGGTATTCAGCCTTTGGATCTCTACTCAGCCTCCGATGAAGGGAATCTGGGTGACACAGGGAAGGATGCTGCCTGCCCCGCTGGAAAAGGTCACTGTGATTTCAAGTCACACCCCAAGCAGTGACCTGCAATGATTTTTTTGGCCATTTTTGTGAGGAAGCAAGGGATGCTACAAGCTCTGTGACAAGACTTTGGACACAGAGCAGCCCTCAAGTCTCCATGATGGCAGTGAGAGAGAAAAGACACCCTGGCACAGAGGCCTCAGAGGATCCCAACCCCATGCAAAGCCATGATCCCTGTGCTGCAAGAGCCACCAGACACCCAAACTGCATGCAGGGACACACCCATACACACACATCTCCCCATTCATTTGTGACTGGGCATGTGTGCAGTGGGCATGCAGGGCTACCCAAAGATCCATGTCCAGCTGAAGGTCCTGGGTCTGTCCAGAAAACCAGCAGGATTGGGCAGCAGGCAGCAATAGGGGCAGGTGGGAAGGGGGGAGGCTATGGGGCCAGCAGGAAGAGGTGACACTTAAGCTAGTGGCAGGGGAAACGTGAGACAGGGTTGGTCTGGAAATAATGCAGCTCCTGCCTAATTTACAGCCCTCCTGGGGAGGGCCAGGAGAGCAGGGGAAGGAAAGCCAGCGGCAGGCCCAGGGGATATCGCCAGGGCCCGGCTTTTTGAAGACATGTGCTCCTGTGTTACAAGTGTCAAGAGGGCACCGCATGAGCCTCTTTAAAGAGCCCGGGGAGCAGGGGCGGGAGGGGTCTGTCCCACCTCTCCGGGAAGCACTGGAGGGAATGCAGAGCCACGGCTGCCGAGGTGAATGTGCATGGCAAGGGGCTCAACACATGGAGCCACGCAGCACAGCAGGAGAGCTTGGCAGCAGGGCAGCCAGGGTCTCCATCCCTCCCAGCTACCCTGCACCGCCGAGAACAGCCACCACACAGGCCTGCCCCTCTTGAAAAATATCTGGTGGAAGGTGTCTGTCCCTGCCTATGGCAGGGGCGTGGAAACTAGGTGATCTTCAAGGTCCCTTCTATCCCATGATTCTATGAAAAACTGGAGCTCAATCGCCCTTGGCCAGGGCTGAGGCTGTGGGAGGTAGGTGTGAAGCTCATGGGCTTGCTGTAGGAGGTATGACAAGCCAGCGAGAGCACCCCAGCCAGTGTCCCAAAGGGCCATCCTGCCTGCCTGGGGCTGCTGCTACCCCGCAAGGAGGCTGAGGGCTGTGTCTTGGGGCCTGACACCTACAGCAACCAGTTTCATGACTTGGCAGCGAGATAGAGCAGGAGGAAAAGCAGGACCAGGAGAGAAGCGATGAGCTTGTCATTCAGACACAATTACCTGCTGTAATAGAGGAGGGGAGGTGGGAAAATGATCTGCCAGGGAAATTGCTTTGGGTAAAAATGATCTTTCTTGCTCCTGGCTTGCAGCTAGGAAACTCTTCATTTTAACCCTTTCCCATGCTGTATCTTCCATGAGATACACCATTATCCATGGCATGGGCCATTGCAGTATCTAGCAGGAGGTGACAATGCAGGTGTCTCCATGAGGAGGTTGTTAACCCTCTCCTGACTGGCTCTTTGTGCCTGAGTGGTTTCTACTTCTTGATGCAGAAGCAGAGTTGGTATCAGAGTTGGTTCTTTAAGCCCCCTGAATTCGCAGCTGGCAGAACTTCTGCTCAGAGAGTGGGAGAGCACCCCATAGTCACCATCCACCTGCCCCTGGTCACAAGCCCCACAAAGAGACGGCAAGCTGGGAAACTGCACGGCTCTCCATCCTCTCGGCGTGGCATGCAAGCAAGCCCCATCTGCTCCGAGCTGCGCCGCCCAACGCTCCCTTCTGCTGCAAGGAAACTCATTAAGCGTCAGCAGCGTGGGGCTAACGATGTGCAGATGAACACTTCCATCTCTGTCCGCCAGAAGGCTGCGAGCCTGGGAAGTCAGGACAGTGGCACTGCCTTCCCTGATGAGAGTGTTGCGCGGATTAATTAGGAAATACTTGCAATGTGCTTTGGAACTGGAAAGCGCTAAGTGTTATTAATCAGTGTCATGATTTACATAGAAAAATTGCAGAAAATATGAGGGGGTGGTGAGTGGGAGAAATAAATCACCCTGTGGCTTTGATGGGGATAGGGAGCATGGGAATAGGTCATCCTGAGACCACACCGCTCTTGATGGAATTGACAGGGGTAAGGGAGGGCGCAAGATTTTTGGACCACCGCAGAAAGTGAGCACTCAACCCGCCCTACAGAGGCACCTTGGACCCACTGGACACACCGTGCTCATTGTCCCATGCCCAGACAGGATGGTCCCTGTTCCCAGTGGGCCTGCTTTGTTCTGGGGACAGATCACAAATTTCTCAGTATCCTCCCTCCATCACAGCGTGGGGCCACTCCAAGGCAGCACCACCCAGCTCAGCCCCACCCACGCACCACACAGCATCCCCCTCCACAGCAGGGCTGGCCATCCAGAACAGATATTTTTGTTTTCTTCATGGATCTCAAAACCAGTGAGTGAAACGGGCACTAAAAGTTGCTACGTCGCTTCCTCCAGGCAGAAATCCCCTGCTTGGAGAGGGCCTGCTCCATCCCACCAAACTGGGACAGGAGAAAAGGAGACCTCTGCTCCCATCTACGGGGAACTGTGAGAAGTACGGCCGGGAGGGAGAAACCCTCCTCTGCCCCCATAGACACTCAGGATTTCAGGAGGATGTGCTATGTCCCAGCAGGAGAGCAACAGCCACATGAGGCTGAGCAACAACTCCTGGTTTTGCCCAACACCAGAGTGAAACACCCACAGTGAAACACCTACAGCAAGACACCCTCAGCAAGCCACTGGGCTTAGATGGGAGAATGACCAGACCAACTGAGCAGGAGTTTTGGAGAGTTGGGACATGTGGAGTGTGCAAATAGAATCAGCAAGGTCACTTCAGAAGCAGAGCAGGAGGGCAGAGCAGAAGACATCACCTGGCCTCTATATCTGACCACAACTAGGAAGAGGTTTCCCTTTAGAGCAGCCTGGAGGGGTACAAAAGATCCTGCTGATCTTATAAAACCTCATGCCAGGCCACAGCCACTTGTATGAGCTGTGCAAACACCCAGAGCTCTGCAAGTCCCACTCCAAACACAACTTTACACAAGCACAGATCTCTACATCAGCCACTTTTCACGCTCCTCTGTAGAGAAACGAATTCAAAACTCCACACAGAAATCCTCTCCTGTTTTTCTGCCTAGGACATGTCTGGAAGTGGGTTGCAGACTCCTCAGATGTGAATAGTAAGGCACAGTTATTTAACATGCTGTTAAAATCTGTGATTTTTCTAGAAACAGTCACTAAGAGGCTGGTTCCTGGCAGTCTGGGCTGACAGGGTGGCTGCTCAGGGCGGTTTGATGGGTCCTGCTCCATGCCTGGCATTTGGAAATAGCCAATTCATCTCTGCACTAATTTGTGTGCACAAGATTGTGACTGGCTTCCCCCAAATGTCTGTTCAGGTAAAACTCAATGACTGGATATTTGCAGAAAGCAAACATGGGAGAGGGCATAGCCCAAACCCAGCAAATTTATTCCCCTAGGCAAGCAAATATTAAGGGAACTTTTTTTCACCTGTATTTGCTCATTTCTCTTTCAATGATTTAGAGCACATGGGAGGTCAAATTAGCTCCTTAGAAGATTCCCTTCTAGCCTAAGAAGCCCAAGTTATCTCTCCTCTCCTCTCCGAACCTCTCCAAACCTCTTTTTATTTTTTTGCTTTCTTTCCCTTCTTTACCCTTCCTTTTCCTGAAAGACCCAAGGTTTACAGGACAAGTTCCCCAGGACCAGCTGGCAGGTCCCCTCTGTCCCTTTCTTGTCCCCTGGCTGCCAACATCTGTAGCTGCTGCTCACCCCACCTGCCCCCGGGGCCTCACACGAAGCCACTGAATTGAGAGTTAATTTGAATTTGAGTTGACAAACTCCAGGCATATCCCATCTGCACAGGCAGGAAATGGCCAGTGTGTTAACCTTCCAGCAGGGAGGGCAGGGCAGAGGGGAAATGCTTTTACCTTTCCCTCCGTTTAGTGTAGCTCTTAAAAAAAAAAATTGGGGTCAAATAAAATAACGCCTTGGGGTGACCTAAAGCCAATGTGGAAATTCCCTATGAGCATCCAGGGGTGTCTGGGAGAGGGAGGAAAACCCTGTCTTGCTGCTTGGGACCAAAGGCAAAGCCTTGGGGAGCAGGGGAGGAGAGCCCAGGCTCAGCCTTTCTCCACATCTTGTCCCAGACAGCCCTGTTGACATCCGCTCTCCCAACCTCACTGCAGCAGAAGAAGTTGCCACCGTGTCCCCTCAGCTGCCTGGGGAACTCTCCCTGCTTTACTCCCTGCAAAATCAGTGTGTTTCAGCCAGCCAACCCTCCAAGACTGCTCTCACCACCACAGCAACATAGAAAAAGCATCCCTCCTCAGGCAGCAACCCTTGGATATTAATTTTGATGGAGGTAGTGGTGTGTTTAACCAGCTGTAAAGCCGGAGAGTAGCCGGGGTTGATGTTCTGCCCTTTGCAAGGAGCTGGAGGTGCAAAGGGAATGCATGGGAGTACTTCACGTCCCAGAACAAAGAGGTGCAGCTTACACCAGGACACCTGTCCACACCGTGTGGCTGCTCCAAGTGCCCTAAGACTGTATTTTGTCGCTGATAAACCACAACCATCAGCTGCAGGGAAATTTACCGGGACTGGGAAGAAGGAGATTTTCTGCTTCAGCGGGGGATGCTGAGGCCTGGGTGCTGCAGAGGGTTTGAGCCCCCAGACACCTTCATTGTCTCCTTCTCAGCCTCTAACCCCCCACAGATTTTCAATCCTGCCTCCCACTGCTTCTCTAGCATTTCTCTCTCAAAGATGGCACTTGCAGCTGATGTTGATTTTTCTGTCTCTCCAACAGTGTTTTTAAGCACAAGCGAGGCAGCTGGAATAAAATTAGCATTATTTAGCATTACCTAGCACCAAAGGCACATGACAGATGCAGAAAAACAAAGACTCAGGCTGGATGTTGGGAGAAAGCTTTCTAGTGTGCCCAACACAGAAAGAGTGGAAGAGGCTGAGCTCTCCTTCCCTGGGGAGCTGCACAGCCACAGGCAGGTCCACACCTGCAGTCCCATATCCATGCCAGCGATTCCGCTGTGGGGGATTGACCAGCCTCATCAGAAAAGCAAATGAGCAGTTCTTGGGGTGTCAGGAGCTGTGAGTGAACCATGGCTTGTGCTGACAGCTTTATTCCCACGTCAATTTCCTCCTCCATTGCTGCACCACCCAGCAGCTCAAACATCAGCATCAGCATGTACTTGCTACCACCTCTATGCCAGAACAGACTCCCGCCCCCCACTACTCCCAAGGCTACTGACTTCTGTGGGTCGTGAAGAGAAGGGTGAGGATGCAAAATATGTTGGGAGAAGAATTGGGGAAAGCAGGGAGCAGCATGCAGAGGACTTAGTAATGAGTCTGAGACCCATCCCAGAATCTGTCCTACTGCTACTATTTCCCTTCCCAGCTGCATGTCCTGCCTGCTGAGTACAGAAACAAACCAAGCCCTTGATGCTCCCTCCCTCTGCCACTAATGCCTGTAACAAGGCTTCAGTCAGGCACAAGATTGCGGGAACTGCAGCTCCTCACCTTCCCCGTGGCCGCAGGCAATGTCAGGATTTTCAGATGCTGTAACGGAGAACTGTCAAACAAACCCATCCCCTCCAGAGATGCTCCACTCAGCCTTGTGCTTGCACAACCCCTTCCCAGTGAACACATGGCACCGCAGCACATTCAGGAGTGGGATAAACAACCTCTCTCCAATCCTCCCTCATTTGTGTGCTTGCTCTCCCGAGAACTTTCATAATTGCTTCTTTGCCTTTAAATACCATGCTGCTCCTTTGGCATTTCACTGTTTAAATGTCTCCCGCTTCGAAGATGACATTGTCTGGAGGCGGATGGATTGGGGTGGTGTCTGCAAGGTGCAGTGCATGAGAGCAATGGGCTGCTCTGCCTGTCTGACTTCTCCAGTGGTGAAGGCAGGGTCAGGCAGGATGACTTTTTGCAGCACAGCCATAAAAAGCTGGGTTTGGGCTGGAAGTTAGTACATGCTTCTTCCCCTGCCTTTGGAGGAGCTTCTCCTCCCCATTCCTTGTGGGTGCCAGTGCCTTGACTGCATCTTCCTTCCCTGGAGCAGGAATAATGAAGGGGAAAGGTAGGTCATACTCTGATGGTTGGAGCAATCCTGCCTCAGCACAGGCTGGAGCATCACATTAGTCCTAGGCTGAAATATCAGCCTCCAGCATCCCCAGGTCCTAGAGGTGTTGTGGACAGCCAGCATTTCCAACCCCTGTGCTCACACAGGGTGCTGGATCCATCCCACAGCTCCTTGCCATGCTTGACAAACATGCAGCCTCCCACTTGGAATGGATCTGGTGTGCCCCACACTGCAGCACACACTTGTGACTCCAAACGCACAGGGAAATGTTCCAGTTCTCACCTCACAGAGCCCTGGCTCTGAGTGCCCCCATTCCTATGAAGCTTAGAGCCCCAAGAAGGATATTCTCAGGATTTTACACTTACACACTTTGTTTCCCATTTTGCAGACAACGAGTAAGCTGAAGTATTTTTGCAATTAGTGTAGTATTAGGTGCTGTGATCAGGAAATGTTCTTTCAGGGAAAGGGTGGGGCGGAGCATGAGGAACATCCTTCCTTATTATTTTTGGGAAAAGTGTAATTATTGCCCCTTTGGCCTGTCTGCAAAAGGAATTAATAATGTCCAGCCTCACAGCTGTCAAAGCCCTGATTAATTGAGCTTGCTGTACTGAAATCTCATCTGTTTGTCTTGTGTCAATGTGAAAATTGAAAACACAACACAATATATCTTACCAGGCATCCTGTACCTCTCAGCTTGTCAGGCACCCTCCTCCCACCTCTGCTTCCAAACCGCCTGGAGGACTCGAGACACTGCTCTGTAGCCATATTCAACCTGGAGCTAGCCAGTATCACTGTGCTATGGGCACAGTGGGGTTAAAAGACTCAGAGCATCACCTGCTCTGCAGCCTGGTGGTTGCTCTTGAAGGATGGTTCTTCTCCCAAAGAAGAGTCACACGGGGGTATGAGTTTCAGAACTTTTGTTTTGGTTTGCCACAAAAGTTTGCTTTTTGGCAGGACTTGCCCCCACATCAGGACACTTGCCATCCTCAGGGCGTGTGTGCCCACCACTCCTCCCAGGCACAGCTGCTTGTTTCTGTACATGGCAAGGGAAGAAACGTTGCAGGATGTGAGTTCATAAATGATGCCTTGCACAAGCCTGTGGTAGGATTAACCTAAAATAATGTTTAGGCTACAACTCATCCATCTAAAAGTCAGAATGTGCCTGAGCATGACTGGCTGCACACCTGGGACAGAAGCTGTGTCACACAGCCCTGGTCCCATCAGCCTGCAGGCTTCAGGAAAGAGTCCAAGGATATCCCTGGTGGGAATGTCCTTGCCATAATTCACAGAATCACAGATTTGGTAGGGTTGGAATGGACCTCTGGAGATTGTCCTGTCCAACTCCCCTGCCATGGCAGGGCCACCTGGAGCAGGTGACACAGGAACACATCCAGGTGGGGTTTGGATGTCACCAGAGAGGAGACTCCAGGACCTTGCTGCGCAGCTGTTCCAGTGCTCTGCCACCCTCAGCATAAAGAAGTTCTTCCTCAAGTTGAGGTGGAGCTTCTTATGTTTTAATTTATGGACACTTTTCCTTGTCCTGTCACTGGGTAATGCTGAAAAGAGTCTGGAAGAATCCCCTTGGAACTGGCTGTGATATATTTATATGTGTTAATGAGATCCCCTCTCAGTCTTTTTTCCAGACAGAACAGGCCCAGCTCCCACAGTCTCTCAGAAAAGAGATGCTCCAGACCCCAAATAATCTTTGCGGGTTTCACTGGACTCTTTCCAGTAGCTCCTTGTTTTCCTTGTGCTGGGGAGCCCAGAACTGCACACGGTGCTCCAGATGTGCCCTCACCAGGGCTAAGTAGAGAAGGGGATTTCCTTCCACAGCCTGCTGGCCACACTCTTCCCAATGCATGCCAGGATACAATTGGTCTTCCTGGCCACAAGGATACACTGTCAACTCATAGTCAACTTGTCACCCACCAAGACTCTCAGGTCCTTCTCCACAGAGCTGCTCTTCCGTAGCTCAGACTCCAGCCTGCGCTGGTGCTTGGGGTTATTCCCCCCCAGCTGCAGGACCCTGCACCTGCCCTCACTGAACCTCATTACACTTCCCAGCTCAGCTCAGCTCCCCAGACCATCAAGATGTGTCTGAATGGCAGCACAGCCATCAGGTCTATCAGCTATGCCCCCCAATTTCTTATCATCAGCAAACTTGCTGAGGGTACACTCTACCCCTTCATCCAGGTTGCTGAAAAACTGGTAATGACCCAAGCTGTTGCAAAGCAGGGGCAGAGAAGCTGCTCGCAGAAGTGTTCAGGAGTTACTCTGCTCTGCCCTGCACAGCCCAGTTGCAGGAAGAGACCTTTGGCTGGAGCCTCAGCACCAGCTGTGTCTTTGCTCAAACTTTGGGCCATGAGTTTGGTTTCAAAGCAAGACTTCCATCTTCCATTGTACTTCCACCAGTACCACTGAAAGGATGTGGGGTATTTTTGTCTGCGAGGCAGCATGCCTGGCCCTTGGTACTCAATAAATAAATTACTGCCATGGTAAAGGAGATCATTGTTAATCAGAGTGCATAAAGAGCCTGAGAACACTCCAGGGGAATTTGCTGCAATGCACTGAGTGCAAATTGCAGGCACTTTCTTGCAGGGACATGATATTAAAGAGGAATAGAGTTCCATAGCAGTATTGCCTCTGAGAGGGTATCCACTGTGATCTGATGGACCCCATCAGATCCCAATCCCAGGATCTAATTCCTGCCCAGAAACAGGCCTGGAGTCTGTTTGGGACTTCCCTGTCCTCTGCCTGGCATCCCACACCCTGATGAATGAGAACTTCAAGGCACAAGCTGTGCTAGGCAAAGTTAAGACACTGTAGGGATGTGCCCCTGTCACTTCCCCAGTAAAGTAATTTCTGAACCACACTGGAATGGGATCCCCTGAAAAGACCCTGCAGAGACTAAAGGCAGGTGAAAGACAATACTCTAATTAAATACCCTATCCCTGTGGCTTTAGCTGATGCTCACAGAATAAAAACAAGTGGAAAACTAGCAAGAACACTGTTTACCGTTTCTCATTGTATAATATGCAATGTTTTCTCAGCACGCCTTCAGGAGACAAGCAGCTGGGAGCCCAGACCGGATGAAAAGAGAGAAAGAACAAGGTGTTAGGCAGGAAATGCTGGGGAGGTGGGAGGAGTAAGGTGTCCCTTTGTAGCCACCACATAGCACCCTGCGATGTTTGCCCTAACAGGAGGAGAAGCTGTTCCCATATCCACCCTTACAGTGGCTGCTCTCAAAGGCACTGGGGCACGTGGTGCTGGTGGTGCCTGCTGGTGAACACAAACCATCTCCCCCTTTTAGCAGAGATGTCAGGAGGGTTGGAGCTGGGATGGCCAGGCCATTTGCTCTCCCTCTGGGACTCTCTCTCATGCCTTTACAGTTCACTGGACACGGTTTAGGCTTCCCTTACCTTGAAGCTGGGCTGGGCTCTCCATGGAGGATCCTCCTGGGTCCTCTCCAGAGTGGGCCTCCTCATCAAGAGGCTAACCCAGCTCCTCCGGATCAAGTGTGCACCTTTGCATTCCCCCCTGTACAAGCTTTTACCCTTCCAGCAACCTGCACAGCCTTGCTCAGCCCCAGCAAAGCTGGGACCTAGATCTCAGCAGCTCACAATTCCCGCCCTCCTGGTATCCACAGGCTCAGCCCTCATCACCTCTCACTTTTAGCAGGAACACCCAGTGGTCTTTTCCATCAGTCTCCTGCTGAGCCTGCTGAACGGGGTGGGTGTGGGCTGCCCCAGTTCAGCTGATGCTGCTAGTGATGGCCCAGGTGACGGACAGCAGAGGGTACATCTTCCATCCACAGGCATCAGCAAGCTCTGATGGATTTCAAGGACTGGGGAGGGCAGGATTTTAGAATTTAAAATTATTTCAGCAAGGTGGAGAAACCATCCAAAAAAATCCAGGTTGAAGGGTGAAGTAACTCATCCCCCAAGCCACAGGGGAGGCATTTTGCCCTGCAGGTGAAGGACCCATGTGGCCTTCTGCACCTGCACAACCTTGCCATCCTCTGCTGAAGCCACCAGCTTCAACACGGGGGCAGATGTGCCTGATCCACTCTGGGAAGATTAATTCGGCAGCCAGGGACCTGCAAAAGGAAACCAAGGCATAGACAGGAACTTGAAGGAGCTTTCTCCTGTGAGCAGGAAGGAAGGTGATTTCTAGAGACCCCAGAGGACTTGAGGCTCCTCTTGGTCCCCAGCCCCTTTAAGGAAACTCCCCCTCACGTGTTGTTTGTGCAATCTGCTAGAGTCTGCATGACATTGAGGCCCATTAGACCTATTTTCTGTAGCTGAACAATTTTAATTTTCTAGTCAGTTACCTTTTAGGCCTCGCTTCCCTCTTTTTTTGTGTCTTAATTGTCTTTTCCATATATTGCAGCTCCCCTGACATTCTGCCCCTCTCCATTGTGCCTGCTCTCCTCCCCTATCTTCTCCCTCCCTCCTGCCTGTCACCACTTGCCTAAACCCTGCAAGGCTCTTGCATCTGCCACCCTCCAACTGCACTGTATCATCCCAGCAGTGGCTGCAGCCATGTGAGTTGTTGTGCCAAGGAGCTTTGTCCTTCCTGGCAGGAGATGGACCCTGGGATCAAGGGTCAGGCCAGTTAGACTGCAACTGCATGTATTCAGGCTGAAGGCCACGCACATCAGGTCTGAGCATCTTCCCTCCTGGTGCTGATGGATTTTGTCAGTTCTCCAGGCCCAGCCTCCTCTCTCGTCAGTGCTGCCGTATCCCAGATGGGAGCACAGGCATCCTGACTCCAATGTCTCTGATGATGGTGGGAGAAACAATGCCCAAACCAAACCAGAGCTGTCTCGCCTGCCTAGAAAGTGGAGATAAACTGTTGCAAATCTCTCCCAGTGGCTGGAAACCACCTGTCTTGAAGGCACATCAAACCATGGAAAATGGCATTTTGTGCCTGCAAGCAAGCACGCGGCACACCATGATGCCAGGATATGCTTAGGGAACTGTCTGCAGCTGCACCAGACATCTGAGCTAAAGAAGAGTTGGGGGCTGAGTAACTGGAGTACAGTGCCAAGTTCCCCCTAGGACCGAGCAGATGGAGGGACATTACCTGTCACTGCCAGGCTGGGGGACTCAGTGCTGCAGCGTTCCCTCCTCCTGCCTCAACTTGATACATTTCCCATCCCAATCCCAGCTGCGGGCTGCTGACACCACGTCCTGGAAATCAGGGCTTGTACATAGCACCCACAGCAGCTCCTGCATCCTCCCCACCCCCAAGGAGATGATGCTGGCCTCACATCTCACCTGTGCCTCTGCCGTTTGCAGGCAGGTTACACCATGCACTTCCTGCTCAGTCACCCCAGGGGCAAGAGGAGCATCCCCAGGTTTGGGCAGCAGCTCTAGTTTCAGTGCCCTGTCCTAACCTTAGTGTCCAGTCTCCTGCTGATTTCCACTCCTTTAGACCCATCTATGGGAAAGACAAGAGGTCCCTGTCTTTGCTCGGGGCCCCCGGGCATAGTGCAGTGAGAGCACGCAGCCGGTTCCTGAGCTGTATGACTTGCCCGGCTGGGTAATGCTTCCCCTCCTTTCCTTTGAGGAATTTCTCACAGCACGGCTCAGTTTTTCTTTCTGCAGAGGCAGAAATCAAAGGAGATCAAACCTCAGGCACACACGCTCCCAGAAATCCATCTGCCAGCAAACCTGGGTGTGGAGCCGGCTGCATCCCTGCTACAGGAAATCAAAGGCGGCGGCTGAAACACAGCACAGTGCCGAGGTCAGGGGTCCCTTTGCTGTCAGAAAAATGGGACAAGAGGAAACAGCAATAATCAGATCACTCAAAAGCCTCGTTTACGCTTCACCTGGTTGCAGGGCTTCTTTCCCTGCAGCACGTAGTGTCTCACGTTTGGCTGTAGTGTCTCCTGCTTCAGCGCCCATAGCTGGGAGCACAAGGGATGGGGAGCTGCAGGGAGACAGAGGTGCCAAAAGCTGCAGGAGACAGAGACATCAGCAGCCCTAGGGGGCTGCCAGGGTTGGTAACTGGCAGCAGCAACCTGTTGTACCTCCAGAGAGCCTGTTGGAACAGAGAGGATGGGGAAATATGCTTCAGGTGTCTTTTGGGGGAAATTCTATCCCAGAGATGCCAAGCTAGCCACGGATCCACAGGATCAGAGCCTGCCCCTTGGAGCCTGCCCTCTCTGAGCAGCCTGAGCTGTATGCAATCACCAGGTCTGTTTTTCAGAGGAGAAAAGCAAGGTCTGACATCTCTCCACTGGAAATAAACAGGAGCTTATCTCTGCCTTGCACTTTGCTCTCAGCCAGGCCTTTGACACCCTTGTGCATGCAGCCTTATGACTCAAAATGTCACATAGATCTGTGGCAATTCTTATTTCAGCAGTGGAAGCGACACCTTCAGGGCCACGGGACCTGTCTGCACGCAGCACCCAGGGCTTCCTCAGCCCTTCTGTTTGCCCAGGAGAGACCTGTGGCCGCTGCTGCTCCTGATTAGATTTGTTTTTCTTGCTAATAAGGGACCGAGCAGTGATCTCTCACAGCAGCCGTGTGATCGGCGGGGATGCAAGAGAGCAAATGAGTCCATGGGTCAGGGGTGTGTAGGTGGGAGGTGTGGGGTGGGATGACACTGGCTGCACAGGCTGTGCTCAGCTGGGAGGCTGTGATGGGTGCAGAGCAGCATTGGGGAGGATCACTGTGCTGAGGTGACAGCGTATGGGAGACTGTGGCTCTGTGTGCTCCTCTGAACGTTTGAAGAAATGTATGAGAGAGGTGATGTGTGTCTGTGTGTGATAAGTGGAGCAAAGCATTCAAAGCAGCAGGCTCTGTAGGCTGGAGATGTGTGTTTGGGTGCAAAGAGATGCTCTGACAGTGCATTTAGGCAGTAAGGCTGTATGACAGGGAATGTGGGTGACAGCTTTGCATGCACAGTTGGTGGGGGACGTGGTGTGAAAGGCTGTTGTCAGGTGTCTGTTCCTGCTTTGGTGTGTGTGTCTGTGTGTAGCAGTTGTGCCTTTGCACCCCTACAGCAACACACAGGGCAGACTTTACCCCCCATAACCCTCCCTTGGCAGACGGGATGGGGTAAACCAGAGGCAGCACTGTTCAAATACTGAACGAGGTGACCTGTCTGCTATTCCTTAAAAATAAGTGGTGTTTTATATTCAAGCACTGGCCTCATTTCTAAAACCCTATTAAAAAAAAAAAAAAAAAGACAGAAAAAAGGCCAGGAGGAATCAAAAGGCGAAGCTGACAGGGAAGTGCAGCCCTCTGAAGAGGACACATCTCATCTGAGCACAGTACTTCAGACACAGCTCATGAGCCCTGTTAAGCAGCGGACATCTGAGTGCTCTGGTGTGTGTGAGACCTGATTTTTATCAGGTCCCACCACATTCCAGAGAGTGAGCCCCTGGCCCTGAGAACAAGCTCATCTGGGTCTGGTGGGATGGGACAGGGGTCTATTGGCTCTGGACAATAGAGACAGGGGTCTCTGGTCTATTGGACAGGGCTCTGCACCTCACCTCAGGCTCCTCTTCCCAGCCCAGTCAGATGATTTATCCTGATAGAATCCAGATAAGCCCAAAATACTTTAGGAGAGGCAGATAAATAACACAACCACAGCCTGGCATCTGCACAGCTGGAGACCAAAGGGAAGTCACTGAGTTGGTGGAGAGCACAGTGAATCACTCAGCATCCAAAACCAAGCTGAGTGGTGTCACACAGGTTGACCCCACATAGTGGGACAGTACCCTGGATGTCAGGCAGTGTTAGGACAGAGCTCCCAGGGCATGGACTCACCTGGTTGTGTGCTCTGACAGCCCCTCAAATTGTCTGAAAGGGACCCTGCAGCTGCCACAGGTGACACAGGCATGTGGAGGACAGCAGGTTTGTCTGTCAGCCAGAGGTATACCCAGGAGGGCTGTGTTAGGCATGCATGGCCATGGGCAAGGAGGGGGAGGAGGTGTGAGAAGGTTCCATCCTTGCCAAGGCCAATATGGGGCATGGATCTTTTCTGGGGTGATGGGACCCTGGAGAGGAGCAGCATGCATGGGTGCCCTTCAGGCAGGAGTGGGGACACAGGCAAGATTAAGGGAAGGAGAAATTTAGTCCTTTGGGGCGATCCAACACATTTCAGCTGCCGCTGGTAGGGACGAATCACTGTCCAGGCTGTTGTTTTCTCAGTGTAGGCATTCAGTCTCACACTGCCCCGCTGCCCCATTCCCCTGCCCATCCCACACAGTGCTACTGTGGGGCCAGGGTGGTAGAAGGCACAGGGCATCCTCCTCATCCTCCCTCTGCCCTGCCAGATCCACAGGCACTGCCACAAACCCTGTGAAAAACACTGCCCGCACCAGTGCCAGGCACATCCCTGACACTGCTGCAGTCGGCAGTGTCATTTAAATATCCTGGGCAGGATGGATTCTGATTGCTTTTATTATCAAGATAATCTATCCCTCTGATTTCAAGAGACCTCCTGCCGGTTTGCCCTAATACTGCTGAAAGAGGAGCTTAATCCACAGGCCGTGTTGCCTCTCTGGAATACGCTCGGCATTCCTGTATTCCTCCGGTGTACACACGCCTCCCTGAGCGCTAATGTCACCCAGAAGCAGCTATGCACAGCGCATTGCAAAGAGGAAGGAGCCTGTGTGGAAAACTCTGCCTCCTGCTTTCATCGAGCACTGGATAATGAACTGGTTTTTTGCAGCCTCCCAGCAACTTCACAGGCTGTCTTGGAGCCAAGGAGCCAGTTATTTTCCAGTCAGAAGGGGCCAGCCCCAAAGCTGTTCCACTTCCACGTATAAATAGCTGTTTTCTAGTTTACTGCTCTTTGTCCTTGGGATCCTGAGCACAGGTATCATGAGCAGTAGGTGAGAGGGGGTGTTGGCTCTCTGGGTTACCTTTTTCCCAAACACTGCTCAGACTTACAGTTCATGTCACAATGATGAGACGTGGTTTTGGCCCGCAAGCCCCTTTTTAGCTCTTAAGGGAGTAACACAAAGGGGAAGCCTGGAGCAGAAGTCAGTCAAGGCGCTCATTTCTCATCAAACCCGAGGAATGTGAGTTGGAATGGAGATAACCTGCAAAACAGGAAGTGAGATTGGTTTGCTCTGCACCATAATGCATACCAAAAGAAAGCTGCTATGTCAAAAGATGGGACCCCATTGGGGCAGGGCCAAATTACCTGGGAGAAGGATCTGAGGGACAGAAATAGCAAGAGCGAGCACTGTTGTCCCATAGGGTCAAACTCGGAGGAGTCTGAGGTTCATTTTCAGAAATGGACTGAGGCAATGCCCTTCCTTTTCTGCCCCCTGAAAAACAGATATTTTCACAGGAAGGAAACATTGACTTCTGGCCCACTTTAGCACCTCTCCATACAAACATGCTGCTGTTTTTCTCCAGTTCATCTGCAGGTGCCCTCAGCTGCAGTGTCCAGACCTGGACACAGCTCAGACAAAGCAGAATTGCAGATTTCAATGGCTTACATCCAACATCCAGCATTAATGCATCCCAGGAGGTGAGCTGCCCTTTTTGCTAAACCATCACACTATTGACTCATGCTAAGTTAGTCATCCATCTGAACCCCCTGATCCTTGCCTGCCATCCTGCTGCCTCTCCAGGCTCTCCTGTCTATGCATTCATGCATTCATTTATCCCTCCCAAATGTGGTACCCTGTGCTCTCTGTACTAAATTTCATCTGGCTGATTCCAGACACTCTCTCCCATCCATCCCAGTTGTTTTGAATTCTGAGCCTGTACTCCAAAGTTCTTGCAGCACCCTCATTAATACACAGCCCTGGACTTATTTAGCAGATGCTGATATCAAAATGCATATGATTACTCCCAGTTAGCAAAGAAGTGTATCCATTTAGCCAGCAGGAACGTTTTTATTTATAAATGCCTTAAAAAAACCTTCAACTGCTATCACTCACACTGATAAAAATCCAGTGTAATAACTATTGACTCTAGCACAGATACTTCAAATTTATTCTGGTAAGTATTTGAGAGCAGAGTTGGGCCCATTCTTGTCATGTACCCTGCAGGTGGTCATACCATCAGTCTGTGAAATACCTGCAATAGGTGGAGCTATTTATCCTCACTCCCCAATGAGGAATAGTTGTTCTTTCTCTTTTTTCTTTTTCTTGTTCCTGTCTAAGCTGTTTGCAGAAGAGCTCTGTAAAATGAAAAACAACAATAACAACAAAAAAAGCTCCCACCAACAAATCAAACAACTTAATAACTTAGTAAAAAAAAAAAAAAAAAAAAGAAAGAAAGAAAAAAGAACCCATAGCTCTAGAGGTGTCACTTGGTAAATCACAATCAGCTGCTGCTCAGAAAAATGAGGCTGGTGAAAGAGCTGAGCTCACTCTGGGCACGCTTGATGAGATAACACAGTCTCTAAGACAGCTCTTGCTATGTTGCAGCAGCTTTAAAATGTATTTCTTTTGATACAGAGCTATTCATGGCAAACATGCCAGCAGTGCCTGAGCAATGTTTCTCAGCGTTCAGTGCCTTGCCTCGAGTCTGCAGAAGAGAGGATTTTGATGAAATGGTGGTAGTAGAAAGCAGAGAGGAAGAGGTACTGGCTGAGGAGGGTTTGTGTGCTGGAGGAGCCCTCCTCAGCACCGAGGTTTGCTGACATGGGCCCTCTTTTGCCAGTGTCTGAGTGCTTGCTAAAGGCGCAGCAGCCACATAGCTCAGGGACTTCCTGAGTAAGACAGAATTCCCATGCACCTACAAACTTATCTTTTCTATAGAACTGCCCAGCCTTTCCTGCCATCCAGGTAAGCATTTAGCTTCTGTGACCAGGTTGCTGAGCATCCACTACTTATTGCTGGAAGTATTTCTTACTTACTTTGGAACCTGGCTCCACCTTACTTCATCCGGTGGATCCTACTCCTCACACCAGAAGAGACACCTTGCCCGCCTGGTTCATGCCTTGAATTTATGAGGAATTCCCTTACCCCTCTCACATCCTGTGAGTTTGATCAACCTCGTTGCAAACCACAGGTTTCCAGCCGATCACACTTATCTCACAGGCTGATGTTCCTGTAATTAGCAGCAGTAAAAAGGCCATCACTCGGAACAGGATTAATTAGCCCAGTGGAGAGGATTCAAGAGCGAGCAGGCAGAAGCCAGGAAAATCACAGGAACTGCCCAGGCTGTGTGTGAGGGAGGTCAGAGCCTGGCTTAGCTCCCCCGGATGCCCAGGTGCATGGTCAATACCAGGCAGGAAGTGGGAGCAGGAGCCTCCCTGTGCTCTGTGGTGGGCACACAGCATCAGATAATCCACCCAGGGAGATGGACTGAAGCCAAATGAAGGCTGGCTCAGCTGAGCGTCTCATAGGGCACAGAGGAGACAGGGGATGCGTGCAAAGAAAATCCAGGCTGTGGTGGTAAATTCACACCATGAGTAGCCCATGGCAGGTGAAGACCAGTGAAAGAGGGTGAGGTTCCAAGCAGTGATGCTGAATACACCAGCACTGCCATCTTCACAGCACCAGCCCCATGACACCCAGCAGAACACTGGTCTGTGTTCCAGGCCAGCCAAGGAGCATTTATAGTCACCCATGCTCAAGTAAAGGATAGGGAGGCAGGAAGAGCAGAGCTGTGTCATTACAAGACACCAATGGCAAACAACCTCTTCCCATTGTCCATCCCAGCACAGACAAATCCACTCCAAATCCCACTGCTCAGCCCCACACACTACCCAATTCCCCTCACCCCATGCTGGGGCAGGAGACCCATATCATGCATCAGCCACTGGGATATGAATGTCTCAGGGTAGGAAAGGGAACCTTAATTCTGGGACACTGCCAGAATTGTCACTGCTTGCAAGGACAGAAATAGCACCCCTAAACTCCCACCCCACTGGCTTCACAGCCTCTCCTATCTCACTCACCTTTTTCTCCCTTTCTGACAGCGCCCAAGCACAGGAGGGAGGGTGACTCCCCCCAGCATCCACTCCAGAGAGCTCTTTTCATTCTGCATTTAGAAGGGAAAGAAGAAAAGGCAGAGCAAACCTGTCTCGCACGTAATCTGCTGCACAAATGCCAGCTCTCAGCAATCGATTGCAAACGCTCCCGGAGGGCTGTTTTCATTTCATAATATTTATTGGGTTGCTTTATTGTCAGAATCATTACAGTTCAATGTACTGCATGGATTTTATGCCAGCTGCGCTTAGTTTGTCTTGTTTTTAGCACTCCACATGCCTTATGTGGGCCTTGGTTGCACCTGGGCTGGGACTGCTCCTCACGTAGAGTCCTCTGTGCAGCATGGGGCAAGTTACCTCCTCTCTCTGTGTCTCTATTCCCTGCCATCCCTGGATAAACTGTGGCTTGTTGAGCTATCCATAAGCTCCCAGGGCAGGGATGGTCTCTGCATATACAGCATCTCTCGTAAATGAGTCCTGATCTTGGTTGACCCATTGGATGTGAAGCAATCAAAGCAAGAGAACCCAACCCATGCCATGATAAGAAAGGAACTGTGAGGAATGAGCAATGGGAGGAGGAGGGAACAGGCTTAGAGAAGGATTAGCAGCAGCAGATGTTATGTATAACATCTCCTGAAGGCAAGAGTCCTGGTGAGAGGGGCTAGGATGGCAATGGGGCCAGGGTAGCCATTAAGGGGAGGAGCTGCTGCACTCCTTGAGATGCAGATGCTCTGCAGATTCTCACTGGTGCAAACTCAGGGCCTGACAGTGTGCCAATTGTCAATGTGTAGACAGGACACTAGCAAAGCAGTAGGATGGGGAGCACTCCCAGTCTCCATTCCACTGGCACCACTCCCTTGTTTCTCGAGGCTCCTGGCAATTAGGTGGTGAAGAGGAGGAGACCAAAAGGCTGCCCTGTATCCCCAGTTCTCCCCCTGGAGCAGCTGGGCATGGGAGCCAGCACAGTATGAGCGAGAGGGGCTCTCTCTGCAGCAGGCAAGATGGTTTGCTTCCCTTGAAGAGAGGGGCCCTCATCAGACTTCATGAGTCCACAAAGCGAGGAAATACCCACGCCCAGAGGAGGAGTGCCTCCCAGACACAGCCCAGGAAAAGGGGCTGCCTGCTTGCACACATCCAGTTCAGCTGCTAGCTAGAGTTGGCAGCCTCAGGAGAGGCTTGGCCAGAGCTGCTCCCAGGTGTCCAGGGGAGGATCGATGGCTTCCTGGGGACAAAGGCTGGGCCCAGCAGAGGTGTCAGAAGTGGAGAAGGATGGAATGCCGAGGCTTTCCCCAGGGAGGGAGCTAGAAAGAGAAGCAGACGACTGACAAGGGGCAACAGCATCCCTCCTGCAGCAGGTATTTAGTGCTCACGCTCTGCAATAACCCATAATTTGAGCTGTAAAGGGAGCCCTGGCACTAACTCAGATTCAATAAACGCCTAGGGGTGATCTGAGGTTCATCAGGCCCAAGAGAGGAGCATGGTGAGGAAACACTGTGAGGAATCACAGCTGAAATCCCTGCCCTGCTCCAAACACAGAGACCCCAACCCAGTACTGGGGAGGTGCCAGGGATCCCCAGAGCACAGCACAGGGCAGCTCCCACCCCAACCAGTGCCTGTTGCTAACTTTGTGACTGTGTGTGTGCTGGGAGTTACTATGCCAGAGCTTTGGCTGTTCGCTTCCATCTCACTTTTTTCAATTACCGCCTGCACGCTGCCTTCCCAATTGCCTGGCAGGCCTTGACTCACCTGCCTGCTGAACATAATTTGTTTTTAATATATGACTCTGGCAAATTTTCTCTTCCTCCCCCTCTTTTTTTTTTTTTTTTTGTTATTATTAAACAAAATTGTATTTTTTTTGCAACTCATGTTTGTAATTAATTCCTGAACAGACGATGTCCCACCAGAGCAAAGAGGGCTGAACTAGGTATCCTTAGGGAAGTAGATACTCAGCATCTACAATTAGCCTTGTGTGCACACCCATCCCCAGAGACCAGTGTGACATCTCTAGGATGAGTATCTTCGAGGATGTATTCAGCCCTACCATGGCAGAAACACCTCCTGGGGCTGTATAAAGCAGCTCAGCCTGGCTCCAGTCCAGGGCTGCCAAATCTCTATAGGCAGGCAGAGCTGTCACACCATCTCTGATGGATTCCTCCAAATACTGCTTCACTCTTCCTTGCCTGGCTTGTCCCTGGGGCTTGCAGCCCAGCAGGATCTGGGGGCCAGTTTGCACTACCCTTTCTGAAGTTCAGCTTCTGCAGCAGGTCTCTGTCTCCGTCTGTGTGGTGGGCATGTGCTCAGGAGAGGCCACTGAGGGTTAGTTTGAGGTCCCAAGAAGGACAGGGAAAAGAAGCATCAAGTGGGCTGGAAACACATCCTGGAATTTGTAACCAACTCCCTAATTTCTGGCAGCAGCTTAGTTCCTCCAGGGCATGAGGGTGTTTGTGGCCACCATATTCACACTCCTTTGCATTGGTGAGTGGTAATTACCGTCGCTTCCCTGTCCTTGGGGGCTGAAGTCTCATCTGGAAAATCACAGTTCTTCATTGGGGAAGGAACTTGATCTGGAACTCTGTCTCACCAAGGTTTCACCAAGCAGGGTGGGGGCTGCCTCACTGCCTCCCAAGCAGCCCCTCACCCCCAAACCCCCAGGTGATGCTCACAGCTGGGCCACCACAGAGGAGCCCTTCATGCCCTCAGCCCACCCAGCTAAGCAGGCAGAACTCAGAAACATGAACACTGCATTGGAAAATGCCTCTAAATCCCTCTGCACCATACCTCTGTCCTCAACAGGGGGTCTGTGATGATAAAGATGCTCCACTTGCAGCCAGAGAATTATTTGAGCACCGGCAGGATCAGCAGCTGATTTATGCAGAAATTACTGTTCAAACCCACGGCTGTGCATGCCAACCAGGACACAGCAGGACTATGCTGACCTCCCCCCTCACACCCACAAAATCCTTTATGTTTTTAAGAAGCTGCAATAGCCAGAGACCCTCAAAATACCTTGACCCCAGAGGGGTAAGAGAAAAAACAACAACACAAATTCCCTTTAAAAAGCAAGTCAAGGAGGGAAACAGCTGCTCCTAATGACCTGATCCATCAAGCGAGCACTGGCCCCATCATTTGCTTCCTAAAAGCTCCTGATCATCAGTGATTATCAACGCTGGCCATGTGCATTTTGATCAGGCACAATCAAAGCTGAGTGCAGCTGAAAGAGCCATAAAAGCCTGTGCAGAGCAATTGGTATGGAGCCCTGGCTGGGGGTCAGGCTGGGAGCTGGCTGCCCACGGGCTGAGTTCCTGCACTTACTAGCCAGCTTGCTTTGGAGCTGAATGTAAAAGAGGAGAAATTATGTGGGTACCCATGGCGTCTCATTGAAAAGATACTTAGAAAGGTCTTGGGAAATGGCCTCAGGCACCAGGCTTCCCTAGAGCACTGGGATGTGTGACCTGCAGGAGGGGATAAAATGCCCCAGGTGACTGGACAGACCCCACATTGCACACACATAAACCGTGGCAGGCAAGGCTCAGAAATTCTTTCTCATAAGCCATCACCACACTGCAGGCAGCCCCATCTTGGCTGGCCTGAACCGCAGTGTTTTTCTTCCAGTTGTTCTCTTTCTGGCGAAAATGTTTCGTTTTCCAATCAGAAAGATTTGGCTGGAGAAATGTTGGGCCAACTTTTACTCTAAACTTGCTGGTGCTTTTCATGAGTGCTAAAGTTGGTGCACGTGTGGGGAGATCCCCAGGGCAGCCACTGAAAAAATATCCCACCCTCTCAATTGCAGTTGCTGCCAGGACAGTATGGGCTGGAAAACAGTCCATGAAACATGGCCTGTTTTGGTCACTGGATTATTTGAGGCTAATGAGTTAATTTGTTCCATGTTTAAAGCCTTGTCTGTAAAGCCAAGTTAATGCAAGGAATAAAATTCACTTGGAAAAGGAGATCTGCATCCACAGCTCAGTAAAAGACCTGGCAAGTAATGTGGCAGAATGAGCCTGATGCTGCCTGGGCATCTATTCAGTGCAAACACAAATAAGGTCATAGTAATTAGCGATTCATAAAGAGATGAATATCAGGCAATTAAATAGGTAGTTTGAGGCGTGCTGGTTGAAAAGAGGTCTGTGTGGTGATTGTGGATTAGAGGCTGCCCAGGAGGTGGGTGTCTGGCTGCAGCAATGAGACACCCGGGCACAGTCACTGCTTTGAAGCACAATTTGCTATTCCTGGTTTTGTGCCCTCAGTTTTGAGTGCCAGGTTAGCCCCGCTTCTGCTGAGAGAAAGGTTAGGTTTGAAATGGAAACCTGCTCTGGTGCAGGATTCAGACCATGTAGAAAAAAAAATGACAAAGATTTGCTGCTTCTTAGGGAGGGCTCCCTGCATTTCAGGAGGTGTTTGATGCAGCTCAGAGGTCTGATTTCCAGCATTTCATCTCATCTTGTTAGAGCTTCCAGTTGTGCTAAAGACTGTCCTGTTATTTCAAGATTCTCCACATCTGCTGCATTTCTGAGTGCTGAGAGGAGACAAGCAGAGCTGAAATGGGCAGGCAGAAGAGAAATGCCAGCAGGATTCAAGCTTTTCATGCATTTTCACCACATGGACACGCGATGCCGTGTTGGATCAGAGCACTGCAGATCTGGCTCTCAGCCTCCCCTCTGCCCCATGCCAGGCTTTGGCCAAGCACTGTCCTCCCTGCAAGGGGGGAAAAAATTGTTGCCCAAGGTCATGGAAGGAGCCAACAGGGAGGTTATTTCAGGAACATTAACGCATCCTTTAATTAGTGCATTGTGCATGTGCCCGGGAGGCTGCGAGTTCCCTCGAGTGAGGAGGAAGAGAGGTGCTAGCAATGGGGTGGTGGGGCCGGCAGGTCATGCTCAGGGCTGTCACATCCCCTTCACACTGCCCGGCTGCTTGTCTTTGTGCCGAGCCTGGTGATGGGGGCACGGAGCGCCTGCGGGGTTGGCAGCGCCTGTAATTAGCAGTTAGTGCATTTGACTTTCCTCCTCCGGGCTTGATTATTTCGGTGTGATTAACAGGACCTGTAGGATGCCGCTGCAGACACAACATCAGCTGTTCCCTGCCTGCTCTGAGGGGTGGGTACCAAGGCAGGGCTGAAAGTGCTGTCTCCTCTGTGTTCTGTGGAGGTCATCAAGCTGCGAGGGACCACGGGCAGCCAGCAACCCCACGCTCCTGCCTGAGCTGTGCCCAGCCCTGCCCAACCAAGCACGGGGCTGAGACCTTCTGCCTTCTCCTGGCACCTGATCCCTGTGCTATGATGCCCATATCGTTGGGAAATGTCTTACCTAAACCTTCCCTGCTCAGAGCCTGCAGTTTTTGTTGTCTGTGCTCAGTGGAGCTGATCTCTGCTTGTTCCAGTCCCCTTTGCCTCTCCTTTCGATGTACCTGGACACATTTCTCCTCTCCCCCCTGCCTCCTCCTGGAGGCTCTGGATTAAGCCGTATTTATTTTTGCAAGTATTGCTTAAGTCACGGACCCCCAAAATAGACTTCTGCAAGGTCCTGCTTGATGCAAAGAGCTGTAACAGAAAATGTGCAGGAGTGGGTTGAGAAGATGATTTTCAGCCAGGACCAGCTCTCCATCTCTTCAGAAGATGTCCCCAAGATGTTGGTGCAGAGCAGAGAGGGTGCCAGGACACCTGAGAGTGGAATCTAACTTCTGGAATCCTCTTCTTTGCAGTGAAATACTCGGAGTTCAGCTGTTGATTAAAGCTCTGACAAAATGAAATGGAATGAGTAGACCTGGTCAGCATGCTGCCTGAGGTACCTGGTGATTTGTAAGAGCTTTACACTGCTTCTGAAAGAGGCAAATCTTTTCCTTTCTCTACGTAGATCTGGCCCCAGGAGGAAGCTGAAACAAACTGAAATTCCAATCCTAGATGCATTTACCTCCACTCAGAGCTTCCCAAAGAAACTGTATCTTATTGGATAATGACTACATTTTTCATGTTGGTTCCTTTTTTCATCTACAGAGATAGCTTATCTCCTGTCTAATGATATTAAAATCACAGCAGCACAGTAACATCCCCATGGGGGTCTCTAATGTACCCTGTTTGGCTCCCACCATTGCTCATTGACTCGATGTGTTGGTGATGGCTTAAAGTGCAGGTGAATGTGGGCAGCCACTCACGTTATTTGGCTCAAAGGTGTGGTGCCACACCTGTGTGGCACTTCAAACTTTTCATGGGGAAATGTTGGTCAGTATTTTTCCATCATGTTGTCCTGTTGGGAAACATAAGGGCAGCTTGAGAGGCCCACAGGAGGAACCATGGCAATGGTCAGTGGACTTTAATGCACCAGAAATCTGCTGGAAAATCTGTTAGAAAATGTGTAAAGGTCCCCAAAATAAATTGGTTTGAAATGTGTTCTTTTTCGGGCTGTGTGGGATATGAATTATTTGATTCTGGCCAGGCTGGCTAACAGCAGCAGCAGGACGTGAGCTGCAAGCTTAGAGAGAAAAACCCTTGGAGGGCATTCCGGAAGATGCAGTGTTCCCAGGGGTACCGAGGCCCTGGCTGTCCTGCTGTCCCACCTCCTCTGCCCAGCACCTCCTACACGTGCTGGGATGCTGGAAATGGTGGATCCATGGACGCTGCAGAGCAGATGGATGTGGGCAGTGCCTGCAGCCGTGCAGGGGAGCATTTCCTCCCCCGGAGCAAAGGCTGTGGTGAGAAATGTGCTCTGTGGTCCCAACGTGCTGCACCACCAGAGCCCTGGCTCAGCTGCCCAACAGCCTGTTCTGGTGCACACATCCACACGGACACCCACGGACTCCAGCCACAATGATCCAAAATTAAATTTGGCTTTAAGGAAATTCATCTGTTGGCACGGATTGAGCTAGTCCCAGCAGTGGCCCAGATGAGAGGTAGGCTCTGATACAGGCTAGTAACACCTCCAGGGAGGCAAGACCTCTGCCTCTGTAAGCTGGGACATCCACCTGGTGTCCCCAGCCAGGGGACATCTGGCTGGAGAATCACAAACACACCTGACCTGTGAGGAGAGAAAAGAGCCCACAACCCCACACCCCCTCTTCTATGCTTACACAGAGCTGTTTGGGGCAGACCGTCTCCAGTACATTTCCATCCACCTCCAATACATTTCCATCCATTTTCCACTCCTTGAGACTGAGCTGGATGTTCCCAAAGCCCACAGCTTAGTAACACATCCCTGTCACAGAAGCTTTAATGCTGCCCTGCTTAAGGGCTGACACTCCAAAAGGATGTGGCCACAGCGTGCATCTTTCGGTGCCAGGTTTTGCAGTGTGACAAGCTGCCACACCTAATTGCTAATTAACTAAGATTTGCATATGCAGTTTAATTCAGCTGGCTGCAGCCCCCCTGACAGGACCCAGACAGCTGAAAAAGCATCCCTGATGCACCACCAAAACATCTTGGTTCCTCTGCTCAATCAGGTGAAGTTATTTTAGTTCAGCCATCAGCAGGAGGCATTTCAGAAGCACCATGAAACACTGTAAATAAGTAATAAAACTTTGAAAAATCTAATCCATGGAAATATTTGAGATTTCAGAACTATTTCCTCTCTTGTGCTGAGACAAAAATTTGAGCTCTTTTACCTTCTTACTGGCAGTGAGAAGCTGGTAATTCCAAGGAAGAAGGAAGGGAAGAACAGTAGATTGGTTTGATAACTTCCAGTAGTTTCATGCTAGTCCCAATTTACTTGTTTGTTTGTCTAAATTTATTCCAGTGTTGAAATGGGACCATTTGGATTCATCTGCAGCTCTCTGGTTTGGAAATACATTGGCAGGCAGTTTCCTTTTAATAGCCATTGTTGCTTTTGCCCCCAGAAATTTCTGAGCTGGGAAAGTTGGGTTTTTGTGACAGACTTTGTTCTGCAAATAGTTTTGGTTTTGCTGAAGCAGCATTCTGGGCAAATTAAACATTTGAAACTCCAGATATGTGGCGTGTAAGTGTATTTCTGTCTGTGAATACAGACATATTTTTATGTGTTTGCTCAATTGTGTTTATTTTAGGCAAGAAATTGAGGATTTAATATCAACTAGTTGTACAGAGCAAGCGGGGAAGTTTCCATTTTGGATGCTATGGTCTGATGGTGCTGCTAACATTCCTCACTCCCACCACTGTGGCTTAGCCTTTCCCTTGGCTTGCAATGGTCTGGGAGATGCTGGAGGCCCTGAGCACCTCCAAAGAGCTCAGAAGGGGCCCCTTTTTCCAAATGCAGACCAGTGCCCTGGTCACTTCACCCAGACCATGCGTTGTCACAACCAGCCTGGGACTCCTGAAGAACCAACCTACTTGGTTGGTCCAAAAAAAAGGCAAAAGGGATGCAGGAAAAGGGCCATACATGATGCAGAGCAACATCTGAGCAGACCCAGAGGATGGCTGGGCTCTGGAACAGGCTCCCCAAAAGAGGTCACAGCACTGTCTGACAGAGCTCAAGTGTCTGGACAACACTCTCAGGCATATGGTGGGGTTCTTGGGGTTGTCCTGTGCAGGGCCAGGAGCTGGACTTCAGTGATTCCTTTTGGGTCCCTTCCCACTTAACATATTCTGTGATTCTAAACCCACCTGGAGATGTTCTTCATCCTGTAGGGGTGTAAGGGTGGGAGATGGCCTGTGGCTACAGAAAAGCGTGGTCCACCTCATGTGTCCCATCTGGGTTGTTCCTGCTGTCACACTGACTCTCGTTGTCCCTCGCTAGCGAAGCCCAAGCCTAAACCCAGTTTGATATCCAGGGCAGTCATGCTTTTTGGGATCTCTGAATTTTACCTTCTTCAGCAGGAAAACCCCAAAGGTGACAAGCACTTTAAAATGTGTTTTTGCCTGGATGGCTGTCTCTGCCCAAGAAGCAGGCCGCTGCAGCTCAGAGGAAGATGCTCAGTGACCAGCATAAGCTGTTTCTGGGCTGGGTGAGCACAGTGGGAACAGCTGGAGGGATTTGCTACTCCACCTAAGGATTTCAAAATCCTCACAGATTTAGAAAATGCAGCAGAGAGCTGAGCTGAGGCTGGGGTCTGTTCCATAGCCTGCTCAGTGTTTGGTGAGCTTGGGGCTTGTTCTCTGCTGGGTTTTGCTCTTGTGTTGCAGGACTAAACCTCTCAAAACTCAGCCTGGCTGCTGGTGGGAAGAGACACAGCCTTGACACACAACTGCTTGGGGGAAAAAAAACAAACCCTCAGACTTAAGCGTAGAGCACCCCAAGACTTTTACAGTGCTGAGGCAGAAATTTATCTGGGTACTGACCTTCCTGCAAAGGCCACTGTGGAGATAAAAGTGAGCTGGGGAAAGGAGGGGAGGACCACAGTGCAGAGAAAGAGACAGTGATGGCTGGGGTTGGGGCTGGATCTCATCAGCCTGTCCTGGGCTGCAGTCAGTCCTGGGGCCAAATGCAGCCCCCAGAGCTGGATGCAGAAGAGGTCCTTTCCTCCTTTGTGATGCCACACAGGCAATTCTGTGCTTGTGTGTGTATGTTCCAGACTGTATGACCAAGAGGCAAATACAACTGTGAACAAAACAAATTTATTTTTCTATCATGCTCCATTTCCAGTCTACAAAGTGAAAAAAAGTGCCTTTTTTCTGGGAATTTTCTGACCGACTCCAGCTGCCTCCCCCGTTCGGCTGCAGCCAGCAACAGGCTTAGAAATACCAAGTTTAATTAAAACAATCTTTTATGTTCCGATGCAAGCCTTATTTCCTCTACCTGGTGAGAAATGGCTCTTGCCTCAATCAGCAATTGAAGTCTGAGATTGCTGCGCTGAGCAGAACGGCGGCCACTCTCTGTTAATTAAAGCTCAGCTTGGGCGTTGCCGCCCAGTCCCCCCAAGAGCAGTTCCCAAAGTTTGTCTCCAGCCTCGCAGGACCAGCAAAGGGTCACAGGCGTTAGCAGTATGCAGGAGGAAACCTGCTGGCTTCTGTCCCACTCTAGTGATTTACAAGCCAAAATATATAATAATTTATTTGATTGGGGTTTTTCTCTGATAAGAGAGCTTTCACAGCTGTTTGGGGAGCCTGTGTGAAAGGGATGGTATTTCTAACTGCACACTCTGACTTAGCATTGTCAAGTTTTACTCTTAAGTTGTATTTCTATTCCACTCAACAGCTCTCCCTGCCCAGTTTCTGGTTTCCCACTGGATGCCAGAGACTTCTCCTCCCTGCAGTGTCTGGGAGGTCTGTCTGTTCCAGATGGTTCCTGTGCTGTCCCCCAGGTATGTGGGAGCTGTATTTGTGGGAGCAGGGCATTTCCCAGTGTTTAGTACGAGGAGGGGAAGGTAAGAATTTCTCCTGGCTGGCACATGGCTCTACCATGCCAGCTAGAATTAAGGCTGAAATTATGGGGTCACTAAAACGAGATTTACAATAGTGGAATAAAGTTACTGAAAGATGAGCACAACTCTATGCATTATTAAGAGTGCTTAACAATAAAGTCCTCACTGCATCAGCACCTCATTTAGCTTCTTTCTTCTTCTCTCATAAAGCTATAATCTCTCTCTATTAATGTAAGACCCAGTTTCTTCCTATAAAACAACTATTTCTCTTCATCAGTCTCCAGCATGGGAAGTTGAAGGTGGAATGAGTCCTTTTGTCTGTGTTGCCCCTGTGAAAATATCCTTGTCCTACTCTTTTTCCCCAGGAATTTGTCTGCCTGTGCAATGACAGGAGGGTCAATCCTGCTCTTCCCATTTTGCACCCACCTCTACCAGGTGCTGTTGACAAGGGGTCCCTGGTTCCAGCTCATACCCTGCTGCAGCCCCCTGAAGACACCATTCATTTTCATTTGTGATCAAGCTGTGAGGACAACTGAGAGCTTTCTAACCTGATGGTCATCTACTAACAGGCCCAAGGGCCTTCAGCTGATGAGAGATGGGGGTACTTATAAACCAAAGAGTATTTCCCTCCTAGTGGTGGGGACCTGGATGAGCATCCCCTGATGCCACTGGCATTTGGGGAGGATTGAACAGGACTGTGGGGAAACTCTTCTAGTTTCAGCACTGAGTTTGCTGGTTGGTGGATTTGCCCCCTTGGTGGTCAATTCAGACCCAAAGCTGCTCATGCCAGGCAGCTGTGAGCGTTGGCATGAGTGAGGGGTGAGCACACAGCTTGTCTTTTTTCTGGCCTCAGGACCTCCAGGGGCTCCATTTCCAGTTTCCAGCCCCAGAACAGGGGCTTTGTGCAAGAGAGGTCAGAGGAGATGAGCCAATGTCCACGGGGCACGCAAATAACCCATGCCCAGGTGGTGAGGACTGGCAGAGCCAAGGCCAGTGCTGCCCACAGAGATGACATGCATGTGGAGTGCTCTGGTGTCACACTGAGACCAGAGTCCTCCTTCCTCACAGCCCCATCTATTCTTACCACAGGTGTTCAGGCCATGCAAACTGCAGGAGAAGGGATGAGGAGCAGTTTTCTGGAAATATCTGCAGCATATGGGATGTCACTCCCCTCAGCGTGAGCAGAGAGCAGCTTCTCCAGCAGACAACCCACCAGCAGGTTTAGATCAGCTGGAGTTTCCTGTAACTGAGGGGCCAACAGGATCCCACTTCACCCTCCCACCAGCTCATTATGACCTCTCAGCTTTTCCCCCACCACCCATGGGTTTGGCAGCTTCATCCTGTTTTCTCCGTCCCTCAGTGCCCGTGTCCAGGTGTGGCTCCCCAAAGTCACTGTCACAGCATGAACTCCCTACTTCATCCTGCAAGGCATGGGGCTCCAACAGGCTCCCAGCTGATCCCATTCCACCGTGCTGCTCTCAAAGGAAGGAGGATGACCAGGCAGAGTTCCGGGCATGGTCTTGAGGGGTCATTCTACCTCATGAAGCCCCAGCTCTACTGGGATGCTGAATAAGGCAGGATGTCCTGCATTTGTCCACCCTGCTCTCTCCCAGAAGAATGGAGAAATTCTTGAGGTTTCTTGTTTTTGTTTCTGAAGAAATTAGTCTCATTCAGGGTGGGTTTGGGAAAAGCAGGCTGGGGCAATGTTTTGCAGCTGCAGAGATGGAAAGTATTTCATGCAGTGGGCAGGGGCAGGCAAGGATCACATGGCAACCTTGCTTCCACTACACAGTAGCCTGTCAAGCCTCCATAACTCACCTTTGGGATGGATTTGAATTTCCTGACCAATTTTTGACCAGCTTGGCCACACCATTATCTAGTACTCACCTATGGTAGTCCCTTGGGTTCCTGAGTGTCTCAGAGTCCACACAAACCTACATGAAATGGGGTAATTCAAGATGCCTCTCTGGTCCGCCACCTCTTCAAGGGTTAGGAGAAGCTTTTCCCTTGACAAGACAGACCTTTCTAAGCAGAACTTTTCCTACTAGTTTTTTTCCAAGCAGAGCCCTTCAGCAGACACATCCCATTCCCTGAAGCACCAGCTCTGCATTGCAGACCCTGCAGGGAGCCTCGAGGGGGCACTTCCCTGAACAACTCCATCTGCTCTGCACTCCCACCGCTGCTGCACCACCCAGCACACAGGTAGGTCAGACATACCTGCAAGAAAGGCAGTTGCAGAGGCACCTTCCCACCCCAAATACACCTGGGAGGTCCATGTTTGCCACTACATTCTCTGGAAAGTCATTGAAGGGCTTCTCCACCCCTAAATATCCCTCAGAGGTCCCCTTGCTGAGCACAGGCCAGCTACCCTACTTAGTGAGCCGGAGCTGTTGTCAGAGTTTGACACCGCGCAAGATTTACTCCATCCTGCGTGAAAGGAAAGACCAAGCCCTCACATCTGAGTTAATGAAACAGTCTGAGGAGACAATAGTTCCTAGCGCTGCGAGAGCTTGCATTAGTGAGCTGGGGTTATGGAGAGCTCTGATCAATAAATATGTTGCCACAGCTTTTCAGAGCATCCATCACTTGTCAGGAAATGCATTTAGGCTAATACCTGCAGAGGGCATAAACCAGCCATAGGAATTAAAACCTGCCACATGCCAAATGGTAATGCACAATTTAATGATCACAGGATCTGATAAATAAGCAAAACTGTGAAATGAATAAATACACTCTGGCATCAACATCTGCAACCCAACCTGACCACATTTAGAGGCTCAAGATTAACCTGCAAGGTGCTTCTCTGGGCTCATCTGTTTTCAGTACGTGGGCAGCAAAGGCAGCAGCCTGAAACCCTTAGCCAGAAGAGCCCAAAAGACTTTCAAAACCAGTGTTTCTTGTCACCTCAAGCAGTGGTGTAAGTAGGAAATGAGCAGGCTTCCAGTGGAGGAAAAGCTGCAACAAAAGTCACAACAATGAGCTCTACTCTTATGGCTGTGCTGGGCAAAGCAATTCAGGGAGGGACTGAAACTGCAGCAAAGAAAGTTTAAACTAGACAGCAGAAAAAAGAGAGCAACTGGTCATTCCTGACTGTCAGAGGTGAGAAAGGAGGTGGATTTTAGGAAGAGGTTGGGCAAGCTAAGGAGAGCTGATCATGGGACCAGAGGCTCCAGAGAGCCTCTCCCGCTCGTATGCCTCCCCATGAGGTTTATCCTGTGCTTCTCCCAGCACTAGCAGCACAGCCCAAGGCTCTCATGGCATAACCGGGGAGCAGGTAGGACGAGACAGGAGGAAAGGAACAAGTCCTAAGTGAGAAATAATCCTTAAGAGAGCAGACTGAGAGAAAGATATGCTGCTGAGACTGCTGCTCCTGTCCTGCTTCAGTTCCTATCCAGGGGAGGGCTCAGCATGGGAAAGGGAGAATAAGCAGCATGAAATTAAGAAAGGGAAATTCTCAGGTCTGTCACAAGAAAAAAACTTCCTGACAGGAAGATTCATGAGGCTGTGGAGAACCTTTTCCCAAGGAAAGCCTGGAGCATTTGAAACTAGATTAAACAGTGGATCCAGGTATGCAAACAGGGAAAACATTTGTGCTGCAGGAGAGTTGGACTAGAGTGAGCTGAGCAAGGCACTGCCCACTGCTGATGTATTCCTGATCTGTTGTGCTATCTGTGCATGCTCTCCATCTGTTGTCGGATTCTCCCTGGTCCCCGAGAACGTGACAGGTGGCCTCTGTGGCCAGCATGGATCAGGGATCTTTAAATATCCCTTTCTGCCACCTTGAAGACCACCTCAAGCATCTGCTTGGCATCTTCACGCAGCTCAGGCACAGCCCTGCAATTCTCCTGACAAGGCATGGCATGTGCTGCTGAGACCCCTGAGATGGCCAGCAGCCCTTCAGCCACCGCTGTTATGGTGCAAGGAGATGTTGGGAGTAGATTTAGAATAGATATTAGGGAAAAAGTCCTCACCATGAAGTTGGTGAGGCACTGGAAACTTGCCCAGGGAAATTGTGTCTGCCCCATCCCTGGTTCAAGGCCAGGTTCGATGGGGCTCTGAGCAAACTGGTCTAGAGGAAAGTGTTCCTGCCCATGGCAGGGGGGGTTGGAACTAGATGATCTTCAAGGTCCATTTCCAACCAAAACCATTCTGTGATTCTATGATTTAATGAGACCAGGTCAGCTGCATTTTAGGCAGCCCCGGCTGTCTAGGCCAGAGTCAGTGCAGGCAAACAGCTACAGCAACACACAAACTTCACAGGGGCAAAAAGAAAAGGGCCACACACCCTTTGGGGCTAGGGTTGGGCACCTGTTCCTCAAAAACAGGCTGAAGTCACCACCTCAGTACAAGCCACTGGATAGACACTGGAGGCTGCCATTCACCAGGATCTGGACCCCCTCTTTCTCCTGGGAATCCCCATATCAGGAGCTGTCCTGCAGCTGCCCTGGACATAACCTGGGGTGGACAAGGCCAGCATATGGGCCAGAGACCTTTTCTGAGAGTGCCTCAGCTCACTTCAGGCCTTGACAAGCAGCCCACACCACAGTCCCACAACCAGCCTCTGTTTCAAGCTCAGTCGGGAAAGCCCAAGCACAAGATGTAGAGGGGAGAATTCAAGCCCACATGAGCATGGATGCTTTAGCCACTGACAACAGTGTAAAAGCAAGGGCTGAGCAGTTCAGGCTCTCTAACACTTGTGCTGCTACTGGTAATAGCTCACTCTTAGAGAGCTGAGACTCTGAGGGAGCTGCTGGCCTGATTAAGGGCAGCAGAAGGTTTCAGCTTTGGCTTTGCTGCCCACCAAAGTTTAGAAGCTATTTCCACCCAGTCCTTTCCTGCGTGCCTCATTCCCCCCTGCTTGAACACCACTAGTCATACCATGGCACAGTGAGCTGTTTCATGCAGCTGATCCATCTGAAATGAACCTGGCATGCCCCATACCACCCAAAATATGCTTTTTAGCCAGATCAGTGCCACTCCTTGGCTCACCGTGCAGTCACAAGAGCACTGGTGATGAAGTATGCAATGGGGTAGGATTATGTTTGGCCAGAGAGCAATGCCTCACAATCCTTTCTCAGTTTATGGCATTGTCCCACTGCTTCCTACAGCCAGTGCCCACATGGTCATTCAACAGGTCTGTGCCCCCTCAGTGTGTCTGTAGGACACAAAGGAACACAAGGCTGCTTTCCCTAAAGAGCTCATGAAAACGAAGGCAGAAAAAATTGGAAGAAATGTCTCAATCCCTGTCCACAACACATGTTGGAGCTGGGCTCTATTACCCAGACTCAGCATTACTCTTGGGCCACCTGCTTGCCTTCCTTCAGTGATCACATGCCTTGTTTTGCGAACAGCCCCTGCCCCACACACACTTTGCAATGTCACCTCCAATTCTCACAGCAGCCTCTCCCTGATTTGATTATATCACTGGCAGTTTGCTCACTGATTAGCCCTCCTGCTGCAATCCCCAGGACAAGCCCACTGCAGGGTTGTGAGTGGTTAACAGCACCCCAGCCTGATCTCCATTAGGATGCCAGTGTGCTCCATAACCATCCCTACCCAGCCCAGGAGGACAGGACAGAACCAGGGCCTGCCAAGGGACAATGCCATCAGGATGACAGCCACACTCAGATTTCTGGGGGAGATTTGCTTTTTTCCTTCCAGTTCAACCTAAAATTGATTTTTGACTCCTGAGGGTGTCCATCTACCTGAAAGATTAGGATGTCCATCCCTCAGCCTCCTCCTTGGCTGCCAAGTGAGCTGCGAAGACTACAGCCCCTGTGTGTAGCTCTCTACCAAATTCCCCTTCCGGACTGTTCCACCTGTGTGGAATAATTTGTGAAAGCCTCTTCTGACACCATGTAATCAAGCAGTGATATGTAAGAGGGAGCTCTCATCCCTCGCGCCTGTGTCATGACAGGTGACGAATTAGGAAAAATTATAACCCAGCACAGATTCAAATGAGAAAATTGCACCCTGTCTTTCCAGGACCCTCATCACTGCAAACACAGGAGTGCTATCTCCCCTCCCAGCCTCAGCCTGGAACAGCAGAAGAGAGGTGGGTCTGAAAACACCTTCGCAAGGCGCCGAGGCACATTTACCTGCCACAAGATAAAAACTGGACACTGAGCTTGTGCATGCCAAAAGCACATGGCACGGCCACCCCTGATGTGTGGCAGTGGGAGGGGAAGGGAGCAGCCCCAGTTCTCCTGTGGAGCACGGGATGGAAGCATTCATTCTGCTGCTGTGTCCTCTGTCATGCCCAGCCTGCTGAGGTACGAGGGTGTGGTGGTGTGTGCACCTCTCACCATGCAACCCCAGCATCCCAGCAGTGAAGGAATGAACAAATCTAGAGATACTAACGTGCACACAAATTAAGAGCAGATGTTCCAGCAAGAACCCAAAAAAATACATAATTAAGGAGTGGATAGAGGAATCCTGTTCCTTTTTACTTTGGGTTTTCTGGTTTTTTTTTCCCTGGAAAGTGCTCTCATGAGCCTGAAGGCCACGCCAGTGGCTTCCTGCAATGTCTCATCATGGGACGGGTGAAAGATCCCCTTTTGGGATGAGTTATTCAAAACCTGGACTCTTTTATTTGACATCTGCTGCAAGAGAAGCCATTGCAAGGAAAGGAAGAGATCTTCTGTTTCACCATCTTGCAATAATTCAGGAGAATTGAAGGCACAAAAACCAGAAAACAACCCCAAAACCCGAAGGAGTGGGGGAACAGAGAACAACTCACAAGAAGAAAAAAATCAGCCATTCCTAAACACAGAATGGTGATGCAGCCAAACCAAACAGTAATGATTCATGGACCTGTCTTCACCCTTCATTTTTCCTATAATGAGCAAAGAAACCACAGAAATGTGGAGCCAAGGTCTCTCTCCACTTCCAAGGAATGAGGAGAACGATCTATGAGACTCCACTGCCCTTTGAGGGGTTTCATCATGGTCCAGCTCCTGTGGGCTCAGCCCAGCCCCACCACCACCCACTTTGCCCATCTCACCTCATCCCAATTCACCTCCTGTCCTTGCTGGGCTGGGTTTGCTTTCCCCCTGCACCAGGGAGGTGGAAACAGGTACCACAGCCAGGTCTCCGCTCCTGCCTTTGGTGGGGCCAGCTGGACAACAAATACATGTTGTCCCAAGCCAGCCCCACTGGCAGCTCAGCCTGATGTCCCTGAAGCAAGCAGGAGCTGTCTCCTCTCCAGGCTTGAGAAGTGTTGGCCTGTGAAAATATCCTTGTCCTACTCTCACAGCACATGCTCCCATTTGGGAATCCCAGCTGTGCACAGACAGGCAGCACCCTCCACCCCAAAGCTAAAGACACACAGCTGGGAGCCCCCAGAGAGGGACGAGACTGAAGACCACAGCTCAGCTGTCTTTTGAACATCACAGAGATCCCAAAAACTATGGATGGACTAGTTCTGTGCAAATAGTTGCAAGAGCTCACAACACTTCTTCCCCCATCCCAAAGGTGCAGAAACCCTTGTGCTTCCTGCTTGCAGCTCAGCCAGGGAACAGGTTGCATTCTCACTTGCTGAACTTCACCCCACAGAGCCTCCTGGGTCAGGCTGAACAGCTTTGAAGAGGTGGCCGAGCACATGCTGAAAAGTAGGATGATTCCTCCATCAATCCTTCCATAACAATGGACAGTGCAGAGCAACAGTGTCTTCATCCTCACCTTCTCGACCCCAGCACAGCCTTGCATTTTCGTATGAGCTCCCCCAGTCACCATGGTGGCCACCTACAGCCTAGGGCTTCCAGGAGAGGAGTGTCCCCAAAGGCTCTGGAATTTTGCCTTCCTCATTTCACCACTGTGTGGCGGCAGGGGCTGTCTACCACATCCCCACACTGTAGCCTGCAGAGGAGGGATGATTCAGATGTCTCTGGGTCCATGCTCACTCTCTGATTTGCTTTGAGATTTGGGTGGCTCAGAGCTGTCCTTGAAGCCATGAGTTCCTTCTCTCTTCCTCTCCAAAATGTTGGCAACCCTCCAGGGCTTACCAGCAGGTGAGAGCCGAGTCAAATTCCAGGGCATCCCAAGACAGACATTCAATCCAGGGGCAGAAAGGTCCATCTCCCAACACAGTTTAATCCCAAGGGTGTTACCTGGAGCCCATCAAACCCCATAGGGAGGAATCACAGCAATGGGGCAGCAGAGAGCTCCTCTCCACAGGTACATGTCAGGATATGACTATTATCTGAGTGTGTTACCAAGGCAGGTTTACTTTCAGCCTCTAGCCTTGCTTCAAATATCTGCTGCAGTCTCCACGTGGCAACAGAGAGCTGGCCTTGCTACCCGTTCTTTCAGCAGTCTGGGCCAGACGTTGCTTGGGTCTCACGAGGACTGGTCCTGCCAACTGGCTAACCATGTCCTCTCCTGTTCAAAGCAGCACTCCAGTCACTGCGGCCCTTCAGGGATGTGAAAAAAATTCAATCAGATCCAGCAGCTCAATAACACTTTGCCTTGGACTTCAGCAGATGAGCGGCAGGGACCGGAGGGAGCAGTAAGAGATGCAGGAGAGCTGAAATGGAGTGTTCCTCCTGGTTATATTTCATTTTCATGCTGTGTCTGCAGCTTCTCATTCAAGTCAGGGAGCAAAGAGACAAATCGCTGAAGACAAGCCACTTTACAAGGGTTTCTATTCCCATTTTGTGGCCCCTGGGGATTCTTCTTGCACTGCCCCCAAGCCTCCTGGAGAACGGCTTGACGTTTGCAAAGGTTGCTCACCTCCCCTGAGTGGAAATGCAAGTGTTTGTTCAGCTTCTCAGGAGGCTGGTTATCTTGTTAGATTTGTAGGAGCATTTAACAGGTTGCTTAGCCGCACGCCCTTGAAATATCTAAGGCAGCATTTTTCAAAAGTACCATCAGCATCACGCTGGGCTCAAGCTAATTATCCCCATCTCCCAGCAGGACAATTGGTTCAGTCCAGCACACAGTGCTGACCCAGCCACAGGGCTGCCTCCACAGGCACAGCTGTGCCTGCCTGTCTCAAAGCCTGGGCAGGTACCAGCTGGGCATTCCTGCTTCCCTTCCATCCACAGTTCCTCACTGTACCCAGATGTGGGGGTAGCAAGACAACCGCTGCGGAGATGGACCTGTCCAGACCCTGACCTTATGAGTCCTGGTGTAGAGGCCCCAAAGCCCAGGCACAGTCCCACAACATCCCAGGTTTTCAAGGGTGTTCTTGACGTCCCCATGCCATTCCCTCTGCTTAGGACAGAAGTGGCATTTCAGAGTCACTCAGGACCACAACAGAGCTTAAACTTCCCTGTCTGGCAAGTCCCATTCTGCAGGTTTCCCTTGGGCCACCACAAAAGCTTTCCTTCCCCTCTTTCCTCCTCCTGCCCATCTTGGTGCTATCTGCCCTTTCTCCTTAATATCATCCAGTGGAGTACTTTCTTACTGCTCATTACACTGATTTTTTGTCTGCAAAAGCCACCTCCTTGTACCTGGTACCTATCCTGCAAGGCCTCCTCATCCCTTCTCTGCTAAGATCCATGTCCCCTAACATCCAACCCTGCTGCTGGTCAAACAGACCAGAGGGTGGCAAACTGGTCTTGTCAAGCTGGGCATGATAGTTCAAGAGGACACCAAGGTGCAGGTGTCGTTGCCATGCTGGACTCTGTGCCTTCCCTCCCCACCAGGGTCAAGGCCAGCAGACAGCTCTGGCAGGGCCCTCACAGCAGCTCGGGAGCAGGAGAATCCAGGAGACATTACAGCCATGTGGGACAGAGGCAGTGCCTCAGAAGCAATTCATGTCCCCGGTGCAAGTCACACGTCATTGCACCCTTGTTAGCAAGATCCAGCTCGCGGTTACCTCCTGTGCAATTCATTATCACTTAACAAAGCCGCTGATGTCAAATTAGCCAAACATCAGTAAGCAGGGAACGGTCGTCACATTCATCCTGTTAACTGGTGGCTAATTATCTCATTGTGCCTCCCATGTACTAATTGCAAACTAACTGTTTCCTGTAGCCCACCAGTACCATTTAAGCTTTAGGAAGGATCAAGGCAGCAGATGTGTTTCTCCAGTGCTTTTCATGCTTCTGTACCTACCCTTGGAGTTTCAGTTGCAGAGGAGCTGGCCTTGCCCATTTTTGCTAATGTTCAGAGAGGAGTTTGCAGCTGTTAACTCTATCAGGGGACTAGGGGATGCTGTCAGCATCCCTTTGGACAATAGGGGAGTCTGATCGAAAGCCAGGCTCCGGGGAGTGGTGGCAGAGCTAAAGGCCTCCGGGCTGCAAGCAGCCATCAAGCAGTCAGTGCAGGCAGCAAGAGCCTCTTTGCCCAGTGGATTGCAGGTTACCATGTTTACAGGGAAGGGCAAGGCATCTGAACACCCTGCCCTGTGCTCAGCTGCTAATCACAAAATCACAGAATGGCCTGAACTGAAAGGACCCTGAAGACCATCTCATTCCAACCCCCCTGCCACGGGCAGGAACATTTTCCACTAGACCAGGATGCTCAGAGCCCCATCCACCCAGGCCTTGAACACTGCCAGGGATGGGGCATCTACAACTTCTCTGGGCAACCTGTGCCAGTGCCTCACCACCCTCACAGCAGCCTGGGGCACAGGGCTGGAAATGAATCTCAGCTCCATTCTGAGTCTGGAAGGTGCTGTAAGGCAAACCCTAGAGATATTTCACATGCTGTGCCAAACACCAGGGAGAAAGCACTGTAAACACTGCTGTTAGCCAGGGATGTGAAACACCTTCAGGACACTCCAAAATGCAGCTTCAGGCAATGCAGCGCAGGCCCACAAGAAGGGAAATGCCCCACAGCCTGGTTTTTCTGCCTCATCTTGCCCTCCCCACCGCTTTGTGGTGCCCATATTGTGTCTGATGACTGATGGACACTCCTGGGCCTTCAAAGTTTGGAAGAGTAGTTTCCCCACCTGGGCCAAGAGTGAAGGTCTCTCCAGGGTGTGCAAATGGTGACACATAGGAAGGAAGAAGCTCAGAGAAGGCAGAAAGGGAAGGGTTCCTGAGAGCATCCTTGAGCACCAAGGATAATTAAGTGGGCTTCCTGCCAGATTCTGCAGATGTCTAATTAATACAGTAAGACTGCTGCTCATCTGGCTGATCCCAGTGCAGAAGGCTCCCCAGCTCAGCCTCAGCTTGCCTTTGTGATGGGATGAAGGCAGCCACTGAGCTGCTGGGCTCAGAGCTCTTCCTGCTGGCCTTTCTTCTCTTGCCTGATCTGGGTATCCAGCTGGGGAACAGTGGGATAAAAACCTCACCATGCAGACCCCAAGGGAGCCACAGCAGAGCTGAACCCATTCCTTGGGAGACTCCACCTTCACCTGCTCACGACACTCACTCTGGTTTCCAAAGGAGCCATGAGGACCAACAGCATGCAGGAAACATTGCTGCAGGACACACCTTTGTCATCTTGCAGAGAAATCTGGCAAATCCTGTCAGTCATGGTGCAGCTTGCCATGAAACATCTTACCTCTCTGCTCTGGGTCTGCTGCAAGCACGTAAGAGCACAAGCAGTGCTGGGGGAAAATTCCTGGCACAGCATGGCTGGTCATGGGGAACTGCCCGGGGCAGGAAAACAGGCTCACATATTGCAAGCTGCAAAGGTACTAGAGAAGACAACTTGGCTCTGCACAAGCAAAGACTGATAACAAGAAAATTAAAAGAAGGTCCAGTGCACATTTCCTCCACAGGTACCCAGCAATTTTTGCCATCTGGAGTGCCACTTCCCTCCAAAGCACCACAGAGACCTCATGGATCCAGCTGGATATGATATTCCTCTTCTGACAGAGCAGCTATTGCAAGGCTGATGGGGGTGTCTGCCGCACCCTGCTGCAGTGCAGGACCAGCCAACCCTCCCTGCTGTGGGTCCAGAGAGAAAAACAGACCTCTTCTGAGGGATGGGAGGCAGTGAGGAGTCACAGAATCTTTTAGGTCAGGAATGACCTCCAAGATCAATGAGTGCAACCTTTGACCAATCACCACCTCATCAACTAGGGCATGGCACGAAGGGCCATGTCCCTTGGTTTCTCAGACACCTCCAAGGATGGTGACTCCACCACTTTCCTGGGCAGTCTGTTCCAATGCTTGACAACCCTTTCCATGAATAAATTAATGAAAACAACACTGCTGACAATTTCCAGAAGAACAGCTGCAGGGTCCCTTCTTACTGTGGCTTCAGGAGGTCTCTGAAACCAAACTAGTGTTTGTCGACCATTTTGCTGGGTGATGCTGATATGATATTTTTGTCGCTAGAGAGGATTTTGCTCAAAGCACTTGGTCGCTGAATCTCACCAAAGAAGCCATGAAATTTTGCTCTGTCTTCAGAGCCAAAAGTGCCCACAACCCACACATAAGGTGCCCATCACATACATGTATGGATGGCAAAATCCTCCTCGTCAGTGTTTCTTTGAGAAAAGGGAATGACATTGCCATGTGGACACTCATTAAAAAGAATCAAAACTAGATAAAGAGCCAAAGAGATGAATCCTGGGCAGGAAACATAGGGACTGGATAAAAATAGCCTTTCAGGGCTCAGCATGGGTACATTCCTTCTCACAGAAAAAGACCTTTGAAAGACCAGCAGGGAAAAACTGCAGAGCAAGGAAGGAAAGGGGGCACATTTCACATATTGAAGGCTTGCTCAGCTAAGGAATTTTAAAAGAGCACAGCCTCTGGCAGGTTAAATGTAAATACACAATGAGACAGACAGAAAAGAGTATGAAGGTCAATTTGCCATCACCAAAAAAATGAATGGTCCCTCCTTCAAGGGTTCCTCAGGGTTCCTGTTTCAGGAGCAGCAGAGTCTGCAGGACCATGAGCTCACAGAATCACTGAATTCCAGAATGTTGGAAGGTACTGCAGAAGGCCACCTGGTCCCACCACCCTGACCATCCTAGAGCATGTGGCAGAGGGTTGCATCCAGACAGTTTGTGAGTACCACCAGTGAGGGAGACTCCACAGCCTCTCTGGGAAATCTGGTCCAGTGTGTGGTCACCTGCAAACAGTAAAGAAGTCTTCCTCATATTCAGATGGAACTTCCTGTGCATCAGTTTCCCCCATTACCTCATGCCCTATTTCATGAAAACACCAAGCAGAGCCTGGTCCATCCTCTCACACCCTTCAGATACTTGTACACATTGATGAGGACCCCTCTCAGTCATCTCTTCTCCAGGCTAGACAAGCCCAGCTCCCTCAGCCTTTCCTCATAAGAGAGAAGCTCCTGTCCCTTAATCATCTTCATAGCCCTCTGCTGGATCCACTCCAGGGGCAGCATGTCTCTCCTGTACTAAGAAGCCCAGATCTGGACACAGTACTCCAGATGTACCTCACTAGGGCTGAGTAGAGGGGCAGATCTACCTCCCTAACCTGCTGCAATTCTCTTCCTAATGCACCCCAGGACACCATTGGCCCTCCTGGCCACAAGGGCACTGCTGGCTCATGGAGAGCTTGTTGTCCAGCAGGAAGCCCAGGTCCTTCTCCTCCTGCTTTCCAGCTGGTCAGCCTCCATTCTGTGCTGGTGCAAGGGGTTATTCCTCCTCAGATGCAGGAGATGATCAGCTGAGGACAAGCCCACAGCACAACAAAGCAGAGGAGCATTACTATTCAGACACACTGCAAGCAAGTTTGGAAGGGTTCCCATCCCACAAGCTTTTCTATGGCTGATCTAAAAAGAAACCTGAAGACAAGCAGCAAAACAACCCCTAAAGGAGCTGAGGTGGTGGCAGAAGAGCAGGGAGGTTTGCTCCCAGTTAGAAATGGACAAACAGGCCAGGATGCATGGCCAGTTTCTCAGCAGAGGGGCACAGCCCTTCAGGCAGGGAGCACAGGCACCTGCACTGCTCAGTCCGTGCATGAATGAATTAGGGAAGGGTGTAGACACTGAAGTGGCATCTTCTGCCAGCACCACGGTGTTTAGGGTAACCTGATTTCTAAAAGCTGCCAAAAGACCTGCCAAAACTGCTTATCAATGAGGTGACAAATGAGATACGAGGTTGATTTACACAATGGAAATAAACTGTCTGGAGCACTGCCAAGCTCATGAGCTAGGTGCTGCTGCTTCAGAGAGTGGTACCAGTTGTCAGGGAGTAATAGCAAAGTACCAACATCACCATGTAACAACGTAAATCTGTATACATGGACAGTGTGTATGTTCCTGCTCTCCCACATCCCCAAATGGAGACAATCCAAGGTCTGGGAAAGCTTCTGTACCAGAAGGAATTGGTCAAGTGGGACATTGTTGCCTGAAAAAGAGATTGTGTACAGCCAGGAAAGATAATAGTCCTTAAAGGCTTGGAGAAGGAGCAGAGGGAATACATATATTCTTCACTGTCTCTTGGTAAGAGACTCGGAGAGAGATCAGCATCTGAATTTACCATGCTCCAGCAATCAGAGCTTCTGGTAGGCTGAAATATTACTGGGAGAGGGAGCAGGTTTTAGTGGGTGTGTGCGAGGCATGTGGGACCGGAGCAGCCCAGGCAGTGTGACTGTATTCCCTCCCAGATGGATCTGTGGTCCAGCTTGGCTCTGATGTGTTCAGAATGGGCCACCCTTTAACAGTGCCTCTCCTTCTTTACAAAAATAACTGTACCCTGGAGGCCAGTGCAGGAGGAGTTTGGAGCAGGACCAGTGACTCCAGCAGCCATCTCCCTGCCTTCAAATGGAAGAGATGCCTGATTTTCCCAGAGCTCGTGGTCCTCCTGCTTGCCCTGGGGCAGACAGAGTGATAACATGCTGAAAACCCAGAATCCGTGCCCTTCTCTTCAGGGATTTTACTCCACACATCCCATGGGCATTCAAGAGGCTGCACAAACACTTCCTTGGCTCCATCCCAGTCAAACTGGGTGTCCCCCCCATCCCATCCCAGAATCTTCCTCCACATCACCCAACACGCTGAAGCTGAGACCTGCGGCAGGCACCTGGCAAGTGCCCCATTTTTCCATCCCTGTGATGTAGGCAAGGCTTTGGATTTTGGAGGTAATGAGCTCATGATGACAAGCTGAAGCAAGATTTCTGGCTGGTGTAGCTAGCCCAAACACTCAATTAAAATGAATCCACTCTCAGTTCCAGTGCTGGGCAGCTCACAGCAGCGTGGTTGGTCATGCCTGTGGAGGAACTTGTGCCAGTTTTGCCTGGACAGTAATGCCTGGATCAAAGGAGCTTGTGAAAGAAATAAAATACAGTGTAGATAGGTTCTCTGTGCCTGCCTGTTATAAATACACACCAAAAATGTTAGCTTTCAGGCTTAAATTCCACCTTCTAAATGAGCTATTATTTCAGCGCAGCCAAGCAGTCAGACTAGATTCTTCCTTTTGTATTTTCATGATTAAAGACAATCTGACATCTCAGATGCTTCTGATGCAGTCCAGAGCTCTTTTGTGTACCTAACCAGCCACAGTCCCATACCTCAGCCCTAATGTGGAGCAGTGAGAGTCTTCAGCTCTTGATCAGGGAGTCCATAACCTTTTCTGAAATGTGGCCACCATCCTCGGAGAGCAGCTGGGGCTTTGTCAGGACATCTGTGGTGCTGGAGGCGTGGAGACCATTCTTTGCAGTGTGGCCAGGAATAGTGCTCATGCACTTTCCAGGCCAGCACATCTCCCTCAAATTAGGGTGCCTCTCTTTCAGATTATGTGTTAAAGTTGGTAGAAATGCAGCAGACATGCCTGAGATGCTGCTTCTCAAAGAAGCAGTGTGATCATGCAGTTTACTCTCTTGGGCCCAGGATGAGGCATTTCTGGGGTGGACCCCACCCTCTTTTCAGGGCAGGGAGCTCTGAGGAGACAGGACTGAGAAACTGTTCCCTCCACCAGGCATCTGTCCATGTGCTGCAGCTCCTGGCCTTGCTGTGCCCCATTGCCAGTCTGATGATGAGGATGATGATGGTGAGGTTCAGCACTGTGCATTGCTGAGCTCCTTCCTGAGTATCAGCTCAAATACCCTGTGAGCAGATGCCACTATGATCTTTAGAGAATCACCTGGTTTTGGGAAAGCAATGACAAAACTCAGCCCTGGGGATCCAACTTGCACATTGCTTGAGCTCCAGCTTCCTCATCTTTTTTTTTTTTTTTTTACCAGGAGCTAAATCCAACTGTGATACAGACCAGAGATGCAGCTGGCAGAATCATACCCTGACAGCAGGCCATGTCCAAGCAGGGTGTGCAGAAGGTTTCATCTGAACACAAGCCCCTGGCCCTGTGCTTCAAGGTCATTGGCAGGGCAAACAGTTACTCAACACATCTTTTGGAGTAGAAATGCGAGAAGGGTCAAGACAGGTGACAACAGCCCAACTGCCTCAGAAAAAACATCTTACAAACCGGTCCCTGCACACAAGGTGCTGCAGGGGGCTGGTCTGCACCTGCCAACACTGACAGAAAGGTAAAGCAGGGCTCCAGGATCCCATTGAGAAATGGTTTTCCTCAGGAAATTCTTGAGATGGGCTGCAGCGGTCCACCTTGGGTCTCTTTGAGTGGCAGCCATGGACCATGCTAGAAAAGCACCACTGAAAGTGAAGCTGAGCCAAAGGCACATGGGGAGGCTGCAGAAGAACTAAACCTGCCCTGTGTTGAGGTAAACAAAACAGCAATCAGGAAGGAGAAATATTCCCAGACCCCTTTCAAAGCAGGCAGGCTGTAAATGCATCTGTTACTAATGTCATCAACAGCAAGGTGCCCAAAGGGGGGAAAGCCTCTTTCCCAAAATTTCCAGGGGTCAGGCACTGCAAAGAAGTACCTCTCCCCACTGGAGGGACTGCTGCTTCACTCCAGATACACAGTGCTGGAAGCAAGAGCAGGATCCAGCCCTGCAGCCCATTTAATATCAAAAAGAAACATCTGTTCCTTTGATTAAAAAAAAAAGGCAAAAAAAAGCCAACCAAAAAAACCCCCAAACCAACAAAAAAAGAAACAAGCCTCAGATAACAGCCTGAGTGGCTTCTTGAAGATTTGGATTTCTTTCTCCTTTTTACAAATGGTAATTTCAGGCTGATGAAAGGAGAGTAACGTGACACATTGACTACACAAGCTGTCTACACAGAGGGAAAACAGCTGGTGCCCAGAAATGTGGGGTGCTGCTCCAAGCCTTCCCCATCTACTGACACCACACCATTGCTCTGGGCCTCAGTTTCCCCCTGTGAAAAAGGATTTTCGTTTCTGAAGAAACAGGATCAGGCAAGGAGGTTGTTTGGCAGCTGCATTTTAATGTCCCTTCAGCTCTCAGAGGACATTTCACAAGGCAAAGCTTCCTTCTTGGCACCTTCTTAGCTTCAGGAAAAGCCTCTAGCCTCACCCCTTGGCAGGGAGATTTCTCCTTTATCCTGCCCTTCAAGTGAGACAGATGATTTTAGCAGAGACTCTGATCCTTAGGAGCCAGAGTGCAGCCCAACAATTCACTTTGACCACCCTGTTGTGCAGGGATTGGCAACAGCCCTCCATCCCCATGTCCCTGTCCTGCTCCCAAGAGACACCCACCCTCTGCTACCAAAAGTGAACATCAGAAATGCTGCAGCTTGTTTTCATGTCCTTAGGCTGGTTTGTTTTTCCATGGGATATTTTTATTCTTGCCCTGATCCCAGTCATACTGGGGATTTAAAGTTTCAGCCAAAGCAATAAGAAATAAAGAGCAAAGAAAGTGAATTGAGATCCAGAGCATTTCAATAAATTAAAAGGAAAAAAAATTAAAGGATAAAGAAAAAAAAAAAAAAGACAGAGCCCAGCACAGAGGAAGCAAAGCAATCAGAGCAAAAGCTGTCAGCTTTGCCAGTTCCCCTTTGTTCGCAGATCAAATTCACTGCCTCTCTCGTCCAAAACTAACAACTCCTAAGTCTCCCTCATGCTCCCTGGGGAGGTGTTTTCTATATTGGAAACAAATCTATTTTGACAATCCTGATGCTGTTTTACCCAAATTGCCCTCTGTCAAGCTGCTTCTCTCGTTTCCCATTTGTACCACACCATGCTTCAGGTTCATGCTCAGTGCCAGGCAGTGCTGGCATCAATCTGGGCTTGCACTGACCGGGACAGAGGTTACTCCAAGGTTCTCTACCACCAGGCCCCTCTCCTACTCACCTCTCTGCCCTTGGGGGAAAATTTGGCCCAAGCCAAAGCTTATTTGGCAAACGAGTCCTGGATTGTGCACAGAGAAAGGTCTTGGTGCTGAACTCCAGCCAGCAATGTCTGCTCAAATGTCCTTTCCCTGCAGCACCCCAAGACTCAGGAAAACCTGACTCTTCCCTGATGGGGTTTGGTCACCAGACAAGGGAAAGAAATTAAAAGCTTTGCAAGCAAAAGGATGGAAGGGGTCCTGAAGATTCATGTTGGCTGCAAACACCCTCAGGGCAACTTCACAATTAAGTATCTGACTAATTCTTACAGGAGCCTTCCAGGAGGAAATTTCAGAAGGTCCTGCCCTATCTGTGTGCCTGAAAGGGATGATCTCCACCCTGGGAGGAAACTCTTAAAGCATCTCTGCTGCAGCAGTGATAAGTCTTAACCTGTGTTAAGACAAGAGGTTTGCAGGTCATCGGTAGGAATGGTCATGTAGGATTGTCCTCTGTGTGCAGTTAAGGGATTTAAGAGATGTTCCTCACGTACTTGAGGTGTCATTGGTACTGAATTATGCATGCTCTGGGGGCTCAGGTAGGATCATGCCTGGCTAGACAGTAAGAACTGAGCAAGATAAAGTTCGGCAGATTTTTGTGGCCCAGCTGAGGACACAGCAGAAAGAACCCTTGTGATGGAGGCTCCCATCACACCATCACCATCAGACACTGTCCAGCCAATTGATTTCCCCACACAACGTTCATCCTGTGCTAACCCACGTAAATTAATTTGTTGGCTGTTTTTCACCTGTAACACTCTGAGTGGCTGTGTAATTTTTGATACACACAGCAACAAAGCCTTTCTCCTGCACACAGCACCCCTTCCCCGCCAATGGTTGTCTTTTGCAGGTGCTGAACATATCCCCCAGAGCCTTTCAGAAGAATTAGGATTCTTCTGACTTGTTGCAGGCCCAGCCTTGCTAACCCACTGCCCAGCCTGGTCTTCATTGTGTCCCAAAGCTATGGGGTTTTGACCTAGCCCTGCCTAGGCACAGATTGCATCTGATCTGGTTTCACCAGTGTCCTGCAAGGGTGTGGATCAACCCCACCACCTCCTACAGTCTTTTGTAGAGATCTCCTCAGCGCCAGTAAGGCTGAGGCAGAGACTGTAATGAGGAGAAAATTAAATCATGAAACACTAATAATTATCAGCATGCCAATTAGCTGACAGTGATGGCACACAGCCACCAAGAGCTGGGGGAGGAGGGCCAGCATCTCTGCAGCTTCTCTGCCTCAATGGCCATGGAGCTAATCTTCACCCTGCACAGACCCATCCCTCTCTGAGGGCAGCCATGGGGGCACACATGAGAACAACTTTGTCTCATTTTTCTGGCTTTGAGACAGCATTTCACAGCTGCAATTAGACTGGACTGAAGTTGGGGAGACCTGTGACACCTTGTCTGCTTGAGAGCTGTACTCTCCTGGTGAGTTGCTAACAGCTAAGGGATAAGGAGGAAGCAGAGAAGCCAGTTTAATATCATTTTCCATGTTATTATCTCTCAGCTTTTCCCCAGCAATTTGCTCAAACTTGTGTAAAACTCCTTGCCAAACAAGCCCCTGCCCAAATAGACCTTCATGTCTGCAGGACTCTATTTATAACCGAGATCCCATTTAGCAGATAAGCCGAGGGAATTCAAGCAGGATTTAAGCTAAGCAGTTATCTGTGACCAGCGGCCACAGCTTGCATAGCGTCAGATTTACTGGGGATGTGAAAGGTGGAGGGACAGGAGAGCAAACAGCCTCTGGAGCAGCCAGCCAGAACCCCGGGGGATGCAATCACTGCTGGCACGGACACCGCTCACAGAGACTTTGTGAGCAGCCAAAGAACAGCCAGCAAACCCCTTTCCCTGGGATCTGGAGAGCCTCCTGCATATCCCAGGATCCTGCAGGTATCAGCACTACTTCCCCTCTCCTCCCCCAGCTTCACACCACCTTCCTAGGCATGTATCACCGGCAAGGGTTTCACTTGTCTTCCCAGATAGATATTACAGCCTAAGATGATGCACTTAACGGGGTTGTGAAATCTGCCATAAAGTTTACTGCCCTGCATCAATATAATGCCCTGCAAAGTTAATACGGAGGTACCTATTTTATAACAAGGCCAAATAAAAACATTTCCCATTAGCCCACGGCATTAGGAGCTGCATTTCTGATGGCCAGATGCTGCAATGAAATGGGTGGAGAATATTAATATGAGTATTATGGAACTATGCACATGTACATACATACATATATAAATATATATACCTATATAAAAATGAGAAACTATTGAATTTGCTCATATGTTCTGTAGTGTTTGGAGGGCTTCATTTCTACGCTGCAGAAGAGATTGGCTGCAGATCCAAAGACATTTCTCTGCTATTACACCATGTCAATTTTTCATCATCTCAGAGGCCCTTGTCATAGAAAAAATGGATAAGTTTAGATCGATCCAAGATCAGAGTTAAACACCTGGACATAAATGTGGCAGAGAGTAAAAAGCAAAGAGGAACCAGATACTTCCCACGCAAAGCAGTGACATTGGGGTCAGTCATTCAGGATGGAGAATCTGAGAACACCTCTGGCCTCTCTAGGGAAGTAGGTGGCTCCTAGAATTAAGAATTCCCTCAGTACCTGTGGGTATTTCCATGGTGAAGGGCAGTGAGATGGACCACTGTGCCCCTCAGCTGTTCTGTACTGATGCCTATGGGGTGCAGCTGGGAGACTGAGCATCCCTGGGATGAAATGGGGCTGCAAACTCAGCAGTGCCAAGCTGGATCCAGCCCTTGAAATCCCAGCCCTTCACCGACACCCAGACAGGCTTCAGCCCAGCCCAACCAATCTGCATGCCCTCAGCTCCCCTCTGCCCCTCCTCCAGACACTCTGGCCAAAGATTTTGACAGGCACACTCCTGATTTCTCCACTTCCAGCCCCAGCATGTTCCTCAGGTTCAGCTTGGCTGCACCTCTTGGGAGAACTAGTGCATTTTTCCAGGATCTGTCCCAGTGCCTTCCCTAGAGGACAATAGCTGTCCCAACAGCCACCTGGAAGGGGCAGGGTGACAACCATGGCACTGCTTCTCACCCCCAGAGAGTGGACGAGAGCACCCCAGGTTCCCAGTCCACCCATGCTTTCCTCTGCCCAGGTATGCCCACAACATCATCCCTGTCCCAGGCCAATCATTTCTCTCCCTCCAGACACCATCCCTCCAAAACCGGAATCGTTATGGATATTATATTGGCTTGGTCCTATTGTAAAGTGCTGAAAGATGTGAAATGAAAGGTATGAAATGCAGTCAAAGAGTGGAAAGCCTGTGTCAACTAGACTTGCAGGAGTGATAAGAGGTTTTGCTTGTTTTCCATCCATATGAAAGTCTGCACGTGGCTCGGTCTGGAGAGCACAAAAAGGGGAACAAGAACGGAACCCTGCCTGTGTCCAGCCTGGCAAATATGAAAAGAAAGTCTCCTGATGTGGTGAGCCCCCACTGGAAGCCCGAGAGATGGATAACATCAACCTGAAGCTGAATAAAATATTAAAATCCTCCGACAAGAAAAGGCAATGAGGAACTACTTATACATCACCACCACCTGCTGGGTACCTCGGGAAGGATCCTCAAACACTGCCACCCTGCCAGGCAAGGTCACCCCAAAAAGCATGAGGGACCCCACAAAAGCAGCTGCCTACCTCTCTGGCAGGTATCTCAATGCAAGTAGAGCAGTCTCACACTGGCAGTCTGTGAGCACCAGGGGTTTAAAAGCATGTATGAAGCCAATCTCTTTTGTTAATGCACGAATCCCAGGCAAAATAACAGGCAGCTGGTGGAGGATGGGACCAATAAAGAGTTAAAGAAAGGTAAAATAATTAGGGTCCTGCTCGTGGGGCATATGGAGAATGGGGCTTGTCAGAGCAGCTTGCTCTAATTTTTCATGGAGATTACGAATTTTAGTGGAGAGAGATAATAGCGTGGCTGTAACGTACTTAGGCTCTTGTAAGCCATTTGATCTGCCCCTGCCTGACACTCTGATTAATAAACCAGAGCGACAGCAAATCGACATGCCACACGAGATGTGCAGGAAAGCAGCAAATGAGGACAACCAAATGGGATTAAAGAAGGAGAACAAACTCTAAGAGAGTGTCTCCTGGGGCATCCCCAACTCCCACCCCTCTGATATGCACATGGGATGCAGGAGAGAAGATGCAACTCTCCTGGGAGGGGAGAGAGTGTGGGCTGCACTGACCATGTGGGCCCTGGTTGGGGGCAGCAGTTCTGCAGAGTATCTGGGTGCTGCCCCATGGGATGTCCAGCTCAGTCCTTGCGCTGTTGGAGCCGAAAAGCTTTTTGGAACCCTGGATGTGAGGCAGGATCATGCCAGTGCAGAGGCACACTGTGTTTCTCCAGCCCCAGCAAACGTGCATTGCCAGGATCTGGGTCTGGGGAACATGCCAATGGGACACTCTCCCAGGAAAAGAACTGTGGATCACACCCAGCAGATCTCCATCCCTGCTGTGCCTTCACAAATCCAAATCTTCCTGCCTCGAAGGCCCTCAAGCATAACTAGAAGTGGCTGCTAATTAAAGGTTTACTCTAAGGGCTCAGCTGTGGGCTGTCTTCCTTCCTTGGGAAGTTACACAGAGCATGATAAAGGCATGACAGATGCTAAAGGGTTGAGAAGGAGGAATTGGGGAGCACTGTGCTGGAGATCTGGGCCTCCCCATCTAACCTCCCCTTCCCTGCTGCCTTGCAGCACTGGACTCCCTGCACCAGCAGCCCCAGAGAGCCTCCATGCCAGAGCTGTCCCCTCCACCTTGGTCACTATGCCCCATATTCCGGCACCAAATTTGCCACACCACTCCCAGCATCCTCCCCAGACCACTGGAGGAACCCCAAAACCAAGTCCCTGTCCCTCTGCAGCTCACACGGCCCCTCTGCTCCTGCCCTTTCTTTTGGGAAGGGCCAGGCACTTTGGGCAGAAATGCTTTTTCATCCAGAAAATGCCAGTTCATCAAAACACTTCCTAAGAAAAGGTCACTTCAAACAAATTTCTCTTTCCAAAAACCTGGGGGGAAAAAAAAAGAAAGACATGCAACATTTTAGTTATCCTGCTCCAACAGCTTTAAATGAAAAATAAATCTTTTCTCCCTCACCCCACCCAGGTGCCAAATTATTTCATTTGGAAACGCAAGATCATTATCTTCCTTAAAAAAAAAAAATCAAATAGAAAAGAGTGAAATCAAAAGAAAATCTCTGGAAAAAGTTAAAATAAAACACTCCACTGAGTCCAATGCAGCAAGTGGGAGTTGGGCTGCATTCTGCCAGGTTCCCTGGTGTGGCTTTCATCCCAGTTCAGGGCAGGACAAGCTTCCCAAGTCTTAACAAGAACTCCAGGACAGTGGAGCTGGTTCCCATGACCCATGCCAGCACAGGCTTCGCGGGACACAGTGACACATGTCACATACAAGCCATGAGCTTGCCAGGAGCAGAGACCCCACACCTTGTGACATGCCAGAGCAGCAGAGTTCAGAGGCAAAAAGCGGCAATGCGGCTGAGGGACCCCAAGGGGCCAGGTGTCTGTGGGATGCAGCACAGCCCCAGTTCTGGAATGGGAAGCAGGGGGCTGGCGTTTCCCTTACAGCCTCCCCACACGTGCTTGCAGTCCCCCGACAGCATCCCCAGCCCTCAGCTGTTACAGTTTAGGCTGCATGGGGAGCGGGAATGCCAGCAATCAGGCATCCAGAAGGGAATCCAGGCCTGGTTCAATATTGAAAGAAGAAGGGCTTTGAAAGGAGTATGCTCATTTCCCTGTTTCGTCCTTTGCCAAGAAAACTGGGGGAATGGAGGAAGGGGCGAAGGGGTGGGGGGAACAGTGGAAAAAATGTCTTGGCTTGGCCCTCTCTGCCTTTTATCTCATGGGCAGCCTGCCGAGACAGGGTCTTCCCCCTGCTGAGCCCTCTGGCAGATCAAATGAAAGGAGAGAAGAGTTATAACCCCCCTGACTGCGGCCCCCTCCCTTCAAGGAAAAAGAGAGGAGGAAAAAGCAAATGGCCCCATGATGCCAACAGTTCACACCCCAGCTGGATGGGAAACATCATGAAAAGTCAGCTCCTCAGCATCCATGGGGGGCTAGGAGATATTCTCCCCAACCAGCAAAGGGAAGTCCAGGGAGATCCAGATGTGGCTGGAGGGTGGGCCGTGTCCCCATGGTGTGGACAGTGCTGCTCCATGGCCTTGAACCAAGGGGGAAGGTCACCAGTGGTCCTGGCAACCATCTCCCACTGTGCCTGTTCCTCCATCATGCCCAACCTTTCAGAGCCAGCTTCAAGTAAATAGCTTAATTAAATGCCTTTATTCCAAGGACTCCCTCTGTGTGTTTGTGTATTTGTGGATTAGCAGTTAATACAGTAAGAGGCTTTATTGAAACTAAATTGATTTCTTCATCTTTTTTTTTTCTCTTCCTTCTGGATGCTTTTGTCCCCTCTTCCCAATCCCCAGAGTGTTCTCCCTCATAACAGGGTTTCCCGTGCTGATCCTCACCTTCACTGCCAGATGGCACTGATAAGGGTGTGGTGGTGAAGAGATCACAGCAAGAACCCATCCATCAAGGTCTGAGGGACTAATGATGTGGAAGGCATGCTTTTTTTAGGGTGGACATAAGTAAGGGAGCACTGGCTGTGTTATTCTATAGGGCAGAAGAGACCCCTGCTGTTAATGGGGTGTTTGCCTTGACAGCATGGTGAACATCGGCAGGGTAGGGAAAACATCTCCAGCCATCCCCAATCCAAGACCACTATATTTCCCAAGGTAAGGAGGACACAGAACCCCAGAGGGAAACCTCAACTCCAGTCCTACCTCCAGACCCCTGAGGATTGTTTGTGCAATCCCACCATCCTCTCCTTCCCAGCTCAATTCAACTTCCCTACATTATGATTAAATCATTAACTGCCTGTAGCATGTTGGCCCCATGTATGACTGCAACATTCCCGTGTGGAATCAGGATCAAGGAATTCCAGACTTTGATAGCCCATCACCCAGTATGTTCAGACTACTCCAAAAGCTCACAGTGCTGCTTCTTGCTGTGAGTAATTAGAAAATCAGTAAATGCAGTCATTGTCCGGTCTGGGACCTGGATACCCTTCTGGGCTTCCCAGGATGGGCACAGACCTGGGCTCCACTTTCCTTCCTTTTTTCCTTTGCCTCTTCTTCTTCCTTCCTTCTTTACAGTCTATCTGCTCCTTCCTGTTTTCGCTCCTTCTCACTTTCCTCCTTCCCTCCTGTGCTCCACTTTCCCTCCCTCCTTCTTGCCCCATGTTCCCTGTCCTTGCACAGGCCAGGAGAGCTGCCCTCTTCCCTTCCCCTCCCTGGGCAGCAGGAGCCGAAACCATAATTAAACTTGGCTGGAAGGAATGTGAATCAAAAGTCTGTTAAAAAAGAAAAGAAACGAGGGTACCTGTGGGATTACGTGAGCCAGAAAAATGCAAAGCCGGCTTCCAGCCGCCCATAAAATAGATGCCGTCTCCTTTCCCATTGGCAGGGTTTGGCTGAACACAAAAGAGGATTTTTATGGGAGTTATTTATAGCCTGAATGAATAGTGGTGTGTCTGTCAGAGTCTTTCTGCCTCTCAGCATGAGCCCAGGGTGCCAGCCTCGCCAGGTGATACCACACCGGCTTTGGGATGGCACCTGCAAATGGGAGACCCAGGCAAACCTTCCCACAGAGACAGAGGTGACAGCAAAAGAGGATAAATTAGGACAAGAAAGGATGGGAAGGAGCAGCTGAAGGCAGATGCTGCTTGCCCAAAGCAGCTTCACCTTGGCCAATGTCATATGCACCTGCCGGGCGACAAGCAATGGGCTGCTCCGGCCCACAAACCACTATTCCCGGTGGGTATCCCTGGGATATTCATTGTTCCCTCCTCTCTAACCTCTTCACTCCTAGCCTGGCTGCTTTTCCTCTTCCCGAGTCTGATGAAGATATCTGAGAAGCCTTCCCCCCCGTTTGCACCAGGAGCTGGCTCAAAGATTCATCTCTTTGTGAACGAGATCAGTTTAAAATCATCCCCAAACTCCATGAAAAGCTCAAAAGTTGGCAGTTCAAGAAGTACATTCATTAAATAAAGAGGGGGAGAAAAAGAATAGGCAGAGAGGAGGGGGAAGAAAAAAAAGATTACCTTGCTGAATTAATCAGGCTTCACTGTAATGTTCAGCTTCAGATTTTATTTCCTGTAATAAGCCCATTAATACGGGTGTCTATAGCAGGGGGCTTTTAGCAGCAGGCACCATTAGTGTAACGAGGAAGGGCTAATAGAGTTTTATTGGAATTTTTACTCCAACATCACAGCCTTTTAAAACAGCTGTCTCAATAGGCATTATTATTCTGATTAACATTTAGACAGCACAAATCATAGTGATGCCCTTGGTGTCCCACAGGTTTTATCATAATCATTCCAAGTTCCTGATGTGTCGGCTAGTCCTTTCCAGGGCGGAGGGAATTTTAGACCCCAGCAGAGGCTGGGGGTCATTCCTTTTCTCCTGTGCCAATGGATCTGCTACTTCTGAGGTGACCAGACGGGCTGTGATGGAGCAGGGTCCTGCTGTTACTGAAGCACACTGGAAGCAGCTGGAACCAGACAAATGCTTTTTGAGCATCTCTGATCCCAAGAGGAATTTGAAAGCAGGATGGGAAGGGTTAAAAAGCCAGCTGGCATCCTGGGGACCCATCCTGGCTTCGCTCTCACTCCCTTTCTTGCCTGTGTGAGAATTAAAAATTTGATTTTAAAAATTAAATTAGAGCTAGATTGTCTGAATTAAATATTAAGCCGGCAGTTTGGGTGTGCTAACCCAGGGGTTTGTAGCCCAGCACTGTTTTGGGGCAGCAGCCAGTCCCAGGGCTGGGAAACCTTTTTCTTCATATCTCCAAGACCTGTGCCAGACAGGACAGAGCCATCCAAGCCAGAGGAACGGCAAGGGTGTCACACTGAGGATGTCCCAAGGATCCTACAAAAGCCCAGAGGCATCTGCAGGGCTCTCATGGTGGCTCCCACTGCCTGGTCAGCTGATGGGGTCTGGCCTCTGTGCGATTGATCCTGTTTGAGCCATGGGGAAACTGAGGCACAAGAGGCAGGGCAGCGCCTTTTCCACAGGGACAGCACAGGCAGCCCAGGAGTCCCAGATCCCCACCCAAGCACAAAGCCATGAGGGAGTGGAGGAGCTGCCCTGATATAGAGACAGATGCAGGCAAAATAAGTGAGGAATTAAACACTAAAAGCAAACAGGCTGCAAACGGACTTTTGGCTTTTATTTGTCGAGTTTTGTTTCATGAGGGCAATTCATGAGGATATTTAGTTGTGGTCGAGCTTGTCACTGTGTGTGGGGAGCTGCAGCTGGTTCACTCCTGCTCCAGCCATATCCTGTGGGATTCAAACCACCTGAGGTACATTGAAGCAGGTGGTTTGGCTTGGAGCTGGGCAAGGGAGCCCCAGGGGCACCAAGGAGGCTGGAAATCTACTAATTACTCATTTATTAGCATCTAATTAGTATCTCTCCACTTCCTCCTCTCTCCCAAGCGTTCTGCTTCTGGCAGGAGTCACCTCATGCCCAGACACACCCCAGGGGATGATTTTCCACTGCGGATCCATCCTGGCATTGCAATGTCTCGCTGCTCCTGGGGCTTTGTAGCAGACTTCTCAGCATCACTCATGATAATTACCAAATATGTAGAGATTTCTTCTCTGGAACATCAGGATGAAGGGGGATCCCTCCCCACGGGGCAGGCACAGATGTCTGTGAGCTTTCACAGCTGGCTCCAGCAGCAGGGGTGTGCCAGGCACAGCCAGGGTGCCCAATCCCAGCCATGCCAGATCCTGGGTGCTGCAAGGGCTCCAGCCTTCTCCCAGCATCTGCATTGCTGGTGGATAACTCCCTTTGGCAGTCAAAGGTTACCTTCCCTTTGGCTGCCCCTCTCCCAGACCAGTCCCCTGCTCTCCCACCCACACCTGCTCCCCTCTGTCCCCAGATAATTTTGTTTGGGTTGAATCCAGCTGGAACCTGGATGCTCCTGTTGTTTCTCTCACTCTAAACAGAGGCCAGTGACTCTGGGATGGGGTCCCAGGATGGGACAGGCTCAAAACACATGCCATGACTGGTCCCCACTGCCAAGAGCTGAAGCCCCAGGGTACCTCCCCAACACCAGGCATGCAGGAAATTTGGGGAGCCAGTGCTTACAGACCATATGGATGTTGAAATGTGACAGTATTTAATTACCGGTATTATCAGATGATTAACCAACTAAATTCCACCCTTAGGGCTGCCATCCTGAAATCTACATAGAGCTTGCTAGGCAGCATCCAGACATCCCAGTGTGTCCACCTGGGACCAGCAGCCATCCCACAACTCATGGTCCTCAAGGGCTCTGAAAATGCCTTGCAGGAAGGACGCAGTGACCATTGGCAGAGGTAAGCAGGCTAGCTGTTTAGCACGTCTTGCCCATGTTTCAGACACTAGCTGTCTGAAACACGGGCAAGACACCTCCAAAATGGTCTCCTGCTAGTCTGAACTCCTGTCAAGGAAGCTGCCAAACCCAGGCAAGATGCACCACGTGGCCCAGGACAAACTGGGTGCTCTTCACTGCCCCAGCTGCTCTTGCATGGCCAGCTAAGACAAGATCTAAAAGGGGTCTGGGTTTTGATTTGCATTCTCCTGACACATTAAATCTTCCCACTGCATGGAGCTCACATGCTTCAGGGCAACAGAGTGTTTAGCATCTGCTTGAAATTAATAATTGTTTTCATGGTAAGTGCCTGATGATGTCTTTTAAATAGAAATGGGAGGGATTTAGCCTTCTCTCCCTCCCTGTTTCCCACTCTGTTTCCCACCTTCCTCTCCTTCCTTTTTCTCTCCTTTCCTTGATTTCTTCCTTTCATCCTTCCTCTCTTCCTCCCTAAAAATTTACTGATTTCTTCTTTATTCCCTTGCCAAAACCGCTACTCAATCAAAGGCAGCAGCAGACAAGGAGAAACTCAACAATAAGGGCAAATCCAATAGTAAAACTGGAATGAAATGACAGCCATTAACCTGGCATCAGGAAGGATAGTAAAACTGCAGCATGGCAGGAGCCAGCAGGCCTCAACTGGTAACTTTTCTTTCTGATTAAAACACACTGGTCACAGATTAACTTCCTTTGCTCAATATTTTATTGTCTCACCTGCACTGGAAGGCAGGGGAAAGAAGAAGAGGTGTGGGCAGGACTGGGGACTCAGGATCTGCAGCTTGTCTGCAGCTCTGCAGCCTTTGGCAGGTGCCAAGGACATGGACACTCAGCCAAAGGTGATGAACCTGCCTCCAGCAGCTGCCTCCCACCATCAAGTGCTCATGCCAAGTGGTCTCTGTCCACTAGGGCTGCCTCCCAGACTGGCATCCCAGGGCTCACCCATGGCCACAGAAGGACCCAGTGTCAGTGCCAGAGCAGGGGGTGCTCTGGGTCTCCCAAACATGCAGGGCAGGCACAACGATCGACACAGCCACTGCTACAGCCTGGGCAAGGACCAGCTCATTTCAGTAGAGATAAAGTTCCAGGAGCTTTGAGGACACCATATCCCTTGGCAGATTGACCCATTTCTTTCAGTGGCATCAGAAAATGGGACAGAAATGAAAATAAATTCCTGGCCACACCCCCCTCAAGCATCTCTGCATCTCTGAATCCCCCACTGGGTGAATCTCTTGGTCCTTGCAGAGCACAGCTTGTGCCAGCCCAGCACAGCAGCATTCTGTCCCTTTCCTAATCTCTCAGAGACCCATTAATGCACCACAGAGGGTGCAAACACCTCTATGGGACACCAGTGGATTTTAATTCATTAATTCCATGCTTGAGTTCCTCTCTCTCTCCCCACCACCTGCCCTGTTTATTCTTCCAGAGCAGCTCAGGGCAGTGATTGCAGAGGACATTTCTGCCCTCCTGCTGGGAGATGGAGACTCAGGACAAGGATGATCGATTCACAGAGATACTTCTCCCAGGATTTCCAACAGCTCCCCTGGAGAAATGAAACAGCATCAAGTAACATCCTTATGGGGAACCCCAATGGGCCTCAGTTCCCCTTTGATGCTCCCAGGTCAAAAACAACAGCTGGGTACCCTGCAGGCCCTCCACCCCCTCATCCCTAGATGAGACTAGACTTTTTTAATCTCCCTGCAATACGTCACTTTTTAATTACAACTGGACTGCAACTACCAAAATATAAAAGACTTTGGGCTTTGCAGCACACCAGCAATGGTTCCTACGGATTGCAATGCCAGTCCCTCCATTTGCACCACCCTGATGCCTCCCTGTGCCACGGGAAAGGCTCATTGCTCCCTTCCAGCTTTTCACACCCCCATGCACAAGCCAAAAGTATGAGGGCAAGACGAGGTTGGATCTGTTGTGAGGAATTGGGGAGCTCAGCATAACCAGGGTCAAGCTGTCACACCTGGGTGTACTCCCTCCTCTTCCTCCTCTAACTGCTGCTTTCATCCAAAACTGCTGTTTCAGATTTCAGGGGGGAATTTTGTTTTAACTTAAAAAAGCCTAAAAACTAATTCTCAGGCCATCGCTGAGATTTTTTAGCAGCAGATAAACTTGAGCAGCTGCTACCTGCAGCAGAGGGCACCCTGGCACGGGCATCAGCCCCCCTCAGCACGCCCTGCCTCCCCAGCCTCCATCCTAAATCACACCACAACAAACAGGCTGTTCATTAGGCGCTGTTTAATTAAGCAATATGGATCCTGCCTCGATATTTACAGTCCCACTTGCCCTGATTTATTGGAGAGAGTCCCGTTTTTTAAAGACGGCGACTGTAAAGTTTAATACCGCTTGACTTAACTGCGAGTCTCATTTACGGCCGCGGGCCGAGGCGCGGCAGCCCGGGCTGGGAGCCGCCGGGCCATTAAATCAGAGCCAACTGCGCGTGCAGGGAGATGACTAGCTTCGTTACGACCGGTTCAGCGGCTAATTACCCGAGCTGGATTGCCACACTTAAGTCTATTTGTTGCCGCTTTCCCAGGACGCTCGGGAACAAGCCGGGAAGTTGGAGCGGAGGCACTTAAATGGGCTCGCGATCCGGATGGTGGCAGGAGACCAAAGGGAGACTCTGCTTGTCCCAGGAGGGGAGAAGTCAGTTTCGCAAGCGGCCAGATTCCCATCTGGGCAGCCCCGACGCCCTGGTGAGGGACGCTGTGTACCATGACCCCTCCAAGCTCAAGGGTCAGCCACCAGCTCCTCTCCATAGCCCCGGACCACCTGGGCAGCACTGAGGTGAGGTGAGGGCAGTTTGTGGGCTCTGGGACGAGGCAAGCAGGCAGAAAGGCAGGACCAGCATGTAGGAGGGCATCCAGCATCACACTGGCCAGGAGGCCGTTCCATCTGTCCCAGCCCACGGATACAGATGGGGGAGCGACACATGGATGGGGCACAGGGAGCACAGTCCTCCCCTTGAACCATTGTCTTGGAGGTAGGAGGAGAGCATTTCTCTCCTTGCAAGGTACTTCTTGCCCCCAGGAGCACACCCACAGGCTTGACAAGGAGAGGGGTCTCATTAGAGAGTTGTGAGAATGGCTCATTAGTGGCAAATAAAAACTATTTGTGAAGATGTGAGAGTACATAGTGCATCCCCGCACATCACCGTCCATTACCTACCCCTGCAGAGTCCCAGGGCTTTCCTGGAGGGAAAGGGAGGAGAGCACAGACAGAGGTGAATAGAATATCCCCCAGCTTGGCCCAGGGTCCAGGCTGCAACTATCCCACCCCATGGATGGGCACAGTGAAGGGGGAGCAGCACCAGGAAGAGAGCTGGACTCCCTGGCAGCCCCCAGGTGAGTGACGAACCAGCCCCTGGCTGCATCCCAGCAGCCCCTGTACCTGCAGCAGGCAGCACAGCCCAGCAGTCCCAGCCAGAGAGGATGAAGAAGAAGAGCTCCAGGGCTGAACATCTCAGCCAGCAGCCTCCGTGCAGCAAGTCGGCCAGGGCTCAGCCCTCTTCCAGGCGCTGGCTAAGCCTTGGGCTGCATCCATTCCTCCTCCCTGTTTCCCACTCCTCCACAAGCCTGCAGCATCCAGAGACAGACTCAGAGCTCCCCCCAGGGAGGAAGAGGAGGCAGCGCAGAGGCAGGGACAGGAGCAACAGGTATTGGGCTGCTGACACACCCCTGAGCCCCGTGCTACCCCCCACTAGCAGCTGGGGGTCTTCACCAGAGACCCCAAACCTCCCACCTAGGGCTGAGAGCCACGAGAGCACAGGTAGAGGCACTTTGCTTCCAGGTTTTATTGTCCAGGGGCAGAAGAACTCCCAGTCCCACCAGTGAGACAGGACCGGCAAGAAGGATAAGCCCTTTAGTGGTGGTAGGAGTATGCCATGGGGGCAGAAGACAGAGCCTGGGGTGGTGAAAGAGACAAGGAACACCACCTACACAAGGATGCCACAGGATTAGGCCCTGAGTCCCCAAACAGGCAAAACCAGTCCCAAAACCAGCCAAGTCGTGACAAGGTTCAGGAGAATCTGGGAGCTCAGAGGGCCCACAAGTGACATGAATTCCCAGACCTGGGTTCTCACCACTCCCAGCTGACTCGTGGCCTTACTGAGCACACCAAATGATACAATCTTAAACCTCTACTGTTAGTGCAACACTGTCGAGCCCACCACCAAACCATGACCCTAAGTGCCATATTTACACTTTTTTTTGAATACTTCCAGGCACAGTGATTCCACCACTTCCTTGGGCAGCCTGTTCCAATGTCTGACCAGCCTTTTGCTGAAGAAATATTCCCCAACATCCAATCTAAACCTCCCCTGGCACAAATTCAGGCTGTTCCCTCTTGTCCCGTCACTAGTTATCTGGGAGAAAAGACCAACCCCCACTTGGCTATGACCTCCTTTCACGTAGTGGTGGAAAGCAGTAAGATCCTTCCTCACACTCACATCCGAGGACTGGATGCTCTGCTGCTCCCCATCACACCTCCTCGGCCCTCTTCTTGTAGTGCAGCTCGGGGAGGCTCCTCAGGCGCTCGGCTGCCTGCAGGGCACAGCACAAGGGACAGCCAGGGGCTGGTCCCAGCGACAGCCCTGGCACACAGCCCCCTGGCTCCCCCAGTCCCCCCGAGCTGCACTCACCTGCTCTGGGGTGAGGTCCCTCTGCGCCTGTGCCAGCATCTCGTATCCCACCATGAACTTGCGGACGGTGGCGGAGCGCAGCAGCGGGGGGTAGTAGTGGGCATGGAGCTGCCAGTGCCTGCAGTCCTCCTCCAGGTAGGTGCCTGTGGGGGCTCCTGCAGGGGGGAGAGGCACCGCATGAGCTGCAGGGAGGGGACGGGGAAGCGTATATGAGAGGATTGTGGAGCCACGCCACTCACCATGCCAGCCCATGGAGTATGGGAAGGAGACTTCAAAGAGGTTGTCGTACTTGATGAGCAGCCTCTGCATGATGGAGGCCAGGCCTGCAGGAAAGTGACAATGATTCACACCCTGAGCTGGCCAGCAGCTTGCCAGGTGTGTGGTGGGGTCACCCGCAGCACCTCTCTCTGGGTGGACATCAGTGACAGGCAGGAGGGAACGCACTTGGTAGTTCCCGTCCCTCCCCACTCACACAGAGCAACGCAGCAGGAGAAGCCCCCCAACAAAGCAGGGAGCACCATGTGCTTCATCACCCCAAAAGGACACAAGTCCCACCAGCAGTGCTGGCTGTGCCTGAACAACTAGTTCTTATCCTAACAAAACAGAGGTGTCATTCCCGTCCTCAGTTAAGCTCAGCAGCCCCCACTCCAAGGACATAAGCCCTCCAGCACCAGCACGGCTGCCTGCTAACAAAGGTCAAGCCCAAAGGACAGGAGATAGGGTACAACAAAGCTCAGAGCCACTCACTGTCCTTCTCACTGTCACTGAGGTCCTGGAGGCGACAGACATGGCGGCGGGGCAGCAGCAGGGTCTGGTAGGGCCATGTAGCCCAGTATGGCACCACAACCAGCCAGTCTGCATTCTCCACCACCAGCCGTTCCTGCAGGGCACAGAATCACAGAACCAGTTAGGTTGGAAAAGACTTTCGAGATCATCAAATCCAACCTATGACCTAACACCTTATCAACTAAACCACGGCCCTGGGTGCCACATCCAGTCTTTTTGACTACATCACTTCCCTGGGCAGCCCATTCTGATGCCCAATCACTCCTTCAGTGAAGAATTTTTTCCTAATGTCTAGCCTAAACTTCCCCTGGCACAGCTTAAAACTGTCAAAAACTCTGTCACTGGTTGTCTGGCAGAAGAGACCAACCCCCCGCTGACTAAAACCTCTGTTCTCTGGCCACTCTATTCCTGACACTGGCCTTCTTAGCCACCTGGTCACACTGTTGGCTCATGTTCAGTCGGCTGTCAACCAGCACCCCCACATCCCGTTCTGCCTGGCTGCTGTCCAGCCACTCTGTCCCCAGCCTGTAGCACGGCAGGGGGGTGTTACACGTGGTGCTTGATGGGAACATACACAGTCCCAATGCCCCAGGACACTCTTAGGGCCCAGCTCCTGGAGGCTGGGGAGCCCACCCCAGCCCACAACCAGCTCCCAGGGAGGGGATACAGACAGCATCCATGCTTTCACCTTTCGGCAAGCCTCCTGCTCAGCATACTCCAGCAGCATGGGCACGCCATGCTGGCTCAGGTGCTGGCGCTGGGTCCGGTCCTCCAGGCGCGCCTCGTTCGGGAGGAAGCTGCTGGCCCACACCTGGGAGGGATATTGGGTCACAGGACCGAGGTGCTCGTATGCCTCACTTGCCGGGGTACCCCTAGCCATGCTGCCCATCTGGAGGTCCCTGCTGCCACCAGGTGGAGAGTCTGGCATGTGGCAGCCACAAGGGACAGTCCCCAGAGGGGAGGTGACAGGGTAGACACAGGGGTATCCTCAGTGTAAAAAGCTTCGGGTCCAGGGCAGGGGGACTGCCATTCACACCTGCCCTCAGGGTTTGCTGTAGGATCACCACATGGGCTTGTAGTTTAGCTAGGTCACAGGTGGGACAGCCTCACCTGGCAGTGGGGATGCGGGTTGGAGCAGCCCATCATCGCTCCCTTGTTCTCAAAGATCTACAAGAAGAGGAAGAGGTGCAGCCAGCAGGTCCCAGCCACAGGGCCCCCACTGCAGGCAGTCATGGTGCCCCCACCACAGCAAAGAAGCCACCTGCAGGAGAACAAAGCCTCACACCCACATGGAAAGGCTCAGCAGGGCACAAAGGGCACAGAGCAGGAGACCCACACATGACTAGGATGCTCCTAACCCCAAGTACTGCCAGACTGCCCAGCACTGGCCTCCCACCTTCACCCACAAAAGAGCAGCCCCCACCAGCCCCACACCTGCACCCAGGGGTAGGAAGCACCCAGCTCAGTCGCCAGCTCTGCCCACGCATCAATGACAGCCCGGATCTCTGGCAGGGACATGAGGGGCAGCGTCAGGTCCGACCAAGGGTGGAAACACATCACCTTGCTGTAGAGGAAACATGCATAGCTGTGACTGCGGAGGTCTCTGCAGAGACCCTCACAGCTTTGCTGGGTGCAGCGGGACAACGGACAGGGCCAAACCCCCCAGAATGACACCAAAACTGAGCAGGTGTATATAGAATAGGCTTCACATGAGGGGAGCAGGCCCAGCCCAGCACCATTCCACAGGTTCTTGACAAATTGTGTACCAAATCCGCTGGAGCCATGTAGGTACTTACCACACACCCTGGGCTGGGGCAGCTCGAAACAAGGGGTGATCACTGTCATCTGGGGAAGGACAGAGAGTGACCAGGGAGAAGGTGCTGAGGCAGAACCCAAGCCTCTCCAGGCCACCCTGCACCATCCCCAGAACCCAAGTCGAGGGCTCCCCAGCAGCCTGCTCCGCTCCCCAAAGTTACCAGGCTCTGGAGCATCAGGCTGCAGCGCAGGGAAATCATTTGGGAAGACGAAAGTACCGTCGTATTTGGGGTTCACCTGTCGGGGCGAGAAGTGGTATGAAGGCAGGAGGGGGTGGCAGGGGAAGCCCGGGTCCCTGTGTCTCTGGTGGTACCTCGCCGTTGGCCCGGGTGGCCCCGGGGCAGAGGGGGTTCTTGGGGTCCCAGCGGGGCACATCCTCGGGGGGCGGCTTCTCAAGCTGACCCTGCCAAGGGCGCTTCACCCGGTGTGCCGACACCAGCACCCAGTCGTCCCGCAGCGGGTTGTACCGAATGTGCTGGTGCTCTGCGGGGAGGGAGAGCAGCGGGGCGTCAGGAGCACACTCCCCCGCAAAGGGGGTACACGCACCCCACTCGCCACGCCCGCTCAAGGGGCAAGCAAGACGGTCTGCACGCCGCTTTATGCGCTCCATCAGCGTCACCCCTTCCTCCCTGTCCCAGCCCGGGAGCCCTGCTGCTCTGGGCAGTGAAGGTCCCCGCAGGTCCCGCTTCCCGGGGTCGTGCTGGGCTCCTCCGGGGGTCTGAAGGGAAGGATGGAGGAAGACAACCCCATCCGTACCGCTGGCGCGGAAACGACCACCCCCCTCCGCCGGCCCCGCCAGCGACGGCTCCATAACTCCCCACTCCCGGAAGCCCGGCGGGATCGGCCCNGGCCGGGGGGCGCGGCGTGGGGGCGGCGGGCGCTGCGGGCCGGGCTGGCGCTGGGCGCGCTGGCGCTGGTGCTGCAGGGGCTGCGCGGGTGGCTGGCGGCCAAGCGCTACGAGTTCACCCCCGCCGAGATCGCACAGCTCGGCCGGCACCACGCGGGTACGCGCCGCCCGTGGGGACGCGGAGGGGCGGCGGGGAGCGCGGCCGAGGAGGGATAGGGGTGGGGATGGGGATAGGCAAGGGGTTGGGGATGGAGAGGGGAGCCGGGGACGTGGCGGGCAGCGGCGGCCTGGGCTGGAAGGGGGAGCCGTAGCCGGGACGAAGGACCGGGGAGAGTCCGGTACAGGGGGGCCGGGATCATGGGGGAAAATGGGGCCCGGGGCAGGGAGGGGCAGGGAGGTGGGCCGGGGCAGCAAGACTGGGAGAGGAAGGGCATCGGTTCCAGGGAACAGCAACAGGCAACGCAGGGGAAGCGGGGTGGAAGATGGGACTGGAGCAAAGGAGGGACAGGGACCAGAGCAGCGGCATCATCCAGCTTACTTGGGGCTGAAGCCCCAGGTGGGTCAGGCCTGGGGTTTCAGAAGAGGGCTGTCCCCATAGGGCACAGGGAGTTTGATCGGGGCTGCATGTCACCAGGACAGAGGCACTGTCACCTTGCTTGGGTCTCCCATATTGCCCAGCACCTAGGATGGGCTATCGGACTGGAGCACTCGGTGCTGCTTATCCTCCATCACCACCCAGGGAGGCAGTGGAGCTGGGGCAACAGGACTTCCCTAGGCAGACCTCTCCAAGGATGTGCTGAGATGCTGTGGCTGTGCAGGGGATGTGGGGGGGTGGTCGGCTGAGCTTTTTCTTTGCCAGGGGCTTACAGTGACCCTGGGTGCTGCAGGGCTGGACCATGAGCTGGCTTTCTCCAAGATCATTGTGGAGCTGCGAAAGAAGCACCCAGGCCACATCCTGCCAGACGAGGACCTGCAGTGGGTGTTTGTGAATGCGGGCGGGTGGATGGGCTCCATGTGCCTGCTCCATGCCTCGCTCACTGAGTACGTGCTGCTCTTCGGGACAGCTGTTGACACTGGGGGACACTCGGGTAAGCAGGGGGCCCGGGCTGATGGGCAGGGGAGTTCTCCGAGCTATTTCTACTCCACTCTTCCAGGTGCAACTGGCCATGGTGTGCCCAGCACAGGGAGCCCACTACTTCACTAATTGTATGGGGTGAATGATGCTGACCAAACACTCCTTGCAAGGGGACCAGCCCCCATGGTGTCCTGCAGCATCTGCAGGTCCCTGTGTGTGACATGCTGTATGGCCAGGGCTCTCCGCATCCAGCTGGCATGCGATAGCAGAAATCTCATCTCCCAGTGCTTCGGGAGGGAGCAAATGCCAAAGAAGTTGGAAATGATGGAGCTTAAGGGCACCAAGCAGCCCTGGCTGGTGATATATGGTTCTTCACACAGACAATGGGGGTATCAAAGGCATTGGCACTTCTTGGTGTATTGAGGCACTGGGGCTGCCATCCTGACCCCCGTGCTCCACGATTCAGACCTGGGCTCCTGTGCTGTCCCTGGCAGAGAGACACTGAGCTATTGTTGTCTGTCCTCGCACAGGTCGCTACTGGGCAGATATTTCTGACACCGTCATCTCGGGGACATTCCGGCAATGGAAGGAGGGGACCACCAGAAGTGAGATCTACTACCCAGGTAAGTGCAGCAGTATGGTGACCTGTGGGCTGCATCCATGTCTTTGGTTCACAGCCACTTGCTATCATAGAGGCCTGTCTTTTGAGCTGACAGAAGCCAAGGGCTCAAGACAGAGCATTTTGGGTCCCCATTGGCACATCCCAGCATCTTAGTGGGTGGCAGTAAGAGAAAAGGGAGCAAGGCTGGGGTGGGGTTGGAAGGCTCAATCCTGCAGGCCCTTATCCCATGTCTCCCATTTGGGCGTGATATGGGGCAACCACTGGAAGCCGTGCTGGTTGTGTGTTTTGGCAGGGGACACCATCGTGCACCAGGCGGGAGAGGCCACGTCAGTGCAGTGGAGTGCGGGCACCTGGATGGTGGAGTACGGCCGGGGCTTCATCCCCTCCACGCTCGCCTTCGCCCTGGCTGACACCCTCTTCAGCACTCAGGACTTTGTCACCCTCTTCTACACCCTGCGTGTCTACGCAAAGGGCCTGCTCCTGGAAGCAAATGCCTTCTTCAGCACCTTTGGGTGCTGAGCCCATCTCACCAGGGCACCCTGCTGAGCCCAGTTGGCTCCTTTCCTCTCAGCCGTTTTCTCTTCCTTCCCGAGCCCAGGTTCTAGCAGAGGCAGCAGGAGATCCCCTGTGCCTTCCCCAAACTGTTCTGTCCTTTCCCCACAGGCCGACAGGGTGCCAGGACAGAGGGACCTCGGCAATCACAGCAACACAGAACGTCAGTTCTCTTTACTACCTGCCTGTCCCTCCTTTCTATCGGAGTCACGTCCTGCTTTTCCATCCCTCAGGGCTGGAGTGGCCTCGCAGTGTACAAACACCCCTGTGTGCCCTCAGCATGAAGTGGGAGAGAAGCTGGAGCTGGCTGTCCCTGGGCCCCAAAATATTTTCTCAGCTCCCGAGACATCAGGGGAATGATGCTGCCCTCGGGGCAGGGTGCACAGGGTAGACCAGACCAAAGCGCCCCTTGCAGAGGTCACCCGCTAAGTCCCCCCTGTCTCTGGCAGCCTGCCGGGACTGCGGGCAGCGCAAAGTGCTGTGTCCAGCTGGCAGCGTCTCCTGTGGCTCCATCCCTGCTGATGTGGGTTGGCAGCACACAGTGTCACCCTGGCACGGAGCCGGATCAGCACTGAGACCCCCTGGCAGTGCAGGGATGCCCAGCTTCTGTGCTGGAGGGCCCCCTGCTCCCCTGTGTGTCATCTGCCCTCGGGGATGGCTGGAGCTGGAAGAGGGTCTCTTCCCCACCGTCCTCTCCCAGCAGTGCCCCCCAAGGGGGAAACCCACCGTCTGTCGCCTTAATGGAGACCCCGTTCTGCGTGGCCTCTTGGCTATGCACGTACCTAGTGTCTTTGAGTGCCCAAATGTCTGTACTAGCTCAGGATGGGATCTCGCCCTCAAAATGCTTCCTCCGGCTGTGAGACCCCCTGGGGACAGCCACTCTGCTCGGCTCCCGGCATGGGATCCCGGCTGCCAAGAGAGTGCTGTAATCCTCCAACCAAACCCAGCTGTGCACCCTGCTTGCACCCCTGTGGTCAGACCCGTGTGAGCTCACTGCTTGGTGAAGGGCTTTCACCTCCTTTCTGCTGCCAAACACACAAGTGTGTCCCTGGCCACCCAGGCCTGTAGCATGTTGATCCTCCTGCTCCTCAGACTGTCCCTGTTCTGCTGACCAGCAACCCTGCACACAGGCTAGTTCTTAATTTGCTACCTGAAAAGAGATACCAGTAATAAAGTTGTTCATCCCACATACTTGGGTCTCTGGAATTCTCTGGAGCATGCTGAGCCCTGCCACGGGGGAGGCCAGCTCCAGCCTCAACAGCAGTCCTGCGGACAATTGGGTGTCCCCGGTGAAGCTGTAATCATCCCACTCAAGGTCCTGGAAGCTGAGGGTACAGTGCTGGGCAGGACCAGCCTTTCTCAGCTCCCAAGGATTGGCAGAAGATGGTGCTGTTACTCTCTCGCCACTGCAGTCACTGGTGACCAAAAGCCTGGGCTGGTACCACGTCCCTGCTTCTATGGGCAATCGCAGAGCTCAGACGACTCCATCCTTTTGAGGGATAGTGGCAGTGGCCCATCGAGGATGGCTGGACCCACACATAGCGGATGGTTTTGAGAGGTTTGCATGCACACACAGAGGTGCGCACACATGCTGTCAGACACATCATGCACACACGTGTGTGTGTGTGTGTTTTCACAGGTCATGTGTGCATATAGGTAGAATAGTTTTCAGGTGGGTGTGAGCACAACAGGGGCTGGCACACATTTATAAATAGGCTGAACAATCAGGCATCTCTTCATACAAAGCAACTGCAGGTGTGTGAGTGCTGGGACGCGTGTGGGTAGGACATGTATGCATGGGTGTAGTCAGAAGAGTTTTGTTCATCTGTGTGTGTGTGCCCATGCAGGTGACACGAGTGTGTCACCCCTGTGCGTGTGCACAGCCTGCAGCACACATGGCAGCAAGCGTGCACCCCTGTGTGTTCAGGGACAGCCAGGCTGTGTTTGTGTGTGTGTGCGCACACACAGGCAGGCTCTGTGTGTGCATGTATGTGTGCTCCTGTGGGCTACCTGGCCTCCCTGGCCTCACACCAGACCCGTTCCCAGGGGTTTGGCACGGCCCGGTTGGGGAACACGAGCAATCCCACCCGAGCTGGCCCGCGCAGCAAGGCGCTAACTCAGCAGCTCGTATCAATACCGCTCCACTTACAGCGAAGGCCGCGTAATGAAAATCCGATGGGCACGCTGGTGGGAGTAAATAAGTATGCCATTAAAATAAGAAAATCAAAGCTCTGGACAGGTCTTTTCTCTTGCCCATTGATTTCTTTTATTACGGAAATATTGCTGCTAAATAACATTAGTGTGAACAATCTCAGCAGTGTTTTCTGTAGCGCCCGTGTCAATAACTCCATCCCAGGCGGGGGATCCCCCCCAGCCCAGCTGCAGGGCCAGCAGCCCTGTCCATGCAAAAGGCTGCTCTGGGGGTTCCTTCCTCAGCCTCCCCAGCTCAGCTGGCATGAAGAAAGAAACCATGACAAGCACAGAAACCGTGCAGCATGGGGTGGCTCAGGCAAATGCCAGCAGGGTGGAGGTGGGCTTAGACCCAGGAACCCTGGCTGCTCTGCTGCAGCAGGAGGGGTTGTCCCCATCCCAGCACGGAGCACTGAGTGCCAGGCATTCATTAAAGGATCACAAAAGCATCACTTTGGTGGTTGCAACCTCTTAAATCAGGTAAGTGTCTCCAATGACCAGCAGAGAAGAGTTCTGGACACAGCAAGCTCTGCAGGCTGTTGGTACCTCCTCATCCATGCCCAAGTCCATGCTGGCCTGACCCAGCTGCCTGCATGTTTGTCATCATTAGGTTCTCTTGGAGAAACTGAGGCACAGGTTGGAAGCTCATCTGTAATCACCCAGCTGCAGCACCGTCCCTGTGCCAGGGCCAGGGCTTCCCCCTTTCCCCCTTGGCTGCTCAGGCACACAGCATCCTTCAAAATGCCCACAGGCAGCAGGCACTCCTTGGAGAGACAGAAGATGTGACCAGCACACACAGGAAATACACACCCTTTGTTGTCGAGAGGCCAGATGAGACCCCAGGGCACCTCCAAGGGCACGAAACCCTTATGGACCGGCTGCAGATGGGCAAGGAGTCAGCCACGGGCACCTGCACCCTGGGTCTGGCTCTACCCCAGTCCCTGCTGAAGCAACCATGAGTGGCATCTCCCCAGAGCTGTCACCAGGACAAATGCAGATCGCTGCCCTCCTAACACCTTCCCCTTGCAACTTGCTTTATCTTGCTGTCCCTCCACATGCAGTGGGTATTGATCAGCCCACAGGATCTATCTCTTGATTTCTCCTGCAGTATCTCTCTGCTCCAAGTATCTCTCACTCTGCTCCACTGTCTGCTGTGCCCGTCTATACCTCCACTATCTATTTGTGCCGCAGCTGTCAATTGCCGTTCGGGGAATTTCTGTCCAGCTGGGAGCATCACCAGACCCCATTGGTGCAAAATGCAGAGCAGGGGGCCAAAGGGGACACAGAAAGATCCTGCTTGCTTGCCCCAAGGAGAGCCTGAGCATGGACATACTTCATGACACATGTGCAGAACCCCAGAGCTGCTGTTACCACCGTGGAGGTTCTAGAGAGGAATTGACAGGTCCCTTGGTGGCCATGCCCAAGGCAGTGGTACACGCTGCACCCCCTGGAGACCTTGGTGTTGCCACTAGCTGGCCTGGGTCCTGAAGTGACCCAAGCACCCCAACCCCTCTGTCTTGCAGAAGGGGAGCTTCCCCAAACACTTGGGTACCTGTTGGGCCATGGAGAAGTCAACACATCTGTCTCACCCCATCCAGCCCTGTTTTCAGTGTGCAGGGGATAAGGCACAGCCCAGAGCAGAGGGTGCAGCACACTGGGGTGCAAGGCAGCAGCACTGGGAGGGGAAGATGGAGCCATGTGGCAATGGCTGTGCAATGAGTCCTGAGAGTCACCTGGCCCTGTGGATCCCGCTGAAATAGGGCCAGGTCTCATCTTCTCAGTGGCAATTCAACTAGATTGCCACAGACTAGCACTCAGACGGGCTGGCAAGCACCAGGAGGTCCCTGCCTCTGCCCCAGCAGGATGGGATGGGCCAGCGCAAGTTACAGCTGTCCAGCCCTGAAATAGGATGGCCGACAGCTAATTTATCTCCTGTGCAAAGATAAACAGCGTCTGGGGGCCCTGCGGGGTCGGGAGCTGCCCGGCGCTCCCAGGGAACAGTCTGATTTTTCCAGGAGAGCCTCCCTGGTGAGCATGGTGCACTATGTCAAATGCTGCCAAGGTGCCAGGAGCTTAAGGAGCCCTGAGAGTCACCAGAGCCTTGGCAGGACATGGGGTAGTTTCTCACGAGATGTTCATAGGGAAACTGGAGAGCACAGAAGTAGCAGCTTTTCTCCACAGAGGGAACTGGTGAAGGGGGCAGAGCTGGGCCATGGAGCCTGAGAGCAAAGCCAGCTCCTGCCACCAGCATGGCCAGCAGCTGTTTTTCCTCAAGATGCTTGGAAGAAAAGGGAGGACTTGGCTCATGCTGGCTGCCCCTGGCCCCTGCAGCACACAGGTGGCTGTGGAGGAGACAGATCCACCAGCCCTTGCCACCCAACCTCCTGTCATCCCATGCCACCAAAACCCAGTGCAGCAGTAAGAAGTCTCAGTGACAAACTGCTCTGGCTGTGGGATGGGATCAAAGCCACTGTCCCTTGTGTCCTAGTGTGGTGAGCTAATGCTACTCCCCAGATATCCACGCAAACCCTGCAGCTGCCCTGACCAAAAAAAGCGCAAGGAAGAGAGGGTGCCTCTTTTGCCTACTGGCAATGTTTCCTCCATAAAGAAAGGAGTAAAGAAAATCTGTCAGACAGGCGGGTGGAGGGAGATTAAGGAAACAATCTGGGGATGCTGCCAGCAGGCAGCACCCAAGGCAGAGAGGTGCTGTGCTCTCACCTCATCTTACACCCTTGTCTGACATCTGGAGACATACTTGATGATACCCTGGTGCCACAGTTTAACCCACTGCAAACAGGGACACAGGGCAAGCCAGGAACATTGAGCCACTCCAGTGAGAGAGATACGAGGCCTTGTTCTGCCCGTGCCAGGAAGCCTCTTTGGGCACGCAGGCCACATTACATTCTGACCCCTTCAGCCGGGGGTCAGGCACCCACACCACATGCCACAAAGATCCCTTCAAAATCCCAGGCTGAAGGTCATGGGTGACGCTGGTGTTATACCCCAGCCCTCAAGGGTGGAGCTCAGGGTTCAGCACCTGGAGCTTGCCCCAAACACCCCTTTGCGCCTGCAAACACCACCTGCACACACCAACCAGTGAACACACGAAACACACACGCCCAAGCACCTCACAGACATGTATTATTGTCCCCAAGAGCAAACACACGTGTGCACACACTGCAGGTGCTCAGCCCCTCTGACAGCGTACACAGCTTCGCACATGCGTGTGCATGGTCACTGCTCCAGGTGATGGACACACGTCCTCCACATGCACCCCCAGGGCACACACACACCTTAGACACGGAGCACACTCCCCCCGGAGCGTGGGGGCTCCCATACAGACATGTGTAAAACACTCACTTCTCCCATTGTGCACAGGTGCAGGGGTGCTCAGACACCCTGCACACACACGTGTGGGGGCGGCTCATCCATCCCACTGTGCACGCACGCAGGCAACGAACACACACACTCACCTTCTCCCACCACACACAGGTATCTACACACACACAGAAAGACCCTGTAAAAGGTGTGCGATGGGTGCAGCACCCTCTTACACGCGTGTGCACAGACCCCTCTCACACTCCTCCCTCCTTCGCACTCCCTTCTCCTCACACATCTGTGTGTGCACAGCCTGCACACACCCCCACGCACTCCCCTCGTCCAGCTCCCACACATAGACACAGACCGGGGGTCGCCCAGCCCGCTGCGCCGCCGGCCCCTGCCCCTGCCGCGGCCCCGCGCAGGGCGGCTCCGGACCGGCTCTCGGCGGGCCGGTTCGGGGCGATCCCCCGGGGCCGCCGTAAGCCCAACCCTCTCCGGGTGACTCCCTAGACGTGCGCTAGCAAATGGCAGCGGGGAGGGGTGTTGCTGTCTGACTGCCACTTGTTGCAAAAAAAA